>JALBCR010002672.1:0-411136 GCA_030710515.1 Abscondita cerata | reverse complement strand
GGTGTTATTATTGCCGTTAGTTATGAATGGAATTTGCGTCACAGCTCTTCGCAAATGCAACCAACGAGTCACGACTGGCTTCAAAATATCGATACCGACTTCGCCGATGCGGAAATATGTACACGCAGCAGTGTACTATTTCTGTTTCGTTACACTGGCGTTATTACGTTTTATTTTCGCTTTTGAATTTAAAGGAAGGCGTTGCTGCCAGGCCAAACGCATTCGATACTACCTGTGCGTCGCTGTCATCAAGTACTTTTACTCTAAATGCGTATCGTCAGAGCATTTAAGTTTGATTTAAGATCAAAGCCAGTCGTTTTTTTCGAAATGGTTGGTGCTTAAGTTAATAAACATATGTTTATTGCGATCTCTCGATCTCAGCTGTTGAGTCAATATTGTTATTGTTAAGTATATCGCTGAGGTTTTTAGAATGTCACTCAGCTGAAGCCAACATCAGGACAGATGATTCTGGGGTCAACTAATAATTGTCATGGTAAATGTTCAGCAAGTAGCCCGTGTTTGGTCATCGTTTAAATCACAGATTCACCTTACCTAAGCGATTTATTGTCATTGTTTGCTGTTTTCGTTATTATGTATAAATTTATATTAAAGTCACAATTAGTTTCCTAACTTCCATAACAAAGTTGTCGTTTAAGTCCTTATAAGGTGCAAAATTTCTATTATTTCAACAATGTGGTCGCTCATTTCTGTACCAGTATTAATGTGTATTCTGTACCAAAATTTAACACTGCCTAGTCAAGTTTATTGTTATTGTTACAAGAAAGTATGCAAAAAGATTCAGAAAATGCCTTGAATTTAATGTGCTAGGCGGCGTAATACCGTTAAACACAACGCGTTCAGGACGAAAAGCCGGGCAGGCTGCCTTCCGACTGGCATCGCCCGAAAGATAGTTTGCCATTTATAATGGCGGGAGAGTCGCCGCTTCGAAGTATTATCCGTGCAGAAACGAAACAGCCACTTATCGTGTGTCCGCCAAAACCATTTGGCGTGTCGGCTTTTGAATCACTTCGGTGTTATTGGCTCATGTAATCTTAAATTTATTTGTCTTTTTTAAGTCGCACAGCGTTTAGTTTGCCATCGGCATTAATATTTATTTTCAATACATTTGTGTTTCACTTATAATGGCGCCGGCACGCTTGTAGAATGTTGGTTTAATGGCGTAGAGTGTTATTATTATTGGTCAAGTACTGTTATTGTTGTCATATCAAATTAGTTTGTGACTCAAACATGGATTTTTTACACATTACCAGATCGTTTCAGCGAAGTCTCAAGAACCATACGCAGTGCGGGATCTTCAATAGAAAAGCTTCGACCCACAAGAAACAGGCAATTAACATACATTCTCTAACTTTCTTTAAAGCAGCATCGATCACACAAAGGCAGTTTCAAAGCCTCACTTTGAGAAATACTTTAGGTGTATCCGTCAGGTCGATGTGTCTATCTGCAGCTGAACAGTGTGGCTTTTCAGCAATCTCCTTTCTTGTGCCAAACCCAGTCCAGGTCATTTCCTCTACACTTACTCCTTGTGTGACTAATATGTCAAGATTCAACATAATCTGTTTATCTACTTCCAGCTGTTTGTGTGTGTTGAGGAATATCTAATATATCATAATATGGTTATGTAGGGCGTTTATTCCTAGGTACATACAGACGGATGTTTTTCTTATATAAGTACAGTTCAGGTGCTATCGAATTCGATTTAGTTAAAGAACTTGATCGTACTATGTTTCGAGAAGGTCTTAGATTCCACTAGTCCAGCACAATGATTCCATAAATTATTGTTTTTCGGTTCTGGGAGTGATTTGATATCGTACAAATAATGTAGGTTCAAGAAAAATTTCACTTATATTTTCAAATTTCTGTAACGGGTCATCAAAACAAATTTCAATAGCGGTCAGATTTTAACCAAGTATCAAAGCGTCTTTTTCTAGCAAGTATGTATGATTTTCGTAAAGTTAAAGGAGGTAACATTGCAGGCAGAAAGGGAAGTACTCACACGGCACATGCCAAACAAACTTCTTTCGAGTATAAACATTTAGTGTCTGAGGATTGAAAGCCGATAGGCTAGTATTATTTGCACAAAGTCATTTATAAAGTTCAGCCAGTCGAAAGGGGTATTTGCAATACTTCCGAGTTCAAGGATCGCTTAACATAAGTGGTTAAACAGGCGTGAAAATGCTTATAGTGGCATTATTTACTATTGTAGGTCGTTCTTTAAAAGTTGTTTATTCATGGTTCAAACAGTTGCAGACACAACGGTTAACAATTTATTTATAATATTTTTGCATAGCTTGGATATTGGTAGAGATTATATAACACAGTGTCAGGTGATTTCTCAGTACTTTTTCATTGAATGAAAACACAAAGTTGTGTATACTTAACATATCACTTGTTTGCAGAAAAACAAATATTTTTTACCTTAAAATTCTGCGCCTGTGAAGATCACTGGTTATATTGAGTGTAAACAAAAGTTTAGATTCGCATAGTTACAAATAAGTCTATATGCTTATCAAATCATTTCGATGTTTGGTAGATCATAACACGTACATCAGATGGCTTTTTTCCTATTGGTGTACTCATCTCTTTACTCTAGCCGGAAGAGTGACTCGAGGGTATTTATTGAATTCTACCGTCGATTTTCTCAAAATCATATATCATATGAGCTATAGCCCAAACAAGGTGGCTGCCCTTTGGTGGGTGCTGTCCTTATCGCGATCCGAGTTTACAATAGCATATGTTATCGCATTATCATATTATAGTCATCATTATATATGGAATACTTTGTGTTTTATTTGATATAAAACACAGTGCTATCACATAACAAATGTCAATAAAATGTAAAATAAATGAAATGAAGTTCGCCTTCATTCTGCATCAAAACACGATACAGCATCGGTCAAACCACCGTACTTTCATACGATTGAAAGCTCGCTCATTTCGTCACAGTCATTGTTGAGTCGTGCCTGATAAATTCGGTAATCAGGCGTTTGCAAACAAGAAAGGTCATGTCAACTACGCGTATACTCTTGTCAACGCTTTGCGCTCCATCTCGTAAATTATTTTTCGTTTGCAATTTACATTGAATGTACAGGTTATCGAATCGGCGGTACACGTGTTTTTATTGCGCTGTCGTTGTTTTTTTCGAAATAGTTTCTAATTTCTCTTTAAATTTTTATTTATTGTAAACACATTTAGTCTATTATTATTTTCTTTTCAGAGACCAGTGCTAACGTGTGTGATGACAAGCTGATTTTTATCTTCTTCAGTAATAGCTGTAACAGGCAATGCCAAAAAGTGCCGCAAATTCTCTAAACAATTTTACTCTAATCTACTTTCACCTGTGTCTTTCAGCGGAACATATACCTAATTACTACAGTTTATGATCCTGGCTCACCGGCGCCAAGAAAATGATTACACTGTAATAAGCGTTATTTACATCCTTTGGTAGAGTATCAATCTCATTCTTCTTTACGTTATTGTACCTTAGGTATCAATTTTTTTAACAGCGGTCAACACAGGGTCGCACCAAATAGCAGGCCTGTCGTGTTATTTTGCAATGCTCTAATCATCTACAATACACATCAAATACGTTGCAGCAATCAGCTTGGATGAATCAAATCTTCGTCTCCTGTAACGGTTGCTCGATCATATAAGTACGACTGCAGCGTTCACGGCCGCACAACTTTAAAGAAAGATACGATCTTCAATGTTTCAGCCAACGATAACAGCAGCGTGCTTCGACCGCTCGTGCAGCATGCCAAGTTATGCTGCACACCGTATGCCGGCTGGCGGGATTGCCGAATAGCCCACGCTAACAGCTTACATACTCAGCCGAGTAAAGTTAAGTTATATAATTACATATATATTAGCAACTTTGCCGATTATATGTAAATCAGTTTCATTATATATATATATATATATATATATATATATATATGGTGTTATATATTTTGAGGTCATAACAATAAAGTGGTCAGTTCGGGGAGACAGGTCAAATATTCAAATCAAAGTGTCATTTTAAGCGTTTTCAAGCACTAATATATTCATTTCTATCGTAAATACAGTTCAATACACTTGGGAGTCTTTTATGAACATAAAATATTTCTGTTCTTTGTCAATTGAAAACATTCAGTGATAAAAGGCAACATATTGTCATACTTTATAGAATCATACAACTTTTTAAAGTCTATTCACTTAAAATTATTCGATTATTTGCGTTTTTTGAATGTAATAATAAATAATAATACGATAATATTTCGTTAAATAGAAATATTTAACGTCGTTATTATTGCCACTGTGTTAGCTAAACTGATCAAATTGTTGAGCTTAGTATCAACATCGTTACCCGAGGGAATGCGATACTTTTTCTTAAACAAAATCTCGTCACAGCAATTCAGTAAAATCGAATGTTAATTTTTTATATTTAAAGTTTAGATCCAATGTTAGTTTTTCGTACAATCTGAAAATGTCGCAGAGGTCAGTTTAATCAAAAACTTAAGAATCAGGCCGACTTTGAGTTCATATGCTTAATGTGAGTTTACATTGCTTAAAAAGGAAATAGAAATCATCATTTAATTTTTTGCTTGGGAGTGAATGTTTGAGCAACCAGAATTTCTACCTGGGTGTGGCTTAATATTATTGCTTAATTGTATAATTTGGGAATTAAAGACCCTTTGTTGAAGATAAAGTTTCGATATAAATTACATGCCGGAAATAGGTGAAACAGTCGTAATTAATGCTTTAAAGAAATTATTGAAAATACTAAATCGAAATGTGCACAGAACTTGAATTCCAAAACAACCAAAACCAAATCAGATTGTTATTTAATTTTTCTCAAAAATATACTTGATGCCCGTCATTAGTTATTAATAAATTCTACCTCGGTACATATTCTGTGGTCTATATCGAAAATTTTTAATTTGTTTTATTGTAACAGACAAAATAGATCTATTTTCATTACCTCTTAATGTGCTAATTTTTCGGTGTTTTGTAAATAGTGCTTTTAAAACACTTAAATCATAAAGATATGCAATGAATTTGTTTCATGTTTATTTCAATAATAGCTTGGAAACTTTAAATTGGGTAGCTGTATACTTTTGAGTTTCAAATGGGCTGTTTAGAAGAAAGCTGTATGACTTAATAAAAATTGTTATTAATAAATAATTTAGAACATAAAATTCACACTAATTTAAAAGGAAATATTGAGGATTGCACCAAAATCCATTGCTCTGCATTTATTCAATGATTTATGAAATAATTATATGCAATTGTTGAAATCCTGACAACGATTGCTTTTTTATGTGTATTGGTGCTACCGGTCATTAATCCTTTTATTTAGGAACGATTGAGTGGTGATTTTAAGTTTAGAAGGTTACTTGGTATTTAATAGCACTTAAGAAAACAGGTGCTGATTTATACCAAACCAGGACGTGTAGTTACGATTTGAAATAAATAAAAAAATTCAAAAAACAATGTTATTGTTTATTGTTCATATTGAAATTCTAAATAAATATGTCTACGTAAAGAAATGAACAATGCCAGACTAATCTTATTATTCACTCTAAATAATACAATATTGTATTATTTTAACGAATCTCATATAAGAGTGATTGAAAACGGACCATTATCATTAGAAACTTTGTAGTATTTTTAAATAACAAAAGAATTTAGTACTAGAAAGTACTTTGTATCATTTAAAACTTCTATTAAGGTCTGAACACTAATGATGTGATTTATGTAATTATCAATCGTTTGTTTAAAAGAGGCTTACTGTTTATCTTGATAATTTAATAAGTTCTTTAACTATTAAACAATAATATTAGGTGTATATCGATTTTGGGTCTCGATTTATCAGAACAATTTAAAATTAGTCTGCCAGTTTATCGTACATTCAAGATTTAATTAGTTGCTATTATTGTTTTATCGTAATAAAGTTAAGCGCGTGCAACATATGAAATCGTATTTTTAGTGAAAGAAATAGGTAAAGGTATTGTTTTGTGTTTTTCAATGCTAGATTAAAGGTGTTCTTGTGTACTTTGAATTACATTAATGTCTAATTAGTAACTTAAAATTTAGAATTTTTAATTATTTAATTAGTACACATAGTTCGTCTATATGTGTAATTTTATATTTATATCGATTACATATTTGTTTTATTATTACGAAACATTGATTAGTTTTTTTTTGTACAATCCGAATATCCGAAATAGTCTTTAAAAAGGGTATTTTAATTTTTTCGAATACTTTCAAAATTATACATTTTTCATAATTATACCGACGGTGAATTAACTATTTTTATTGTTTAATTACAATTTCAGTAAACTGATATCATATCAACCTGTAAGGTTAGTCGGTGCGAATATTAGTTATTATTGTGTTTGTGTTTTAAGTTGCTTTTGTTATATTTACTACTCAAACTTAATAATTAATACTAATTATTAAATAAAATTATTAGACAAATTGATATTCGATATGAGCCCTATTTGACTACACTTCTTTGAAACACTACTTGATAATAGACCTCGAACGTGTTAACATAAAATATAACCATAATTTCATACTTCTACGTTTTCTGTGGTAATTTTGGTTTAATTTCTTTCCGTAGTTTTAAATCTTTTTATCTAATAAATTCTTTACTATAACTCGGCATTTTAAACTAGTAATCTTCAATAGTATTGATGTTTATACTTAAATTCAACAGTCCCATCTTCCACGTCTTTGTTGCTATATCCTAACATTTTATTAATAATAATTAGTGGAAAATTATTTTATAAATAAATTATTTAATTGTTTTTCATAGTTAGTGAGCTCTGATTGTATAGTATTTTTATTACTTACTCAAGAGCAAAAAAGCTGATAAATAATTATAACCACCTACAACGTTATTTGAGGTAAAATCCCCAGCATCTACGTAAACTAGCTTTCAGACATGAAATGTTCTGACGTCATCGAATATATCAAGTCGTACTCTGCTGATGTGGACTAATTTTTAAATTGATATTTAATAATGCTTCATACGACCTCTACACAGTACTTCATATAACACATCATTATTTCACATTTTGTAAACTCTACAAATTAGTGGAATTTATTTTGAACCATTTACCCTTCTAACTTAATCAATAGTTCTCCTAAGATTTATTTAAATGAAAAAGTATTATACACAAAAGCAGCCTTAATTGTTGCTACCATGATCATATTTAACGAGTTCCAACTACGTTCGTTAATTTATTAATAACAAGAACGACAGTGAAAAATAAAAAGTATTGGGAATAAAGCTTACTCACATGCATTGCCATATTTATCAAAATCATTGATCTACCATGTGCTTAAAAATTAAAAAACCATCACTTGCCAAGCGGAATTTTCCGTTGCCTCAAATAACGTAACTGGTTGTGATATTTCCCGCCTTTCGTAATGACTGATCATATTAAGTAAATACGTTTCTAATTGTAAACAAAATAATAACAATTAAGAACTTATATTAACTACAGAAAATATATTTAGAGTTTTTTCATTAAAAACCTAAACAATTTAAATAATGATGAATGCAAACAATGAAGGCTATATTATTTGCTCGCAAGATGTTAATGATAGCATAACTATTTTGATTTATATATTCTGTTTAGAAATAACAAGTTTCCTCAGTAATAATTATTAATAAATTGTAAGCATGTATATGTAACAAAGTGGAACATGTGTTTGTTGTACAATAATAAATTTTATCATTTTTTTCGATACAAACTCTTAATGGTACAATATACTAGTTGATTTGGGTTTGATTAAGAGTACTTGTAATGTTATAAATCATTTGTAGAATTTATGTATTAAATATTGAAAAAGTCATTTTAAACTTTGTGTAACTTATTTTCAATTTCAAACACAGTATCATAAGGGCTCATTTGAAAATTTGTCAATTGATCACGTGATTTGGTTTTAAAATCAGATCTTTTTTATTGAAATGTGCTATTTTTGCTCATATGACGTCACTGTAATTTTACATGAGTACGTAGTTTGCCAGTAAATGAAAGCTTGCACTGTATAGAGCTGAAATTAAAATAGTTATTAGGCCAGATTTTACTTGAATTTGAGAAGAGCAAATATAACAAATTTTTATCATTTACAAATAGCCCATAATTAGTATTCATATTAAACAATTTCTTTATTTTTATCTACAGTCGAATTATCATCCTAGATGTTCAAAGTCGGGTTTGGCCCTGATCATCTTCTTGGCTTTTTTGAAATTAATTAATTAAATAGTATTGATGTTTTGATCATTCACATTTCACATAAGAAATAAGATTTCGGATTGTGTCTTAATAAAGACATTTTTGAGTTAATAATAAAATTGTTTGTTGTTCATTGAATTGCAATTGTTTATTATTATTTTTATCTGGCTTATTGTTGTTCTATGATTAAAAATTTAGATCTTTCTCTATTTACACTACTTAATATTTGTAAATTTATTGTCTCATTTAATAAGTTTAATTAGATACTTGTTATCATGCTTGAAAATGGCACCTTATACGAAAAGATTTTTAAGCAAATATATTATGTAAAGACAAAATTAACAGGTGAGATGAACTAAAAATTCGAATATATTTTGGGGATTCTGCCTGTTTGAAACTTATTTTAGCTGATTACCTACAATTAAGCCAATTAGTCAGATAAAGCGGTTCTTCCGCCATACTAATGCCAGAGTTGAAAATTATGGCTCAAACTCAATACGCGTGGCCGCACTATAATTAATCAACATATACTCTGTTTACACGTTCGATGCTTTGAATCGCTCGAATAAATTTTTTGCTCGCCCCCTGGCAAAAATTCATGTGAGGGTCACCCGACGATTTGCCTTGTCAATGGCTAGATCGAGCGCTGCACCGTCCATCGTTTGATGCGGCTGTAATGCAACGAGTTAATGAACTGTCATAAAAGACCACGCCTGCTGCATTACAGTAAAGATGCCGTTGACTTTTGTTATTATGTGGATTCTTCGTTACTCGAACATGATGCAAAGTTGACATTCTATTAAAAATACTTTATAAAATATCTATCTCTTCAAATAGCAGCATTCATGCTTCACACGACGGAAGTTGTTAGCAGTCAATGGAAAACAGATAGGTGCAATCAAACAAAAAATATAAAATTGCCAACATCAGGATGTCCTTCACATAGCGTTACCTGTCGGGCCTATGAATACATAAAACTTCCTTTAAACCTCAGAGCCGGCCTCCGTCATTGTCATGTGTACCTGGTATTCGGCTTGCTTCACAACGCAGCTGAGATTAGCCGCACCTGTGCAACAACATAGAAGCCGCATTTTGAGACCTGGCGCGCATTTTCTGCGACCAAATTTTCTTTCTTTGCACCAAATTCAGGAATGCTGCAATATCACGAGATGCTTACTGGGCCCCAGCATCATACTTTTTTCCATTTCTAACTGCAGTAGCCCAGCAGTGTCTTAGACTGAGTGCTGATAAAGTGGTCAGCCAGCAAAGAACGAAAGCCAATCGAGAGTGAGCAGATTTGTCGGTTCACACAAAGCGCAAAGTGTTATTCAACGAAACAGACATTTCAGCTGCGGAATAAATACGCCAAAGCAGCCTGCGCCCGCATTCGTTCCTCATTGCGTTGTTGTGCTGGGCTTGAATGACATTATTTCTTATTTTGCTTTTTTGAGTTTATTTAGCCTAAATGATTTTATAAATAAAAATGTATATCTAAAGTTATTCTAGAAATCGGGTTATGGTTTGGTCCTTTGTATTATTAAAGATATTACAGTTCTCATTCTTTCTATTACTAAATGAAAGCAAAGAAACTCAGTTCTTTTTGCATTAAAGATAACGCCATTTCTGCCACCACCATAATACTCAACAGTCAGATACATTCTCGAAAACGAATGAATATTGTACTGAAGACGAGTTATAGCATTGCCCTGATCCGGAAGATCATTACTTGGTGTCCGGCTTTTATTACCTTATAGATAACATATTTTCACGTAAATACTGTAGAATAGGTTAAATTAATTTCAAAATTTAAAATAAACCTTTTTTCCAATACTGTCGTATGCACTAATCCCGTGTCATAACTTAGTTTTGGGCTTGTGCCTTCGTGTTGCTCTGTCTTGTTGATAAAGCTGTCTTCCTCATCTCTCGTGTAATGGTGTCTTACTTTAATAACACTTATATCATAAATAATTATTACCCGAAATCAAATTGACAAAACTGATTTTGATCAACCGAAAGGTTCGCTTCGATTTTTAACAAATCGAAAGTAACCAGTGGGGTCGGTGCTTCAAAATCATAGTGGTTAGTCATGTGAAATTTCGTCTGTGTAGTTTGTGAACTAATCGGGGACACACTGAGTAATGTTAAACAATGGTCATCAAGGATGTTTACGATCGTCATACTATGTTCGATTCCGGCTTGCAGTGATTTTCGAGACAGTATTACATTCGCATTATAAACCGCGATTTAATTCGAGATAGTCACATTACTTCGGGAATCTGGCGACAGCGCCTGTAAAAGCCAGTAGTTTCGATATCAAAACAGAGTCATACTGCATGCTAAACATTTCTAAATTCGCGTTAGTACATGCAGTGAAGTTAACGAGTAAAACATTTTCTTTTCACGTAATTCTTTCGGCGCTTTGATTGCTAGCAGTTGTATATAACACACAAATATGGTGCGATGGTAATGCATGAAGACGCAAAATGCGGTACGGCGTTTTTTCAAAAACAAGAAAGGCATTTTGGCCACCTGAATAGTAGGCAAAGCCATTATTCTTAGAAAGTTCGGTTCTGACGTACGACGCTCGCGTTGATATCAATCGTATTTGGATGAACTATTACCTCTTTATGGACAATGTGTCAGATCTGCTTCTGAAAGAGACGATTAATGCCACAGTAAAATTGAGTGCTCTAAAATAGTCTTCGAGTGCTGCATCTCTAAAAATGTATGATACTGTTCATGTGGCCTGTGAATATTGTAGCAGGACTGTACAGAGATGGGTTATCTTTTACATCCTCAACAATGCAACAGTCTGGGAACTAAAATTGTAGCTCAACAGAATGTATAACTTTTGAAACAAAGTGAGTAGCATTTTCTTAAATTAGCAGAAGATGACTGCCGGATTCGTAATGCTGTAGCTTTTAAAATTTAGCGGAATAGCTAAATGAGTACAGCACAGGCTTATGAAAAAGAGAGCGGTTTCATACAACATACTTAATCTGATTTTTTGTAAGTTACATAGCCAGTACACCACTGCTTTTTACCTGAAGATATTTAGGTGTCTACTGATTTTTTTAGCCAGTCAGTTACCGATGAAAATTCTTCCACCCAAAGAACGCTGATAAATATATTTGAGATGTTCACTGTGGTAAACTGGGAATGCTTTGTATTACTGAGAAAGAAGGTTTAAGGTGTTACAATTAATAATAAGAAAGGGAATGCTGGAGTAATGAGTCAGAATTTGCTGCTTGGAAGCTGTCGTTCTACAAAATATTCAGAAGAATGTGGCGCAGCTCGCCCAGCTAAGAGGTACCATTTACAGTAACACATGGTACCATTCAAGCAAATTATAAGATTTGACGCCGAGAAAAGCTCACGCATCGACCAGCCTGGGTTGCGACATGAAATCACAACACGCTTGAGGTACTCAGTGGCTTTTCTGAAACCTCAAAGAACACCACATAGCTCTTTATTGTAATTGCACACACATTTGCTCACTAATGGGAGTACACGAGCACGCCAAAGAAATTTACTTTCAAGATGAAGATCAAACTCAGTCGCAATGCGAGCGTTGTATGGAGCGTGTTAACATGGTTGATAACAGAGTGACGAAAGTGACGTCATTCTGAAGGAAGACAAGATAATAAGAGGCAACTCACTGAATTTTCTGGTTTTGGGTTATTTGTTTATTTCATCATTTATAGCACGCTGCTCAAACAGACGTCTAAGTTGAACGTTGAGTCAATGTACAATCATACATTGTATATTGCACTAAATTAGTAGAAGTGAATGCAGAAGTAAAGAATCGCTATGTAAGTTCGCAAAAACTTAATAACGGGTCAAAATATTTTGTACCCAAAAGCACATGAAACTAAAGGTCATAAACAATGAAATGTACATTTAAAAATTTTTTAAATTTATTTTATGTTATTGTAGATATCGAAGAGTCTTCAGAAAAATATAGAACATTTTCACATTATCACTTTCGTAACATCGTACATTACCATCACGCACGAATGGTCCAGGTGCCAAACAGCAGTTAAACTGGTTACAGCGACAAACGAAGTACTGCTTCAACAACAACGAAAACAGCAACGAAAAGTAAAATAAGAGTGGGTTTTGTTGCCTCGGCACCTGTGCAATTTTTACTCTGTAGTCGATTACGTCATCTTGTTGTCATATGTTCAAACATTATCATACGATATTACTTTTGATTATGTCGTAAAAATGTTTCACTGTTACCAAATGCAAGCCAAATTGATTTGAATTAGCTTGTGGAACTTTCACATACCGATACCGTAATATGTAAGATTGGTAAATTTCGCTATCTTATTTTTAAATATTTTTAATATAAGGGGTAAAATAAATAGCCAGGTGCTCACTCGCGAGTTAACAAAGTCATTCGCGTCATTTTTTTTCAACTCATCGACAAAGCAATATAGTATTCACGTAAAAACAATATATTGTATATAGCTGTATACTGCATATACTGTGATAGATGTACCTTTTCAAATAAATTATGTCTATATATATATATATATATATATATATATATGATGATTATCTTGACTAGCAGTAATACGTACGAACAGCTATGTAAAGCAGTTACATAGTCGATTCTTTAATATTATAGCCAACTCCAACAGCTGGCAAGTAGCAGCCACCGCTCGCAGTAAACGCAAGAAGCCAAGCAAACAACACCGAGAATCACCGAAAACTATCATTTAAATACAGATCCAGTACGACAGCGCGCGTTTCAGGTTGCATCCATTAGATTACTGATTTGTTCTCAACGAAACATGTCACCGCCTGCTCTGCTACGCCGTACAATTTTCTCTGCGCAGCACGCAAGACTGGTGGTTTTACATGTCACCGCCAGGTTGGCTATACTCATTAAAGAATTGATTATGTAATCAAAGCTTTGAAGTTCAATGAACAGTTAATATATATATATATATATATATATATATATATATATATATAATATAATATTTAAATTTAATATTTGAAGATATGTCTGCTGAATTGGGAATGTACAGAGCACAGTTTTTCAGCAAAGTTTATTGAAATATTACTTATTGAATATATATGTACTGCCTTAAACATATATACGTGGGTAAATTGGAGCTTATTGCAGTGACTATCCAGAATATAGTGTTTACCCGTACATAAAAGATAGATGCTCACATTCAAAACAGAAAGCAGCCAAAATTCCTTTCGTCATATACTATTCATTTCGCCAAGTAGCAGGTATAAGTTTGAAATTTCCGCTTCACATAGTGTATTTAAAACTTTGCTTCAGGAATTGCCAATTTATTAACGATCGCACAAAGCTTAGGTTATATCGTTTAAACACGGCTTTTCGCATTAAAATAAAAAGTTTAGAATACGTCGATTGTATGCTAACGTCGAATACGCAGCAAGCCCAGTATGCAAGTAGAAAGTTATTGTTGTTATTGTTATTGCTTATTATTATTATTATTATTAGAGAAATGCTTCTCATTAGGAAATATTCTCGCTTTCTTCATGAGATGAATCATGAGCGGTTCTTAAAGAAGGAGTTGATAATGCGCCAGTGTGTTGAAGATATTTTTTTGTATTTGTGTATAGATGTTTAGTATGCCGTTTGCAGTGTTTTCACTATGTTGTGGCGCGTGTAGTGTAAGCAGTTAAGTGCACGTCTCGCTTATTGTTGTTGCAAATTTTTTTTGTTTTGCTGGGCATAGCCAGGCTTTCGATTTTCTGGGTGTTTTCAAAGGTGTGCAGTTAGTACGAGGTAGATAAGAAGAAGCGTGCCTGAGTGCAATTCTGTTAGCATTATTGTCCGCGAGTACGTGCCGGGCCCTGGTGTCGGCCTCTACGTTTTTTGCCGATTAAGAGCCCACACATTTAGTGTTTAACATTGAATTTGCCAGTTCTGTTTTCGACTTTTCTTCGATGGCTTTGCCATTAACTTTTCATGTATGGTTACTGCGTAAGTCGCAGTCAATACTGTTTTGCGTTCGGTCGTAGCAGCGCAAAGTCGGCACATGTGTGTGCTTAGATCTGCTACTGTAGCTGAGTTGACTTTATTGCGCCAAAGCGATGTTCCGTTAGTCGCAGAGCCACACTGCCATTTCTGTTTCATACACGCGATATTATGCTTTAGCCTAAACGGTGTTCATTTTAATGGCAAAGAGAAGAAGGAGTTACTCACTTTTGCCAGTCGAATGAGCAGCCTTGAGCGTGATTCGCTTGACCGGTTTCAGTTTAGCACCATTCGCACGTGTTTCTTTGTCCGCCAGTGTTTCGTTCATTTGCCTCATTTACCCATCGCCATTCTTGCATCTTCGCTTGTGTTTGCAGACGGTTCTCTTTGGCCTCTTGACATGCAGCTCATACTGCAGAGTTTTTATATTCACCATAGAAAACGTGCGCAGCTGGGTTGCAGCTTACGTAGTGGTGCACTCGTTTCGTTTTAAAGGAATTGAGAAAGATTGAGGCGAAGGCAAACATATACTTAAGCGAAGCCTGGAATATATGCCCAGCTTGTGATTTGTCAGAGTGAATTGAAGTTTTTTCATTTTGGTAGATGATACCACTTTTTTAATATTTTTTTTCGCAGGCCTCTGTTAAAGCTGGAGCTAATCAATAGGTGATCAATAGGAGTAGACACATTTAAGGAAGCTTCATGTTAGCGTGACGAAGAATTGCAGGCTTATGCTTGTTGGTGATGGCCTGGTTGTTACTGTTTCTGCTGACTGCAAAAAGTTTGCCTGGAAGGGTGTATTTTTGATTACCTAACTGCATATGCCTGTAAAGTTCGGGTTTTGTCGGAGCTCTTGAATAATAGCCTCTGCGAGTTTTATGATTGAGGTACATCTAGTGTTTGTATCCAAATGGGATACGGTTTATGCCCTTAGTATGATGTATTCTATTTTTGAGTGGTGGCTGGTGACATTGCAAGCTTGTTTGTTTTTTGATATGTAGTGGATTCTCAGAGCCAGCCTGTAAGCTCAACCATATTGACTTCAGAAATGGCCGATTTCTTTTATAGCTTCTGATACAGGTAGTTTTTGTCGTAGGTCGCTAGAATAAAATTTTTTTATTTTGTTTAATATGTTAGCTCCGTTTTGGTTGCTTTCTATAGTTGTTTTACTATCAGCATATACGCTGAATATACAGGTCATCAGCCAGTTTATCGTAAATTGCCGTTCGTTGGAGAGTTTTCTATGTTAGCTGCAACCTGCCGTCTGAGTGTTTTCACAAGTGTGTTTTGTTGTTTTGTGATTTGATACTCTGCACGTTATCGTAGTCTACTATTGACGATTTAAACATAGGAACTCCTGGTGCAGAGAATGTTTTTTCATTATCATGGAGTCTCATACTTTCATACTTGTTACATAAACGCTGAACAGAAAGGCCTGATTGGCTCGTTAATGAAAGAATGTAATATTAAAAGGCTTATTTCTGCTCTGTTTTTTGCCAGCCTATTAGGTATCATGGTTAAGATCGCCTAATAGACGTACTCAAGAACAGTAGCTTATAGTAAGCGCGTAAGACGTCATTTATTTTCTTCCGTTTCTGCCATCTTATTCATATTTGTCTTGGGATGGATTTTCGACACCTGCCGGAATGCAACAGCTATGAGGCAGATGACGTGATTCTCGCAGCACAAATTAGCCTGCTTCCTCGCTCGTCGACTGTTCACTTCTAAAACTGCAGCCAGTTCATTCTTCCATTTTTTCGCGACCTTTTGCATTTTGCGGTAGTCACCGTTACCATTTTTACCGCGATGTTCGACGCGCTCTCCTCAAGCGAAAGCGAATATTACCCGGATCTGTACGCAGTACCCGAGTCGCCATACGTAGATGCAGAGGCATCATGCAGCAGAAACTGGAATCACACCACCGCCTTAAAAATTGTCAAAGTAAACGCATAGTCGCGTCATTTCACAGCCTAATGGGGTGTTAATTCAACAGACTCAAGGAAATGATTGGCAGACTGTTACATTATTGGGAGAACAACATTAACAAAGTTTAAAAGAAGGTTTCAAACATTCACGTAAAGCAATATTAGTGGCTTCATTTATCAAAGACATATTCAGCAATATTTTGTATTTTTTGTCTGATTATTTTCGTTTTTCCATTATTTTGTTTGGCTATTTAACTCATTCGTTGTCATTAGTCGGGACTGGCGTTAGACCGGTCCATTATACACGTCATGCATGTGCCAGCATATTTTATGTTCTTATTTGTTTTCACACTCTAATTAATATCATTACATGAATATTGGTGGCGGGCCGATGTTTGTGTTTTAGTGGTTTTCTGAAGCTTTGAGTCGCTTGCTGCCATCTTAACCAATTCACTGAGGCTGCACACTCGTGTTTTACCACAAGTATATCATCTCTTCGGGGACACCTTCATCACCTCACACAGCCAATATTTGCAGCACGTACCATACGAATAAATAGTCGCAACCGGCCCCATCTGATGCCGTCATTTCCGCCTCACATCTCTGCGGATAGCGAGCAGCGTCGGTCATCGATCTACTGCTTCTGACCGAAGAGAACGTGACGACCTCGGCATGAAACCAGATTTCGAGTGACATACCTTCGCCACGTCGTACGATACTGCACAGCGGATGGAGTTTTGCAGTGGCTCTGCTGATATCGCCGCAGAAAGCCGTGTGTCCGTACTCCATCTTTATTAGGAATAGAGAATGATAAAGCTAGAAAGTTGATCTCTTTGCAGTTCCCATTTGGTATGCAAAGATGGTTGGTGTTTAAGCTTTCATAGAGCCATTTATGTGACGTTACCATAGACTGTCGTTCAGGTAAAGATGCGGCCTGCCGTTCATAGTCATGCAGATCTATACGAGGAGTTTTCGCCAGCAGAAATGCATGCACCCTTCGTTTCGGGAAGCAGAAAAACCCAGAATCTTCTTGCCGACGTCAAGGGTGTCGATCATCATTGCAGTTTTTCATTTACGCCGATTTTAAAAGAAGCTGGTGAAAAAGAGTACCAGCGATACGTCGACGTAAACATGGTTTATCGATGCCGACCCAGGTTTTCGCAAATGCCGTTAATGGCGATCGCAAGATATAACGGCTCATAGCGGGAATCCTGGGCGCCATTTTTCGGACTTGAGTTTTTCCAGCCCCAAACAGTCCTCTAAAATATTTTTTCTCAAAAAAGATGTAATAAAAAGGTAAGCTGCTTCCTTGTACTCGCAGCCTTCAAAACACCAGCCTACCTTTTCTGCAAAGACCGTCGTTACATCATGCCGCATGCTAGCAGCTCAGAATCGACTTACATTACATGTGGTCATTCTTCAACAAGAACATAACAGTCTTCTTTGTCCGTTGATATATACTCAACACATGCGAGGTTTAGTTGGTCGGTGGACGGTTAAGATTCATTAGTCGGCCGATGAATGGCGTATGCCGAGTGTCACGTAGCAGTGCATGCTGCTTTGCAGTTCACTATAACACATGTCAAATTTTGTTTATTGCTTACTGGTCATACTTTACTCAATAGTTTTTTTATAACATAGCTTACTCACAACAACTATCATAATTTTACTACTATTATTATACATACTCAATAATTTTAGTAGAGATTGAGCATATTATTATTTAAATTTTGCCTGTCACTGTGCCAGATAGTATTGGTGGCTTCAATCATGCAGTGACAGTTCATGCCATTGAAAGTTGCTGGTGCTCTAGCATTAGCATGGTCGAAAGCAGCTAGTGGTTTTTGCGCTCGTTCGAATAATACTGCAGCTGTTACTTTACTTTCTGTCACGAAATCTCAGTACAACTTAATGTAAACACAATTTTATCAAATTCCCGTCATTACTATACTTTCGAGTTAATTTTGATAATTGTTTACTAAATGACGATCACACACGGTCATAACTCGCACTGAGGTTTATGCCATTTCTTTTGTTTAAAGATAACTCAGTCTCTACAGTAGCAAAAGGTTAATCTGTCACTTATACACGTTCTTCCAAAATTCTGACATGAGCGGTGCCTTGCTTGAACAGGTGCATCGCAGTATTTGACATGTCACTGTTTGTTGAAAACAAAAAAATTGATCAAAATATTTGCAGTGCCTCTAGTGTCTAGATTTCTACATTTCTGTGTTATAGCGGGTAATTAAAGCCATGCATCAGTTAATGATTGAAGCCCCTTTGTAACACGAACGGTGTTTCGTTATGTAACGATTTCTTTGACGAAATATAAAATAGAACTGTGTTACCTCCGTATGTCTCATCTTTTAGATGGCATATCTACTTGAAAATCTTTATTACCCTTTTTACATAGTTTACCTCGATGAAATTAGCTGGGATAGCAAGCTTGGACTGTCGTTTAAAATGAAAGTTATTCCAGTTTACTGTTACGCGTATTTATAAGAAAAAGAATGCCAGTTTTTTAAACACTTTTGTTATTACGTAATTATTTATATCCGGATCATTAAATAAGTATGTTGAATAAACTGATATCTGTTAGCAGCTTTCAATTATTTCTAAAGTTTTTACAAGTTACATTAAAAATATACTTTGTAAAATGCAAATTTTTAATCGTTTACATGTATGACAATGGTTTCGTTTTTTAAGCGTTTTTAATACTTCACTGATACTGGTGTTGAATGTCATAGATTTTCTTATATACTTCAACATTATGTTTAAAATTTTACACTGCTTCACTGTCAATTCAAATATTTTTAAAGCCTATATATACTATAGATACTGTTCATATTTGTCTGCTTCTCAAAATTGATTTAGGCGGTGAATAAGACATATTTGCAATGTTACTAGCGTAATAGTTGCACATTCTTCCCAACGCCCGAGTTAAATATTGTAAACCTCTAATGTAGAAGCACATATCATTTGCCTGACTAGCATGGGCATAATGTAAGTTATGCATAGTTTATTGAATAATATAGATAGGGTCAATAACACTATATAACTTTACTGAATGCAGATTATAAATTATTGATAGTAGAGAGCTTCAAGGCGAAACGTACCATACTGAATAAACATACATAAGGTTCAGACATGCAAACAGTTCCCCGTTATCACAAAGACATATACATATATTTTTGTGAGCTTCGTCATTTTCAGATGGTTTGTACAAGGTTAGGAGCATACTGAACCTGCCGTCGGCCGGCGTACTAGAAATACTGGGCCTGACACACGGCGGAGTATGACATATAAAACGTGTAAGTTACACTTTTTCTTTATTCTGAACATATTAGTTTGTTTAGAATTTCATTATTAAAATAGCTACTACCATACATTTCTGCATTAAAATTACACCTTGAAAAGTTTACTAGAAGAAACTCGTGTAATGTACATGTTGCGTATACTATAGGTGGCTTCAATGCAGCTGGCTGTGAATGAAATGCGGTGCCAGATAAAACAAAAACACCAAAGCTTGCGTTGTCGCACCTGAAAATGCAGCTTTTGCCAGTAATGAAGTAATCAATAAATTTTAATTTGCGTTCTTATATGGTCGTGGAGAGTTTTTGTCGGCTGTCACCGGCCTTCTGTAGTCCTATCACGAAATTGTCGGCGTGGACTTGCCGGCTTCTGGTCACGGCGGAAGAAGCGTACTTTTCGTTCCAGAGCACGTTCGTACTCGTGCAGTGTATCAATTCGTAGCCATTGCGCGGTCCTCGTCGGCGTGCGTATTTTCAGCGATGCGCAGATTTGAAGCGGTAGTAATGCCGATGTCCCTGGAGTACGATTTGTTCAGACCATGCTCATAACAGTCAACAAGTTTTTTTTGTTATTTCACCGCCATTGCCGGTTTTCGTCTTCGGTCTGTACTTCCGCTATTTCTCGACACTAAGATTGCGTACGATAAAGCTTCTTCGAACGCGAATGCGATCACCATTTTTGCAGTCTCTTCACAGCAGAGCCAGACGCGAGTAGTCGCCTACCAATACGCGGTTAAATCCGCGCTGCGTCGCTCTGTTCGTCCGTTACCCGTACCCCGAATCTGCGTCAGCGTCGTGCGTTCCACCATACAGTCGAAAACATTGAAAAATGCTATCGATGCCTCGGCGCCGTCGCGTTTATTATTTTCCCACGAAGTATTTTGAAGATGGAAATCTCAAAATCACTTATTAGGCGACTACTAGCGACGTTTTCAACACGTGTTTTCTTTAATAAAATAGAATTTTTTTGCAGGAGAAAAGTTTGCTGGATAATCATTATTTCATTAGTTATATGAAAAAAGAGTAATGGCTTTTGGTGATTCGGCTGATCTTCTGGCGTCAAAACGTCAATACTCGTGCTATAAAAATATACTATTTTTCTTTCAAACGCAAAGAGATAAACAGTCAAATGTGCGCATAACAAATTCCAACAATACTTACCAAAATGAAATTGGTTATATGTCTGCGTTTCATCAACTCGCAGTAATGGCACTGGCCGGCTCGGCTCATGTACGCATACTTAACTGATGCTTAAAGAGCGACCGCTTGAATGGTCATTGCGTATTAAATCTATTATTGTCAATGATAAATATCTATTTTAAATACGTAGTGATGACATACATACAAAACGTTTATCATTGGTATTAAATCGGTTTATTTTTCAGTCGTTTCTAATCTTTCACATATTTATTAATATCACATTGCTTTTAAATAACATTGTTCAGCTCAGTTTTTGATATAGTAAAACACAGGTTCTTTATATAGATATGATTTGAGTTGTAATAACAATAAAGCAAGTTTAAATAAGTTACGAATTGGAGCCTGGTCAAAACTAAAGATGTGGCATGTATATTCCATGTTCATATGTTGCTTTTCGTCACAGCCTGAATGCGTGATAGTAGTACAAATTGTAATCGTTGGCTACCTTTTCTGGTCTGGGCCCAGTTAATAAATTGGGCCCAAAGAATATTTGATTATGCTGGCTTTCTTTTTGCGCCATTTATTATTTTTTACCTCTTTTTCTTTATTTTTACGGCGCACCTCAAAGTTCAGTTTGCCTTAGCGAATATTTGTTAAACACATTACTTTTCACTAAATGCTTTGCATGCCATTTTGAATTAAACCTATTGTGCAGGTCATTTAGTCAATCTGAATCTTGTTTACGCAGAGATATCAAAGATGACACTGGCTGTTTTCTTTATATCACGTATAACACAAATAAAACGCTTAACATTTTTATACTAAATTTTATAGTTCGTACTGACTTAAAGCACAGAGTATTCAGTACTTACTAATGAAGTTTTTACCGATCAAAAGTGTTTTTTATTTTTAACAACACCCTGATCTTGATCTATTAAGTCTTTCTTGTTCGAGTTATATTAACACTATATAAATACCACACACAGTACAGACACTTTGCTTTTGTTTTTTTTAGAACATTATCTTTGAGCTGTTATATATTTACTGTAACTGGTCCTGAATTGTAGGGAGCTTTAGGTATTTTATACTTTTGGTTACACATAAACTATTGCTGTCCCGTCGTGTCAATAATAAACACCATTAGCCATTGGTAAGTGATAGTACTTATATTTTTACCAGTGTCAGCGTGCCGTAATCGTAATAAGTGCTTTGCAGCTCATCGCTAATCAAAGATCTGCAGTCTGTAAAATAAACACAAAAGCCGTACAGTAACGGACGTTGTGTTGGTTGCTCTTCTGTCGGGACGACGATCGGCAACGGGTATTGTTAATAAATCCTGTATTTGTTAAACCCGGAGTTGTCACTTTCACGCGTCACCGCGCACTGAATTGCTTCAGGTACACGAAGAAAGCAAAAATTACGAATTTAAACACGTGTCATGCCAAAATGAAAGACGTTGCGTACAAAATAAAAACGTCGGTACATGACTTGACCAAAATGAAGTTTATTTGCGTTATTGTCGTTACCAGCACATCGAATGAAGCCAACAAATGAGTCGCGATAGTGTAGATGGTGCCGAGTTCCCGGTACACACATACACAAAAGTGTAAAACTGATAATTAGTTTAATAACACACATATATAATTTTGTTCAGTTGGTCTCACATACAATAATACTTGTAAGGCAGTAAAACAATAAACATTCAAAACGCAATTCATAAAAACATTGAAAAGTTAAAAATGCAACAAAATAATATTTTAACTACCACCACATATCACTCATCTATTCCCCTCTGCCCGAATTGTTAAAAACGCTGACATCTTCCACTCGTCCCACGTACTCTATCTGGCCATTTAGAGGCCATTTAAAGTGTACCTCTCGCAGATATATCGCACTCCAAAGATGGTGTTCGGCACATCATGAAAGGACAAGTGGCAAAAGCGACACATAGTCAACAATTATTTGCATTTCAAAGTTTATTTCGAATGAACAGGTCTTTCAATCCTCGCCAATCAACAGGTTGCAGCTTTCTCTGCCTTTAGATTTCAGACGTTTCCATCTAGTAAAAGCTAAACAAAAGCCATTCCGAAAGCAGTTGAAACTCGGCTCACTCTTTTCCGTTTCTGAGTTTGGCTTAAAGTTACTAGTTAGCCGTGTAAGTTTGTATGATTTGGCTTTGCTTCAAATTACGTCATCGCCATGTGCACGTTTTCAGACTTCCCATTGGTGACGATTTGAGTAGTAAAACAAACCTTCTGTTCTTTTATCGTTCTTTTGACGGCAGTTAGTTTCAGGTTTTCAAGAACGAGCAGCATTAAACACTTTTGAAAATACCTTCGCAACCCTTTGTTGTTATTGATATTTGCAGTAAAAAACATTTTTAAGAATAAAATCTCTTATGATCAACAATTATAAGTGAACAATATTTCCGAGATCATAAACAATAATAAAAACAGGTGCGGTACCAAGCCGGAAGCTATATTAAAAGAAAGCATAATTCGCCAGCTGCGTATTTTTCTAGTGTTGTACAAAGGTCGCATCAATGCTATCTAGCAACCCCCGCCAGTTTGCTTACGACGTGAGGTTTCGACGGGTTAACAAAGATAGCGGTCATGCGCGTTCATCAGCTGCGGTACCTTGGCAGACCAACGCTTTCCAGAAATGGATTCAATTTGAGATTAGGCTTACACGCAGTATTATTTTCTTTTTTTACTAAAATGAGAAATTTTTCGATGTTCTATCACTTGCAATGCAAGTTGTGTTAGAATAAGTCAACACAGAAACGCGTCAGTGTAAAGTCTCGCCTGTGACTATAATAAAAACATATTTAAATGTCAGATCATTTAAGTCCCCATTTGCAAATAAAAACAAAGAACTTTACCAGCGATTCAGCCGCGCGCAGCGTGTCATTTTCAATATATTACTATAGTTTGTCTGGGGTGAAAATGTTTCAGTGCTGGTGCCGGTGACCATATGTTATTTAATATAACGTTAAGCGTGCGTATCAACGCACGGCTTACCTTGCCTATGCTGCGAATCGTCTTCATTAACATGACCGTTAATACTAGTTATCGCACGCAGTAATTTCATAGTACAAACAATAGTCGACGGCTGAGAGTGACAAATTGAGACACAGCGGTTGGTGCTTGTTGATATTGCCCACAGTTAGTGCACTGGCACCATGGCAATGTACAATAATAAAATGAAAATTACCACAACAGCAAAAATATTTCTGCCAGCGTCACGCTCGTCGATGCTGTTAATGAAGGGTTGCATCCCGCAACACCAGTCAGCCTGCAACAGTTGCTGTATTAACATCACTCAGTTTATCAATTAAGCGATATTAACACCAGTGGCTTGTTCTGTCAGTTTTACTGCCTTCTGTTTTACGGGGAGGCGGGAGTTACCTACGATAGTGAATGCTATCACAGCAGCAATATTATGAGCCGGCGCCCCGTTTCAAATAACAGTACTTGCTTATAAAATATTCTTTGCGTTGTTAGACACAACGTACCAGATCGTGCCCGAGAAATTCCCCAGCGGGTGTAAGCGCCAGCATTTGCCAACGCAGCTGCGGAGTGTTATTTCACCCTTTATAGTAGAGACCAGGTCTTCACGGTCTGCTTGTAAATAACGATGAAACGGCGATCACGTAGTTCGCCACCGCATCTCGCGCGCTCGTGTCAACACGAAAATCCATCGTCCATCATACGTTCAAACGACAAAATAAAAAGCTCAAATTTTAGAAATAATATGTTAGTCAATGACGTTCTCAGGGCTTATTTGTCGGTACGTTTCGCATTTTCAGATAATGGTAGTTATTGGCTGACTCAGATCGCGTACCTTCGCAGGCCTCTTTCGTAGTTTGCTTTTATAAACTTATCACTCAAATATTCAACTGTTGACCGTATTCTATAGCTTTACAGCAGATGCAATCGTTATCGGATGTCATTATCAAGTTCATAAGAGTATCGTAACGAAGCAAAAATGCCGTCAACAGACTTTTTGCATTTCTCTTCCTGAATAATAAAATTGCTCAGCCACACATGAAACATTACCGAAACCGTCGTATTTTCTTCTCTCCCTGCACACATCATTAATAAGATTATTTATAATAAATATAATACTTAGGTATTCTATTTTTTTATTACCGGTTTTGTATTTGCCAATACACCGATAATGATTAATATTCAAATGCTTTAAATTGCATAAAACAGCGTATTTTTTAAATGGTAAAAGTACTAGTTTACGAAATGCTGGCTTAGAACAGACCTTAGTGCCCCACAGCATCTGCTTGATGAAGCTATTCTTCGGGAGATAAATATCTGTATTAAAGACTAATCATAATGCAGCAAACTATCATTGTTTGCGCCAGTTCATATCAAAGAATTGACGAATACACAGTCGTTCAATCCTTTGCTTGGACAGCTGTGAGTGAACAGGGCATTTCATCAGCCTTCAAATGTCAGACACCAGGTAGTCGAAACGAAATGTAATGAAATACTAATTATTAAATTTGAAGTAAGCCGCTTGTCTGTGTATAATGCACAAGAGCATATAGTGTTAAATAGCCTAATAATGACCAGAGCACAGTTTTTTGCTCCTGAGGAGCAGATCATCATTTTTGATCGCTGCATCACAAATAACAGGCATTGCTTATACATTATTCTCGTCTATTGTATTTCGAACGCAACATGTAGGCCATTTGTTGTAGGTGGGGAATGGTTACTGGTGAAGATGCTCAGTTCCCAGTTGCTGTTTTCTTGAAAGATCGTAAACAATAGCTGAAAGGCTTGCTGGCAGGGTTCATTTTCGACATTTGTTACAAGAATGGGAGTGTAATACAAAGGCAGAGATATTTTTGGTCGAAAGGATAGGCTAAGTAAACAGATAGTATGTTATAAATGGCGTTGGAGATGCATTCAGTGTTTTGTAATGCTGTAGATTCGTTGTAGCGGACTTATAAAATTGAATATAATGAATTGTTAACAGCATATTAAGAACCATTTTTTGTGTCATTGATAGAGTCACAAAGTGACTATATGCTTGTTCATTACAGGTTATCTCTAAATAGGTTGATACAGATTACAGGTCTCAGTAGTATTAAAATTGTTATTATAACACAGTAGCAAAGCTGTGGTGCAAGTACTGGCGACGTACGTTCACTTACTGTGTCAGTGTTAACACAACAGTATTTACTTCGTGTTTCATGCAACTGGGGTCAATTGATTTCAATTTATGTTCTTCGGTGTTAGTTACCTCGTACTAAATCTAGCCATAAGTTTTTTGTATAATCCCGTCGTAGTTTCTACTTGTTTTCACCACCATCACAAATGTAACGCCACATGCCGCCAGTGTCACTTCATTTGCAGCACCCACAGGCGAAATTTGCATGTATGTGCTGCTCTCTGCGGTCGTAATCGAGCGGGGCGGCATTCGCTGATACGAATAAAATGAGCATCAATCGTTTACTCTACAAAATACTGTTACCAAAATCCGCCAGTTTTTCAGTCTGACTGTACATAAGCTGTTGCGGTTCTGTTCAGCCCGATAAAACTGGTTTTGGATACGACTGGGTTGAAAATGTGCTGAGCTCATAAAGAAGTTGTCGATTTTCTCGTAATACCATGGAAGTATTTTTTGTGTAAAATAAGTTTTCACACAGAAAGATACATTGCTTTTAGTCACATAACCAGACGCTCAAACATTGCTTACACAGCCTTGCAGCTTGCTTGAATTTCTAATCTCTATTAACACAAGATTTTGCGATTCTGAATTAAATGCTTTGACAAAGCCATGAAACACCAGACTTTACACAATTTCCTGCAGCCACCTTCGCATAGAGTGGTTGCTCGCAACCTACTACCACATAACACGTAAACATTTATTTCATTGTCGCTTTCACAAAATGAAAATTTCCTAGATTTTTGCCATTATATCTTAAATCATCATAAAATCTTTATCATTCACATCAGGTACTTCAACAGTTTTACAGTACCCGATACAGAATTATTTGCTGTGTACCTTGGTACTGTTTGTAACAAATCATTTGATCTTCTGTCGTTACAACAGAAAACCATACATATTTTTTATACAGTAACAGATATCATCAACTGTATAGCATGATTGTACATATTCTAGCATGTGTAAAAAGATGAATTTTGGCTGCCTTCTCTTGGTAGGTCAATAACTTACAGATTTAAAATATAATAGATACAAAAACAAAGTTTGTGTGCTCTTTCTTGTGGCAGTTTTTTAAACATGGTAGTTTTCTGTTTTGTCAGTCCAAAATAATTTTTTTATATTACGAAAGGGTTTTTTGCTTCACTGAGTGAAAGTGATTTGCGCTTATAGTCTACGATTAATAATAGACACAAACACAAAGTGTAAGCTGGAAGGCTCAACTTCTACGATTTTTTTAATACTAGCACGTGGATTTTTATTACTTACTTGTTATTACTCTTGGATAAACAGGCGCAACAGAAATACACTTTCTTATGAGCGTTTTTTTCATTGTATGTGCTTACACTATATTTAATTAATACTATTGTTGTCACGTTAAATAAGAAGGATGTGAATATTTAACTTCATTTATACCAATGATGTCACCCGAGAAAATTATTTTTTTACACGTAGATAATACATGTCGTGGAATCAAAACAATAAAATATTGTTCATTGCTATACCTTCATTTTTTACCCTTTTATATTCTGCCAATATATGCAGAATTGTTGAGATTAAAAATTGTATAGATATATTTTCAGCCGTTTCGTAAAGTGTGTTGTAAATTTTTGAAAAGAGTTTTAAACAAAATTACATAGTAAACCGAATAATAATAACGCATTCATATGTAAATAAGAAAGTGAGCGCTTTACAGCAGATACCCAATTCCCAAATATTTTATTATAGACAAAATGCAGTTAAAAATACTGTTATAATGCCCACTTATCTCTGAAGATAGTACTTTTATGAATAATAATACTAAACTTCATTGTATGCACAGTCACAAGTCAGATTAGGTTCTTTTGACAGGAACAGTAGTGGCGCTTTAAGGTGTGGGTTTCGATACATAAAAATGATGTGTGAGTGATTGAAAAGTTTAACTCGTAGATACTGTAAAGCTTGAATGGTAAGCGCATTGACACCCATCATTACAATATAAATAGAAATTATTTCTGGTTAAATGAGAGGTCAAATGACGAAAACTAAAAACTTTAAAATAATATAAGATATTTCCAGATAATCACTAGTAAAATCTGATAGTTCAGTCGAGAAAGGAACACCTGATCGAATACTTTCTGTTCATTTCGATTTGCGGAGCTTTCATAAATGTGTATAAGTCATACATAGCCCTGATAAATAAGTGTTCACAGTTTACTGACACAAGTCACTTCAGTCGTAATGTGTCAGAAAGATGTGTTTGAATGTAACAGCATTGATATAAAATGAGGTATAGAAAACTTTTATAAAAGAGCTGAAAGATCATTTTCAATTTCTTCCACACAGGAGCAACAAAGAGGCGCAGTGCCTTACTTTAAGCAGTTGAAGTTGCCGATATTAACACCTTGTAAATACGACTAAACATCATCCTGTCCTCCCAGGCCTCACAGATGCCGACAAGCGTTTCGAAAACAACATAAAACACAAAAATGAGAGCATCTTCAAACTATTGATTACGTTGTGCTACATGAAATCAGACCCAGCGTAGAACTAAATATATAAAAATATATCAGTGCAATCGAAGTAAACAGTTGAAATATTTTACAAATAGAATTATTCAAATTTCAAACAAATATTACTGGGAAGTTCATAGCTTAATAAACAGTGCCAAGGATTGCCTTCGTATATACAAAAAAGCTTAATAACATATTGGTTCTCCTCATTTTTTTCCTAAACATAATAATAAATAAAATCAATGTTATTTAGCATATAAAGGAGTCTGAAAAGGTCAAATAAAAGGCTCATTTAAACATTTAAGTTTTCTTCTGATGCCATGTTACCTAGAATAATGTGCTTGGTTGAATTAAATAATAGTGCACATTACCTTGTTACTCAACACTGTTTAATTAATATTAATGTGTTATGGTGGTCAAGATTTTTTTGTCTTTCATACTGAGACTAAGACACAGTAAGATTTGACACTGGGTCTGTCGTTTAGAATATGGTATGATGCAGGTATTCATTTTGTATATTACATAAAACCATGTGCTTGATTAAGGATGGCCGGCTCATATACTTGTTGGTAGTTATTAAATACACGTGTTATATTGTATAAATCAGGTCAATAAGAATGAAGTGGTTACGTAGGTTGTGTTCATATACATGTTAATAACTTTAAATAGTAGATAATATAAATTTTTAGTCATTAGCAGCAATAGCTTCAGTCACACACAGTCAATAAAATTGTATCGTATTAATTGATGAATTAAGTTTATGTTGGTAGCTTTGTGTCAAAGCCCGTTTTTGTTAATAACTTCTGGCTCATTAAAGGTCAAAATTTTTAATTATCACAATATAGTACGTAAAAATTATACCGCGATAAAATGTCCACCGATGAAAACAGGCATGCTGGCGTGGGTCATCGCGATGCTTCAGCCGCGCCATTGCTGCCAATCGCCTTTAATACACTGGGCACACATTTCACTGTCGCAGCCAGTCAGCGAGCCGTAAAAACACAGACCGATCGCGGGTAATCACGGGCCGACGCCAGCTAACAACATTTGAATACAGCGTCACAAAATTTTTATGAGCACAGTAATAAATTTTCGAATAAAATACTTAATATACTAGGTACGACATGGAGACGATGTGCCAAAAGTTGCTATCAACTTGTCACAAACCTGTTCTACTGGTAATTTGAGGTTTGCAATTACAGATAGATACTTTAAATATCACACGAAAATTATCGAAAGTCGATCTTTTCGCCTTCGCTTTTTCATTCTCGATAGAATTGCTGGTAGAGATGCCTGCTAGCTCAATATTCGTACCGGCTTTCTTCTCAAATAAAGATCAAAGTGTTCCTGCAACGTTGGTAATCTTTACTTAATATACTTTATGTACGACCTTGCTGACATAAATGAAGTTGCAAGGAGTTTGTGCTTTTAAACATTTAGCTGCATTTCTTGAGCGCACGGCACGTGGTGCCGGCAATGAATACACGTGGTATCAACCACTATCCGACGGTGGTCGTATGACTCCGAAAGTCATGCAAGCCGGAGCACTGCCACGTTTATGTAAGTTTATCCATCGGTCAAACCGGAGTCTCCGATTCTGACGGTCAGGTTGTATCGTGCGCTCTTGTTTCTTATTGGTGGAGTAGTCTGGTTTGGTATTAGCTGCAAGTTTGATTAGTGTATCAAATGTAATAAAAATGAAAGAGTTCTAAAATTATATTTTCTTAAGTTTTTTATATAGCGTGTAAAATTACTTTCATGATCGTCTTATATTTCATTTTTTAAATTCTTCCCTGGCAGTGGGCTTTTGTAGTAAGTAAAACATTAAAGAATTCACAATACTATTAGTAAAGCAAAGATCCTTGAAAGTTAAAACTGCGTTTTTGTCGTGTTGGAAGTAACAACTGTTTTACTCATCTGCTGGGTACTCTCAACATCATTTAACCTCCACTTTAAAATATATTGCATAAATATGAGCTCAATGTACATAACTCAACATTCATGATCACTTGCCTGTGTTATGGCTTGTAGTTAAATACGATTGCACTGAAGTTTTTGGTCAACATTGTGACGTAATTGTAAAAAATACAATATTTAATCAGTTGTTATTTCAAATATACTAAATCCACCGTACTTGATGAGGTGAAAGATGTCAAGAGTAACTGAGCCGATTACAAAACTATAGAACGCTGAGTTAGCCTGACGTTTTGATATTGCGAGCTTGCTAGTGCTTTGAAAGTTGGTTTCAAACTGTGCACTTAAAATAAACTACTTATGTAAACTAACTGCAATAATTGAATTGTAATAAAATAGCTCAGAAATCTGCATAATCACGAGCTGACTAAGGATTATGATTGCATTTCTGTTAAAGGATTAAATGTTTTGTAGATGTTAATAACGACAAATGTATCTCTAATGACTGTCCAACTACATTCTTGTCTATTTGAAGTAGTCTTTACTCAGCTTTGCAAGTAACTAAAGATCACTACAGGTTTTTAGGTAGAGCGCCTGTAGTAGCAAAGATTATATGACTGCAGCCGATAAGCCAAGTATCAAGCTGACTGGTAGGGCAGTGCCAAACATTTATTTTCTGTAATAAAGATCGACCCAGTAAGCTTGTATTCATGTATGCAAACTTTTCTGTTTGGTCTCATGTTGGTATCAGAGCCTGTGCAAAGAATAAACAAGAATGCAGCAGAAAGATGTGGAAAGACGTATATGTTGCCTTTTAATAAATGCTTGATTTTTCATATTGTGGAGTTTAAACCGATTTTCTACGATTGTGGACGTTGTACTGCATATTGTAAGGCTCGACCTGCCATGGGTTTTATATAGTTTAATTATTAATTTATTTATTAAGATTAAGAATATAAAGATTTTTGGTTATAAATTATATAGAAAATTGGTAAGAACCAACAGCTGATATAATAATAATTGTAAGTTATCTGTTATTCACTACTAATATGTAGTTAGTTTTCAGAAAGTTGACGAATTGGATGATTTCAACATAGAACTGATGCCACTAACTTCAAATGAGTACTGTTACCCGTGTAAAGAACATAAAAAGAAAATATGGGTGCCAGTCACTTCCACATTCCTCTCAGCTTTTTCATGCGTAAAAACATAGTATGGTATGATAAGCACGCTTTTTGAGATAAAGTTTTGGGCCTGAGTGCTTCAGATGTCATTTTTGATGAATATATATTTTATCATATTTTCTAGAATATTTTTTACAATATAAAAATTTTATATAGTGCTTATGCTTGGTTCCGTAATACTTAAGTACATTACATAGGGTTCTGTTTGTGTTTTACTCAATTATTTTCTCAAGAAGATAGTAACCAGTTATATAAAGAAGACTACTTTGTTGTGCACAGGAATAAAGGCACTACTTCAGAATATTACTGTGGCCAGAAGACACATAATAAGATGTTTATGTTTCACTGATCATACTGCTTGCGTTCGAACAGCGCTTCCTTTATTTGAAGCAGCTTGAATGCCTTTGGTCAAAGCAATTTCCATTAGTAAAAGGTATTAATTGCCGATCGATGATATGTTAATTGGTGTTACGACGGCTTAATTGCTAAAAGTAAAATTTTAAATTTTTGTTTACCCCAAAGCACCAAATATGGTAATGACTGCTTTTGTGGTCAGATCATGGAACCACTATTCGAAAGATACAAAGCTCACATTTTAGTGTTAAACTCATATCATTTATGGCGCATGCCATTACAAAATTGCGTTAGTCCATAACTCGTGTGGGGTCTTATCACCTGTTTATCATTTTAAATTAGCTTTTTTCTTCACTTTGACTTTAAGGTAGCTGACTTCACAACAGTAGTATTAAAAGTGTTTCGGTAGTCGCAAACTTCAACTTTTCTATGGAGTATGTGAGTTGCTGAATAATGTTATTTTTGACAAGTTCGTTGTTAGTGTCAGGGAATTTCAGCCTTCGCCAAACAGCTTAATGCTGTGTATTTCCTTAACGTAGAACTTTTTGAGTCTAGTAGTATTACTGACAGCCCAACAGCATATACGTTGAAGCGCCACAACTTCGGTTATCATCATTCATTTTCAAACAGTTTTATTGATTTTGTCAGTTTGTTTACGTCATCATAATGGTAATTTACATCATGCGGAAATCTTCAAACCGGTTGCGCTGCGCCTGCGGTTATTCACAGTCAAGAAGCATATATAAACGTTCGTAATAAGTATTCCAGGTCAGCAAAGTTTACAATTAACATAGTTGTCGCGAGTTGTTACTTGTTATTCAAAATAAACATTGCAGTGTTGTGTGCGCAATTACCACTTGTACACAGCGTACTAATCTTTTTTCTGATGACAAGACAGCTTTATGTTCCTTCTTCATATAAAGATGTTTAACGGATGCGTAAAACTTGCTACATTGCCTTTTGCCGAGCAAAGCTTTAGAGCTTATACTACAGCATGATTGGCGAGATGAAATTGTTTGCAAGCCAGTCGGATCTGTCGTAAAGTGTTCGTTTACCCGCTAAAGTGTTTGAAGTGCAAACATAGTTACGAAGTAGGTGCATCATATACAATTAAATGCATTGTAATATTTAATAATTTTATTTTACAACAAATGCACATTTGCGAAAAATGTTTGATGGTTGAAATCAGTAAAATTATTAATCGGTTACTGATGGTTCAATCATTATTACGTAATGTAACTGTGAATGATGTTAATGAATAGTTCATGCAAATGTACCATTTATAGTGTTTTTTCATTAACAAAGCCTTGTTACCGTAGCCGAAATTGGTACAATATCAGCACATTGTAATAAAACCAGTTACGAATATTTAAGTTTTATACACAACAAAAATTAATATTAGATATTCTCCAAAATATTAGTGTTAAAATAATACATATACTGTGGTCACTGATAAAAACAAACAAAGTTCTTTAATAATACTTTTTTGTTTATTTTAGAAACGTGTAGTAATAATGTAATATGTTATGATTTTTTGTTATTAAATGTTATACGTAAATCTCTTTGCAGTGGTTTAGTGCAGGTTGTTCTTTATCACGTAATAGAAACATTTCAAACAGTGTGATATTTCACTTTCTTCGACAGTCAGTAGTATCATAGCTTATTCACCCTCCTTTCCTGTGCTTCTGGTCAAACACAAACCCAAAATTTATATGTTAGTCTGGGGACGGTGACAAACAAACTGAATGTTAGTTCTCAAAACTAAATACAGAGTAAAATAAACAATATCATGTCGTGATTGTTCTTTTCTCAAAAATTTTCGAGGTTTCAACTGGTCGCACATGAGTTGTTATCTTTGGTCAAAATACTATCATTATTTGCTCTTCGTTATTGTATGTCATATGACCAATATTTGGGTTGAGGCGTTTACTCCAGGGTCATAAAGATTTTCTTCTCGTCAATATTTTGTACTCACAGCCACTACGCTGGCTTACTGCTGGTCAAAACTATAAAGTTTGTATAGAAGTGTTTCAGGCGTAGTTGTCACATTATGCCTACCGATATAATCGATTTTTACTTAAAAATAAAATAAAATTGTTGTTTAATTCTATTGCTTGAAGCAGTTCAAAGTTTGGTACGGTTTGGGTCAAATAGAAACTGTTATCTTTACCATAGTTCCAAGATTTTACTTTTCAAAATTATAGAATGTGTAGCTTAGCCACTCATCTTTTTTATTGTTAATATATTTAGCATTTTCTTTCCTTTTAACAAAAAATATTTTTCCTCACGACAGGCCTAGAAAACGGACGTTTCACAATCAGTGAGGAAAATCCGTTTTCTTTCACTACGACGACGTGGGTAAAATGCCTTTTAAAAATGTAAGAATAAATATTAGAATATATGCCTAGTACTTAAGCCAAACTGTTTCACCGCTTGCTTAATGCAATATCTATTTCTCGACTACATTTATTGCCAGCAGGGGATCACGTCAGATACCACAGAATACGCTGTATCGAACTTTTGCTTATGCGTTTAGTCGCGAGCCATCACGTTACTGCTTGTTAATATTACCTGCCAAATGTCGTGGAAAAAGTCACATCGCATGGCAGGCGCTCATCTCTCGTGTGGGAAAAGAATCTTCTTTCTGGCTGACAAATAAGTATTCTTTTACAGTTACCAGATGGCTTGCTTCCCTCAGCTCGGCCAGCTGTCTCTTTATAAATCACTAGATTTGGCCATTGCAAAGTTCAACTAACGGCACAATGAAATCTTCGTCTGTAATGACAAACAGTCAACTTCAGCTTGAATTCGCTATTATAAGTGTAAAGCGGTCAATAGTAATTCACACAACAATACCATTCTCGATCACATGCGCCCATCTCAAATTGATAAAACAATTTTTGCGTGAAAAATATTGTTTTGAAATTGTTATATAAACGTAAAATCGTATTAACTGCTGTTATAACACAGCCAATCAAAACGATTCTAAATTCCGAGCTGCGCGAAAGTTGTTATGAACGTAATTTTTAAAAATGAATTGTATAGCCACGCTTGTGCTTAACGCGCTTGCCGTCTTCTCAAGGTGGATAAAGAGCATGTCAAGATCTACATTAGAGCTTCTCACAAAAACGATATTTTGCAATGTCGTTACCTTGGCGCTCTTAAAGGAACACTTCGTCATTCTTACCATTCGAAGTGAAAATGCCACCAAAATATTGCTAAATAGCTTGACAATTAAAAAGAGGGTGTGACGCTTTTTTTGCAAACAACGTTGCTGGATCATACAATCTCAGCTGATAAAACGAATCGTGGTACAGCGAAGTTCAAAACAAAGTGGCTTAAAAATGAAAGATACTCATCTATTAGTGCTCACGATCACAGTCGAATTTTTTTATATCATTTATATATCAACGTTTTACCATTATAGTAGCAGATGGTGTAAGAGATTTCTGCGAGCCGTCTCCGTTACCTCAGCGTTCGTTTTCGTGCATTAAGCAGTGGTTATGATGTTCCAGCACTTTTCTTATGGCGTTCTTTCAATGCGTGAAATTTTAGATCACAGTTGAGACACATGGGGTGCTTGCATCACAAAGGGCTTCTTGATGATTCTCCGGCTCTGTGTTTGTGTTAGCTTGCTTTCGTATCAGCCCTCATAGCCTTCGCTCATTACACCACATTGAAAGTTTACAAACAGCAGCCAGTTTTTGCCACCAGTTATTGAAAGCCTTTTCATCTCGTTCACTGTTTACGCCTGCCACAGCCTGTATTGATATATTTCCAGATATTCGCACCAGGTACGGTAGCGAAGCAGTTGCGCCAAATAAAGATATGTCTGTAAGTGAAGCCGACTTGCAATGATTTTCAAACCATTAATTTTAATTTTCTATTTGCGGTGTCCATGCCTGCAGTTTATCTGTGTTAAATACGCTATGAAGGGAGCTCAACGGCAGTTGAGAATGATTGGCGCTGGCAAACGTACCATTGCCGTAGTCATTGGGTGGAAGATCGTTGGCAGAGCACGCAGAAGAAGACGCCGTTCAAGTAATTCCGATGCACGTCACGATTTCTTGATGCAGCAGCGTTTATTATTGTGCGATTTTTATCAGTTTGAAGTAAAGGTAAAGTTATCCAGCTACTGTCTAGTGCTTCATTTATTTGGCGTTTCCGATTCTATAATTCTGCCAGCAGTGATTGCTGCGAAAGCCAAATCGATGCATAGGTATGTCAGTTTCTGTTTTTCGTAGGAGGCCAGCCGAGTGTTGACAGCATACTGCATCGCAGATTTATAGACAGCGTCACATGGCTGTTGTTGTCTGCTTCATGATTGCTTCGTGACAGCTTGCTATGATAAAGCATTGCAAGTAAAACCAACCCTTTTTTCAACATTTTTGTAATTCAGAGATGATTTACAAGCTGATTCTTCTTTCTCATTTTCGAATACATTTGATTTTGGAATGATAAATGTCGTTGTACTATGATCAGCTTCTGGTCTTCACTGTGATAAGTTATTGTAGTGTTAGCGGAGTGGGAGGTATGCCTAGATTTTTTTTTTATGTTTTATCGGTTTTCCATATGGAAATGTACTGGATAAATACACCATGGAATGACTTTCTTTCATTTCTTTATTACGCAGTTACTTGGTGCATGGTATCACCTGGCTCTCCTTTTCGCATGTTTGATCAACTGTAATGTGTGATTTTGGCGTGAGAGTAAGCATGCTGAGAATGAAAGTTTGAGAATGTATTTGCTACATATGCCTGCGACTTACCGTTTGTGGTCTGCCTCGTATTGCTCTCACCTCTGTGTTTTATGAAAGTCTAGGCGTTGCTTTTTATATTATTGATCGATTGCTCACAGCCGGCGCAGGAACGAGGAGCAAGATCGTAAGCTACTGGCACCATATTTCCATACGAGATCCTTTACTGGTTGGTATACATTCGGGATAGTTCTGCCGGTACTGCCGAAAGCGAAAGCATACCATTTTCCTGCAGCGACAACCGGCTATCTTGCGGGTTGTCGACACCTCCCCACACGTAGCTCAGGTCTTTTCGCGCCCGCAACAATCTGCGTTCGAAATTTCGCCAGCAAATGGCAAGTTGCCATTTTCGTATGGGAGCAACCACTGTGGCTTGTAATGATTGTCAGAAGTTCACTACTTTTTACGAAGAGGTTCTCGCATGTGCCGAATATTCGGGATGATTGCCATAGGTACGTTAGTGCAAAAGTGCTCAGAAATGCTCGCTGATCAGCATGATGTCCACCGAAAGTTGTGATGCTGAATATTTCAACTCATTTATGTGCTGTAGAAGATCATTGGAGTTCCATTGTGTTGTGCCGTACTTTTACTATCAAAGTGGTAAGCAGACTGTCACATGTTACACTTGTTGTTGAAACATAAGCTAAACATAATTTTTCTTATTCTTCTTAAGTGAGTACTAAAACACGCAGATTTTGTAATGCGATTAGTCACTACTAAATGGAAGTGTTTTCTTTCAGGGTGTTATTATTCCACAGTTGCTGTGTTGCTAAGATTACGGGATAAAAACAAAAACAATAAACATAAACACATACTGCAGAGAGTCTTGCACGACATAAAATACGTACGAGGCTTTGTCAGCAACCCTCTACTGCCAGAATTGTGCTCATTTTTCGTACTCGATACGAAACACTCTTGATAGTATAACAAGATAGCGCAGAGTGTCGTTTTACAGAAACCAACACTGTTTAGTCACAGTTAGCTTGTTGTCGGTCAGCTATTGGTGATAGACGTGCCTTGGCCCCGGATTGCAACATAATATGTAAATAAATTGTTAAAATAGTTACAGGGCATTTTGTACTTTTTTAACGTTTATAATATAAACAAGAAAATAATGCTTTCAAGAGTCACTCGTATGCATAAAAACCAAGTCACTCATAGTCGCAATTTCAGGTTCAGAAGAGATAATTACAGCCATGTGGATTTGCATCGTAAATTTTTAGTTATTTACAACAAAAATTGTTAGCCTTGTTATTTACCTTACTTAACTGAAAGTTTCATAAATTGTGGGCTCGAGAGCTGATGTACTCATGTGTTCTCCATATTTTGAAACCAGTGAACTTCTTTAGCTTTATTAGTTTTATAATATAGTTTTGTTGACTTTCGACACGATGGTTGAACAAAATATGTTGGAGTTATAGTTTAACGCACCGAATATTTAAGAAAAGATTTAAAGCATAGACGTTATGGGTCAGGCTTATCACTACTCTTAATAAAAGAAGTTACGGTAGTTGAAATAAATTCTATTTAATCTTTCTTGACTCATTATCATCGAACAATTGGTCATGGACAGTCGTTGCGTTGTTCCAGTATTGCCATGTTTGTCGAATCTTCGGGATCAATAAGATCTACAAATGTCCGTTTGGGGTTCAACGGTTATTGTAACAATGTACACGCAGTTATTTACAGTTACTGAGATCTATTTGAGTTACTCAGCTATAAATGACAATGGCTTTTACTAGGAACTCTGTAGAATATAATATTTGCCTTTTTGAGTTGGTCGAAAACAAAGATAAAAATTATACTCGCTTTCATAGCTCAATCTATTAGTGCTTTCACGCACATTGTAACATGAAGTACTTTTGCAATTATATTTAGTAATTGAGTGTTGGGTTGTCGGTTACATTTTGCCTGGTACATGCATCGCCAACAGGAGCCTTCAAGTGTGAAATTTTCGTATGGAGTGTGTCAGATATTTTTGCATTTGTAAAGCTGGCCTTGATAGCTGTTGCTTATCAGTGTTTTCTTACACTCTTCTTTCTGCATTTATTGTGTAAGTATGCTTTGTGTGCGAAAGAATGAAAATTGACTTAACTGACATAAAAGAATATTTTTTTAGCGACAGCGTTAACTTTTTTACCTTACTAGACCATGCCAAGAAATTTAGCGTTTAAATGTGAATGATTAGTAGAAACATTTTTCATTAGAAAATACTGTGGGCTTAAGGTATGCAACAGTGATAAACGCATTGTAAAACTAATGTCCACCCGTAATTTAAGTGTAATGATTTCAAAGAACACAGCCACATATATAAATAAATAATTAATATTTTATGGAAAATGTTAATATTCAACGTCTGTGTACTGACCATTTCTTAGGTCATATCAAGCGAAAGCACATTGTGAAGTTTTATTTCAACAAGGTTGAATCCCTTGCACTAGAGCAAGATCAATACTCTAATTGTTACTACACGATGTACACAAAAATTATCTATTTCCCTGCATTCAATAATGTTATAATTGAAACTGTTCTTTATGCACTGAGCTTCCATTGTAGCCAAGCAAACAATAAGCCAATCGAATATGCAAGAAATTTGAGGCACGCACAGCATTGCTGAGGAATTTACTCATTCTATGGAATAATTGTTATATGTTTTGAGATCAAAGATGTATCCTTAAATTTTTATGGTGTTTTAAACAGAAATAGTATTATGTTTGTTGATAAGCAAAGTTGCAGTGAGTCAACCTACATTGCTCCTAAAATGCTCTTCTCTTACAGGTAGTTGTTGCTTTTCACTGATATTTTATGATACATGGTAATTTCTTATTAAATATGCTGGGTCGTATTTCACTTATGAGACATGAACGTAGCTTTTCTTTTTTTTTTGGTCGTCTCAGTCATCGGCTCTGAACAGGCAAAGCTTGGTCAGCTCAGATACTATCTATGTCCCGTTAAAGACAGTTACAGTGCTTAAGAGAGAACCAAGACTGACAATAGCATACTAGTAATACTTACTTATTTCTATTATACATATCGTCTTTCTATAAAGAGGTTTCTAGAGTGGGAATAAAACAAATACTTTGCCAACGTTTTCTATTTTAGTTAGTTATAGACGAAACGTGTTGGTAAAAAGAATTTGTTGTTTGTTCCTGCCCTACTGAGGGCCTCTTCTTATAGAAAATTTATATTATAGATTTAATTTTAATGATAGAAATTGTATGGAAAGATGAGTTTTAATACAGTTTTTCAAAGCTGCACTTTCTTTGCTTGATGATTAGAGTAGATTTAGGCTTATTACAGAGCTTACAGTACTGCTGCTTGTTTGTTGTCTAAATTAATATAGTACTGTTTTAGTTTACGACAGAGAAAGGAATAAATCTGGGCTCCAAACATTATTTATTTAATCTTTTTGCTTCACATATTTTTACAGATCTAATAAACAATATTAAATACAATATTGTGCTTAGTACGTTGTTCAGCATTATGATGGGTTAAAAATCATTTGTCACCAAACATACACTAAAGCATCGATCATAGTCGATATCATACATTGTCAACGTTGTAATTTGCTATGAGGTGTGCAGCGTGCTTGATGAAATTATGCCAATTGTGCACAGTCAAGCATTTTCAGGCCTCTGTAATATATTTATGGAATGTGTATTAGTCAATAGCTCTTATATTTCTATTGGCCATTCAACACAAGTTTGTTATTAGTCGAAATTGATTTTTTTATGTAGCTGAGATGCTTTGGATGCAGCGTGTTTCTGGATCACTATTGCAGCAGACACTGTCATAAATATCAAAAGTGGGACACCGAGGTCACCGCATACGACATGTATCGTGAATTACCGTTATAGCCAGTATATGCCAGCTACCTGCAGTTGATCCTCGTGGCACTCCGTGCCCTTTCGGGATACAGAAACGCGATTTTCAATATGACCGCTTTCTTCAAATAAGCCACCAGCCTGGTCGCGTTGCCAGATGTTCCAAAGCCGCGACGTACAGGCGAATGACGCAATACAAAGTTGCAGCCGCGATTTGGCGGTTCATTTGCAATGGGGATATTAGCGGTATCGTGTCGACAACAGGTATCAATAACCAGGTGTCCCCCATATACTTCCGACAGGCAATCATACGGTATGCTCGGCAATACAGCCAGCAGCAATCGCCATCTTTCAGCCACGTGCCGAGGCGAGCGTATGCCGATTTACCTGGTGCCAAATGCGATGATTCATCTGAAAACAATGAAATTAGTCGAACGAGGAAGTGGATCTTATAAAATACGCCTCGGCAGTTAAATGACATAAATAATATCAACAATAAGTTAAAGTATGAATGCGGTGAACTTTGATGAAAAATCATACATTAACAACACAGAATTAAAGGAGTATAAGTAAAGAATGCAGTGTGTGCGCATTACCAACATAGACGTTGCCTGAATTGCCAACTTAGCCTACTAAATTTAAAATTAAATTAAGAAATATTGCTTGTAGATATAGATTATTGTGCCAGGCTCTAACATTATTTAACACACAGTTATGTTCATTATTTAAATGACTGAATGTTCCAAAAATAAGTTTTAAATTTTCTGTAATGTGTAGAATTTTAATATTATCAGGTTAAAATGATTATTCGAGGGCAAAGAGACTTAAGATTAAACGTACAGGCTAACGCCTAATGATTTTGAGCAAAGATACCTCTCACCTCGCTGACCACGCAAACGGCCGGACGGCTGCCGGTGTACTGGCCCCATATACCCGCGTTTCATCTCAGCCCATCCATACGATCTTGAAAGCTGGCAGCACGGTACCAATGTTGTTAATGGAATTGCAGCTGCCGACGTTTCGGTTCTGCCAAGAGCTTTTGAATCTCAGTGAGAGTCGGTCTCATAGCACGGAAAGAGTTAGCTGTGGATTCACATTATGAGATCTAACATTTACAGGAAACCAACTACCACAGACCACGTGATTACCCTATAACTCGTTTCACCCTCTAAATCATAAATTAGCAGCTTTTCGTTCCTTTTTCCACCGTTTGTTCAATGTCACTTTAAACTTAAAAAATTTTAATCAAGAACTTTCAACTATTTTCGTTATTGCTTATTCTAATAATTACCCATTTAAATTAATATATAATCTTTCCATAAATTTAAAACAAAACATGATCTTAGGTCACTCACTAGACTTAGCCAGTCCACAGCTTCAAAAACGTACTTTTCCATTCCTTTTATAGGACCGGCTATATAGGATTCAAAACTCTTAACAAATTCAAACGTCAATATTACCTTTAATTCCATTAACAACATTAATTTGTCTTTAATTAACTCAAAAGATCATATGGATAGACTAGATAAATGCGGAGTATATAAATTAATTTGCAGCAGTTGTCAATCCGTTTACATTGGTCAAACGGGTAGGAAATTCTCTTCTCGTATTAAAGAACACGTTAAAGAAATACAAAATAACACTACGTTTAATCTTAAGTCCTCTTTTGCTTCCCATATTAACTCAAATAATCATGTTTTTAACCCAAATGATAATATTAAAATTCTACACATTTGCAAGAAAGGTTTAAAACTAGATTTTTGGAACACTTCGAAATTATTACTCATTTAAATAATGAACATAACCATGTGTTAAATGAAATGTTAAATTTTAACAATAATCTACTCTATCTACAAAACTAATATATTTCTTAATTTAATTTTTAAATTTAGCGCCTTAGATTTAAGTTGGCAGTTCAGTTGGCAGGGTCTAATTCCTGTTAAATTTAAGCGCACACTATCTGCATTCGCACTTATGTTTCTCAGCAATTTTGTGACATTTAATTTAATGTATAGTTTTTCATCAAAGTTCACCGCATTCTTTAAATTCACAACTTATTGTTGATATTATTTATGTCATTTAACTGAAGCATTTCGTCCACTTTACTCGTTCGACTGAATTTCATTGTTTTTAGATAAGTCATCACATTTAACTTTAAGAATTAAATCAACATATATATTTTATTGGCCTGAAGATGGCAATTATATGTATATTGCCGAAACATGTTGCCCTTTCAATATAGTTACTTACAATCAGAATTATATGGGAGTTTTATGGTTATTGATACCTATGTTAATCGACCCCACGATATTCACTAATATCCCATTAGAAGTTATGGACCACCAAATCACGAATATAGCCTTTAATATTCTTAATCATTCACTACTATATGCAGTCTCCATGCTAGGTTATCTAGCAACGCAGCAGATTTGTTGAAAAGCTATTTATTTGAAAGAAAACAATTGGTCATATTAGAAAATCGCATTTCTAATATCAGAAAGGTTTTTAAGGTGTACCACAGGGATCAACTCTAGGCCTCTTCTTTTATTATAGACCTCTTCTCTTGGTAAATTTCTTGATACATGTCAGTATGCGGATGATACTCAGTTGTTCCACTTTTTGATATTTATGATAGTGTAAATGCTATAACTCTCATTAATAGTGATTTAGAAACACTGCTTTTGACATCCAAAAAGCATCTGCTTCAATACATAAAAAATCAATTTTACTCATTTGAAAACCAAACTGATGTTGAATGTGAAAGTAAGAATATAAAAATTTCTATTGACGGGCATAATTACCTGTTCCATAAGAAGCTATAAACCTGGGGCTAATTTGTGACTGTGCTTTGAGATTTAACTCGCATGTTAATAATTTCATCAAAAGGCGCATATATATGAGTATAACAAAAATTACAACGTTACATTTGTGTATGATCGTATCGACTATGATCGACGTGGCAGTGTAACGTGTTTGAGTGATAAAATGATTTTAGCCCATCAAAACTGAGCGTGAACTAACGGGAACGAGCGTACTAAACAATATTGTATTTAATATTGTTTAATTTAAGATCTAATAAAATATGTGAGTAAAAAAAAGTTAAATAAATAATGTTTAGATTTAGGTTTACATTTCAGCTTTCATGTATCAGTAAACAAAAACGGTACTATGTGGATTTGGATTTAACTAAACAAACAGCAATTACTTATAAAGTAACTCTGGTAGTAATTAATCTACTCTAATCATCAAAATAAAGAAAGTGCAGCAGAAAGGCTAATAAATTTAAAACTCATCTTTCCATACAGAAAATTTCTATCATTAAAAATTAAATCTATATTATAGATTTTCTATAAAGAGAAGACCTCAGTTGGGGAACAAAACAACAAATTCTTTTTTACCAACGTTTCGTCTATGAAGCCTAACTTAAAATAGAAAACGTTGGCAAAAAGTATTTGTTGTTTTTGTTCCCACTCCTACTGAAGGCCTCTTCTTTATAGAAGACTTTGATAATGTATAATATGAAATAAGTAGAAATTATTTACTAGTATCTTTATATTGTGTGAATCTTTAGTTCTATCTCATTTAAGCTACTGTAACCCTGTCTTTGGCAAGTCTTTAACCTGGAATAATTCTAGACTAGACAAAACGCCTGTTCAGATTGATATTTGGTATTAAAAATACGTTCATGTATCTCATAAATTAAAGAAATACGTTGGCTTAATATGGCTAATAAAAGAAATTGCAAGCGGCTGTATTTTATCATAAAATTATCATTGTATAAAAGCCTTCTTACCTGTAGAGAAAAATTTATTTTAGAACAATGTAAGGTTTAAGGCTCACTTTACATAACCGCATTCTTTGAACGTGGCTTTGCTTATCAATGCTACAAACTTTATAATACTATTTCTGTTGAATTAAAAGCTCTCTCTATATTAAAGTTTAAGTTCAAATATAAATGCATTCTCTTTGAGTCTCAAAATTTTGATACTTAACCCAATTATTTCTACAGTATGCAGGAACCAGAGTGATTAAATTATTCCTGTACCAATGCTTGTGCATTTGCATAAATTTCTTACATATTCAGTTGAAAGTATAGAGTTAGGTTGGTTCTCTTTATTGTTTTACTTGGTTAAATGGAAGCTCAAGCTAAGCTTGAATTGCGCCATAGGATTTCCTAAGTTAAGTTGTTGTTGACAGTTACAATTTACAGTTTTTTAATTATAACATTATTAATTACAGGAAATAAAGATAATTTTTATTAATCATCGTAACAAACAATTAGAATGATGATCTTGCTCTAGATACAAGGGGGTTGAGTATTCAACCTTATTCATATTATACAAAAATAAAACTTCTAATGTGCTTTCACAAGGATATTAACTACATCAAACAAAGTTTTTGAGTACTAATTGCAATGACCTAAAACACGAAAATGAGTCAACATTTTCTAGACGTTAGTCAAGATATTAACTTTCTTAATTTTCCATAAAATATTAATTATTTATTTATATATGTACAAATACGTCTTGAGAATAAAGAATTATTTGATTGTTCTTTTGAAATCATTTTAAAGAATTTTAAATTATTGTTAGAACAGTTGACGATTAGTTTTACAAGTAACGGTTTGTACTTTAATTTTTTTTTTACACCTTATTTTTAATTTATTTTCTAATAGAAAATGTTTCTACTTTATTTAATCATTCCGCATTTAGAGCGCTAAATTGAATTTCTTGGCGTAATTTAACCTTCTAGTAGAAATTAAAAAGTTTAACCTTTATTAACAAAAAAAAATATTCTTTTATGTCAGTTAAATTAATTTTCATTCTTTCGCTTTACACAAAGCATACTTACTTACAATGCATTTACAAGAAAATTTCGTAAGGAAGCACTAATTCACGTAGCAAACTGTCTAATTTAACACAAAACAGGATTTTAATCTAAAAATATCTGGCACGCTCAATACAGAATTTCACACTAATCAACAGGGAACCACTTGTTGAAGAAAATTTCTAGTTGGTCATGTACCAGACAAAATCTTAACCGACAACCCAACACATAATTTATAAATGCATAATTAGTACAAAATTACTTCATGTTGCAAGTAGTAAACCGAAGCTTTTACGACTGTCGTTGAATGTAAAGCAGTGCTTGTTTTTATCTGTTTCGTGCAACTAATAAAAAAAGGCAAATATTATATTCTACAGGTTCTAATTAAAGCCGATGTTTTCAGTTATTATACGTTTAATATTTTTCATTAACATTTTTGCACAACATTTTACGACAAAAACTAATTGAAAGGCATATTTTAGTGGCTCAAATTAGATTTATAAATGGGAATCTCAGGCGATGATTGATGTTAACTGAAGACTTCGCTCTTTTATGTCTAACGTAGAAGCGCTGCATTATTCATTGGTCGCGATAAAAGATTTGCCTTAAAACTTTTATCTGAACAGTAATTTGTTTACAAAATAGCCGTTGAACAAAAAAGTTCGCACCTCTGCTGTTTGAATAAATAGAATGGGAGAGCGTGGATATTGGCTTTGTTCAACTCGGGGATCAACTGTTCCCATATTGGATTGCAGCAGATCTCTAAGATTGTGAGGATTTGCAGTAGTCCCAAATCGAAACAGAACATTTCATCAAGTTTTCCTACGTGACTTTAATACGAGCATTACGTGGCTTCGATAACACCTCAACACGATTGAAATTTATGAAAGGTAAAAGATTCTGAAAGTGTTTCATCAATGCAACTTTTGCAAGAACAAGCACAATTGGTTTGCTCCAGCTTGACTACCGTAAGGTTTCCAACAAGCCTTTTTCAAGTTTCCGTATTGAAAGTGTTCAGTTCTGATGGTAAATGGGAGTCAAAGAGATTAAATAAATTTATTTCTTTACCGGCTAAGAATTCTAATAGAACCAACTTCTTTTATTAAAATTAGTGATAAAATTTTATTATAGCATTTACAGCGTCTGTAACTAAATCTTTTCTTAAATATTCGAGTCACGTTCTCAAATATAACTCAACTTTCTTAAGTATTTTGTTCAATATATAATCGATGTCGAAGTCTTAGGCTATAATATTATAAAATAAATAAACTAAAGAGTTCATAGTTTCCGTATAGGTACATAGTACGTATTATCAGAAAGCTCTCAATTTTGATTTATGAGCTCAGTTAAAATTAAATTAAATAAACAAAATTTAACAATTTTTTGTTGTAAATAACTAAATTTACATTTTTTGAAATATACATCGTTGACTATCAGTCTGTGAAAGCTGTAGGTACTAAAACAGTTGTTACACTATCCATCTTCTAGACCTGTTTAAATTTGCGACTATAAGTATTGGTTTTTATGCATACGAATGACTTCTTAAGAAAACATTATTTTTCTTGTTTATTATTATAAACGTTAAAGTGCAAAAAATTTTTATTGTAATTTTAAACAATTTGGTATATTGTGTTACAATCGGAATTAGGATTTGCGTAAAATGTATCACCATGTATTGTGTAAAATAGCTTGTATTCGTGTGTTGAGTTTCTATAATAAAACGTACAACCTTCGCATATCGTGTGTTACATACCTATACAGGGTGTTTCATTAATCAGTACAGAAAATGAAACTGGAGATTCCTTGAAAAATTTAAAGGGGGTCTTAACATTTTAAAAATTTCCTTAAAGCCTCGTACGTGTCTTAGTTTTATATGTCGTGCAAGAGTTTTCTCTCTTTTAATTATGTGTTACATATTTAACTGTTTTTGTTTTAACCATGTCGCCTTATTTTTGACTTAACTGTGGAATAGCTAAAATAGCCCTGAAGCCGCCCTCAGACAAGGCGAAACGTCGGCATTTTTTAAAAAATGCTGCAGTGTTTTAATTACCTCCACTTAAAGGAAGAATAAGAAGAATTAATATTTAAAGCTATGTTTCAACAACAGAACAGCATGGTGATGAATCTGCTTACCACGCTGATGGGTAAAATTCACAACATTTTTAACAATAGCCCTGTGGAACTCCAATGATCTTCTACAGCACATAAATGAAGTTGCTGAACCATTCCTTCATCACAACTCAGTGGACATCATGCTAGTCAGCGAAACACATTTCACAGACAGATCATATTTTTGCACACCTAACTACATTACCTACATAACCAATCATCCAGATAATTCGCATTGTGCGAGACCGCCATCTTAATAAAAAATTGCTTTAAGTCACATTGAACTGCCAAAATATGCAACCAATCATTTACAAGGCCACAGTCATTAAAAGTAAAGACACTCCCATACCAAGAAACAGTAGCAGCAACGCCACTGCCCGCCACGGCACAACATCAAAAAGAAAATTTCAAGGAATTCTTCCAGACAATCACTAGAGCATAAATTTGTTGCAGGCGGAGACTATAACTGTAAGCATACAATGTGGGGATGTCGACTAACCACAACAAAAGATAGCCAGTTGGCTAATCTCATACAGGAAAATAATTACTCTCTTCCTTTCAACGGGTACACCAACCTATTGGACGTCAGACCCCAATAAGATCCCAGATCTTCTGGACTTTTATAGCAACCAATGGGATCTCGTAAGAGTATATGAACGTAACACCAAGCTACGATCTCTCCTCTGATCACTCGCCGGTAATTGCAACAATCAGTCAATATGCTATTCACTAAAAACTAACGCCTAGACTTCATAACAAAAACACAAATTGGGAACAATACAGGAACAAGATACAAGAAGACATAAATTTGAGAGTAAGTCTAGAAAACTCCAGAGGAAATTGACACCGTCCTAACCATCTTAGTAAACATTCTCAAACTCATTCTCAACATGCTACTCCTCACACTGAATTCCAAAATCACACGTATTTACGGACATTAAGAAGCTTATAGCAGAAAAAAGGAGAGCCAGGGCAAAGTGGCACAGTACCCATGCACCAGCAGACAAAACTGTACTAAATAGACTTAATAACCAACTGCATAGTCCACTAAAAGAAATGAAAAAAAGTCATTCCATGATTATGTTACCAATCTCAACAGATACGACAATTCCATATGGAAACCATTAAAACATAAAAAAATCTAAGGCGCCAATACCTCCCTCCGTAACACTGCAATAGCATATCAACAGTGGGCCAGAAGTGATAAGGAAAAGGCTGTCCTTAATAGACAACGATATAAACCGACATTTATCCGAGATCCCTGTCAACATTCCAAAAATCAAATGCTTTTATTCCGAAAGAAATTGAGAAAGAAATCAGCTTATTAAATCCACGCAAATCTCCAGGAACAGATAAAGTAACTACAAAAATGTTAAAGGAAATGCCAAGGAAAGGGTTAGTTTTACTTACCTATATTTTCAATGCTATCGCAAGACTTAACTACTGGCCAAAACAATTAACAATCACAGAAATAATACTAATCCTTAAACCAGACAAAGAACCTAACGAAGTATCATGGTACTGTCCTATAAATCTGTTACCAATTGTATCAACATTACTCAAACGACTCCTCCTGCAAAGAATAAATTTCCGACCCAATGACAGAAGATTAGATACCTATGCATCAGTTTGGCTTTCGCAGTAACCATTCCACTATACAGCAAGTGCATAGAATCAGGCACCAAATAAATCAAGCACTAGACCAAAAGAAATACTGTTTATCAGTTTTCTTGGATGTCAGTAAAGATCAAAGAACTCCTACCCATCACCTACTTCAAACTGATAAAATCATACCTAAGTAATAAAGCCTTCTGCATCAAAGTCAATGACGAGGTTTTGGCCCAACGTCCAATTAAATCCGGAGTGCCCCAAGACAGCGTCTTGGGACCCTGCTCTACGTGCTCTATACAGCCGATCTTCCCACCAATGAAAATACAACAATGGGTACGTTTGCCAATGACACTGTCATTCTCTCAACTGCCGTTGAACCACTCATAGCATTGACAACTCTACAAACCACCTAGACCAAATACAGACATGGACCCGTAAATAGAAAATTAAAATTAATGAGACAAAATCTGTGCAAGTCAATTTTACACTACAAAAAGGGTTATGCTCGCTATTACATTTAACAATATACCAATACCGCAATCTACTAGTGCAAGATATCTAGGAATACATATGTACAACAGATTGACGTGGAAAGAACATATAGGTAAGAAACGTAAACAGATAGACTTGAGGATGAAAGAACTCCAATGGCTAATTGGACAAAAATTGAAGCTATTGCTTGAAAACAAACGTTTACTATACAACCCTGTAATTAAACCAATGTGGATGTATGGAGCAGAACTATGGGATGTGCAAGTAAATCTAACCTAAACAAAATTCAAAGGAGTCAATCAAAAATACTTTGTATGATCACAAACGCCCCATGGTACGTCTCCAACCTGACGACTCACAATGATCTAAAATTCCTTACGTGAAGGACGCCATAAAAGAAAAAGTACAAGACATCATAACCACTGCTTAATGCGCAAAATGGTAGAAGACTGAAACGAAAATGGCCAGCAGACCTGAAACAGGATTAACGAGGACAACTCACTGGAGAAGTCCTCTTTACACCATCCACAACTGCTATAGTAATTAAAAACGGCACATTAGCTTATAGAATGACATGTAATTCCTGCTTGCTAATTAAATAAAAAAAAAAAAAAATTCGACATACCTTCATGATCAAATATTTTTTATTAGGTGCTAGAAACCGTTGAATATGCTCATTTTTAAGTACTTTTGATTTTTTGGACTTGTAATTTTTGATTCGTTTTTTGTCAAAAACAAAGTTAGTATGTTAGCAACGTTGTTTTAAAAACGTCACATATATTTTTTTTAGTGTCAAGTATTCATTTTGTAATATTTTAATTGTATTTTTTCACAAAACAGTTGAGTAAAGAGTATTTATAAACAAGGGGTGTTTTAACTAAAATATAAAAATAATTAACGACGATTATTATTATATATTGCAAAATATCTGTATTTTTGTGAAGCTCTAATGTAGATCTTGACATGCTATATTTTATCCACCTTGAAGAGGCGGCAAATTGTTTTTTAGCGTTAAAGAAGTAACACAAAGCCCGTCTTTAATTACAATTCATTTTTTTAAAAAATTACGTTCATAATAACTTTTTTCACGTAAGATTTGTTTTTAATCAATTTAAGTCGTTTTCCAATGATTGGGGTAAACGGTGTTGGTTGATAGCCAACAGTTATTACATTTTTTTTAAATTACGTTTATATAACAATTTCAAAACAATATTTTTTTCACGTAAAATTTGTTTTAATCGATTTTAAAGTTGTTTTATGTGATCGGGGATGAACGGTGTTGGTTGGTAGATTACTGTTATTTTTAATACTTTACACTTATAATAACAATTCAAAACAAGTTATTGTTTTAAGTAACATTTGTTTTAATCATTTTTAGTTATTTTTATGTGAAGGAATTCATTTTATGTGATCGGGGTTAACAACGTTAGTTACAGACTTGCAATGGCCAAATCTAGTGGTTATAAAAGAGACGAGATTCTATTTGGCCGAGCATACAACGGGGGAGCAAAAAATACAAAATCTGGTGGCTGTAAAAAGAATACTTATTTGTCCAACAAGTGAAGAAAGAGAGTTCTTTTTCCCACACGGGAGTGGAAAAAGGCTTTTCTCATGCGATACAACATTTTTCCAATGACATTTCCCAAAAAACAACCTAATAAAGAATTAATATTGTAAACGTAACTTATTGTTACAGAATTTCGTCACATTTTCGTACGTAAAAGCAAAAGTTGATAATAGGTGGGTCCCAATAGTCTCGCTACAGTATTCTGTAGTATCTGGTGTGGTCCCTATCTCGTCATAAGCGCAGGCGCGTAATTCTAACTAATAAATGTAGGTTAGCAATTTTTAAGAGTCGAAATATAAGATATTACATTAAACAAACCTGATTGAATACGCAATTAAATTGTTTAACTAAGTACTAGGCGCATATAGTTCTAATAACACATTCTTACATTTTTTTAAAAAGGCATTTTTGTAACACGACATTATTTTCGTCGCTAGTGAAGAAAACAAATTTTCCTCACTATTTGTAGAGAAAAACGTCCGTTTTCTAAGTATGTCGTGGGAAAAATAGTTTTTGTTTAAAGGGAAAAAATAGCTAAATATGGTGGCTGTAAAAAGAAAAGATGGGTATGTTTCTTCAAATCGGCGCGGGAACCCCTTTATTCTATAATTTTTGGAAAAAAATAAAATAAACAGGACTAATGAGTGTAAAAGATAACAGTTTCTATTTGGCCGACCGTACAAGACTGAATTCTTCCATATTGGTAAATTAAACAACAATTTTATTTTATTTTTTTAAATAAAAATCCATTTATCGAAGTAAGGTATAATGTGGCAACTACGCCTGAAACTTCTATACAAACTATAGTTTTGGTAGCGGTAAAATTAACATGGGTGAAACGTAAGTACAAAAATATTGATGAAGAAATCGCTATATTTTCGTCACATATGTACAAATATTGGTCATATGACGTTATAATGACAGTAAAGGACAAATAATGTATGAATGAATAATTTTGTGCGACAAGGTAGGTGAAAAGTGTAACTTTAACCTCATGGTGCGTGAGTTTCGAAATTTCGAAATTTTTGAGAAAATTATTTAACAATCCGCATTTTTTGTAATGTGCTCTCCAAAACGTTTATTTTACTCTGGCAATTTTAAGTTTTTGAAATTCTTGTGTTTGTTTTATTCACCGTCCCCATAGACCACTAACGTATAAAATTTTTGGGTTTTGATGATTTTGTTAGGAACTTTTAAGGAAGGAGGTGTTGGATAAAACTATGAAATACTACTATTTGTGTCGAAATTGAAACCAATACTTTCTTCAAATGTTTTTCTAGTGTTGTAATCTAGTTTGTATTAAAGAACGTATACTACCAAAGTAGTTTTTCTCCAAAAGTTTTACGTATAACATTTAACTGTAAAGTCATAACGAGAGCTAATATTTACATTGAAAATTTTCTACGTTTCTAAAATTAAATAAAAAAAGTATTTATTAAAATTTGTTTGTTTTTTATCAATTGTTACAGTATCTTTATTATTTTAACGCAAAGTATTTTTGGAATGTATCTGTATTAATTTTTGTTGTGTATACAAAACTTAAATATTCATTAACTTGGTTTTATTTTTGTGTGCTACATTATTTATTACCCAATTTCGACATTATTGGAAAACTTTGTTAGTAGAAACCACTATAGACCATTTCTATAATTGCATTTGCATAATTTGGTTCATTTAACATCATTCACACAGTTGCATTTACGTACCAATAATATAAATGATTGAACCGTCAAATTATTGATTAATGAATTTTTATAGTTTATAAGCTTCCATCAAACATTTTTTCTGTAAAATTATTGCATTTTTAATTACTCGAAGAAACGTTGTTGTAAAAATATAAAATTATTAAATATTACAATGCATTTAACAAATTTAATTTATATGTGCACCTACTTCTAGAATATAATATGTTTGCACTTCATCTACTTCTAGCGGATTAAACAGGTACCTACGTAGATCCGACAAGTAAATTGGAGTACAGATTATCGGGTAAAACCAATTTCATCTCGCTGAGTATGCATGCTCTTAATTATAAAGCTCTAAAGCTGTAACTAAAGGCAATGTAAGTTTTACGCATCAAAAACAAATTAAGTTAAACATCTTTATATGAAGGAACATAAAACAATCTTGTCGTAAGAAAAGATTAGGTACGTAACAAAATATTATTTTGCCAATACGGGAAATTTATGTTAGGTCAGTGTTAAAGAATAAAATTTTACAAATTGAGTGAAAGTTTGCGCACACAACCTGCAATGTTTATTTTTGAATAACAAACAATAACTTCGCGATTGTAATGTTGAACTTTGTTTAAGCTAATGTTAATTGTACAAAAACTTTGCTATTCTAACCTGGGAGAACATGCTTATTGCACAAGTACGGAACGTTTAAATTTAAAATATATATGCTTCTTATTTAATGAATAACTACTTGTGGTTACTTATGCAGAATGTATAGTTATTTTTAACCAGTTTTATAAGTTTCCGCGCGTTATACTACCTCAGTGATTAAATTACCATTATGATGACGTAAACAAATGACAAAATCAATAAAATTTGTTTAAGAGATAGTGTGTAATTTAGAAAAGAGTTATTATTTCAACGTATAAAACGTGCTGTTTGAACAAATAGAAGTAATACTACTAGATTTCAAAAAGTTCTACGTTAAAGAATACACAACATTAAATGTTTGAAATTGTGTTAGAACAAGGAAATTCTATTTTTGTTATGACAACCCAAGTTTTGTCAAATAACGTCATTAGTTCAACAACTTCCACATAAAACTCCATATTAGAAAAGTTAAGAGTTTGCGATTTACCGAAACAAAAACTTTTTGTACAATGTTAAATTTACTGTACCAATAAATACGTAAAGAAATACTTGTTTTACTGTTATTGAGAGTCGAAAATGTTACACTAAAATTATCTTAATCTTTTGAAAAATTGGAGAAAAGTGTTACAAAAAGAAAATGAAAGTAAAACAAGGTGTCGTTTATTACAAGTTATGAAAAGTTCTTATAATTTTGTAACAATAACAACGCCGCTATAAATGATATAAAGTTTAACACTAAAATGTAGAGCTTTTGTAATCACCCTCCGGGATAGTGGACCATGATGCATTTTTAAAAACGAATCCATTTACCATATTTGAATTCTTTAGGGTAAACAAAATTTAAAATTTTACTTTTATGTAAATTGAAATACGTCGTAACTTATAATTAACATATCATCGATCGGCAATTTAATTCTACCTTTTACTAATAAAATTTTATTAAAAGGCAATTCAAAACCTTCAAATAAGGGCTTGCTGATTCAGTTTTATAATGCTTTGTGCTGTTGCAAGCAATTTATATGATCCAGTGAAGTAAATTAATTTATAGGCAATCTGGTTATGGCGTACTACACTTTTTTTTATTTTACAGTGTATTATATTTACAGAGTAGTGCGCTATTCTATAATTACTTTGCTCAAGTAGTCTTCTTTATATAAACAACAAGTTTACTATCTTCTTGAAGAATAATTAATTAAAACACAAACCGTTTCATGTAGTATTGCTAAATTATTTTTAGATTAAGCTATAACACTATATAAAATTTTTTTATATTATTAAAAATATTCTAAGAAATATGATAAAATATATATTCGTAAGAGTAGTTGGGAATGTTGCGTATCTGAATACCACTTGTTACTCAATTTATAAACTACATCTCAAAAATATACGTGCTATCATACCATACTATGATTTTTACGCACGCCGAAAAATGAGAGGTTATTAAAATTGCAAGAGTGGCTAACACCTGACCTATTTTATATTTTCTTTTTTTATGTTCTTTTACACGGGAATTGTAAGGTACGCATATTCCCTAAAGTTTTAAATCAATCAGTTCTATGTTTGAGAATCATCCAATTCGTTAACTCGCAAAGTAATTTTATATTAAGTAAGTGAATAACAGATTATTAACTACAATTTATTTTTATTATATCAACTATTTAGTTTCTTACTAATTTCTATACATGAACATAAACAAAATATTTAGCATATTTCTTAATCTTAATAAATAAAATTAATAATTAAAATATATAAAAAACCCATGTAACCTTAAGGTCGGACTAAGGTTGACCTTAGGATCCTTTATACGAATATGCAATTTACAACGTCCGGTACTTTTGTCAGTAGAAATCGGTTTAAATTATTTTTCTGATATAGAAAAAAATCAAACATTTATTAAAAAGGCATACTTTATACACATACGTCTTTTTCCACATCTTTTTCTGTACATTCTTGTTTTATTCTTTGCACAGACTCTGAAGTACCAACATGGATTAAACAAAGTTTGCATACATACATTACAGAAACTTACTGTTCAGTGCTGTACAGAGAATAAATGTTTGAAACTTATGTTTACCTCTACCCTACCAATTATAATGCATTGCTACAACGTTGCGAAGCACTCGGTTTTCGCAGTCATATGTCGTATTGCCCCCAACAACATACAGATAATCTACCTAAAATAATAAGTGATCACTAGTTACTTGCAAAGCAATTAAAGTTTTCTTGCTACTTCAAAAATAGACTCAAATTCGTAGTTGAGTTTGTGTTTGGTCAAAACTTGCGAATAAAACTATTAACTTATTTATTACAAATTAATAAGCTTTATACTCCCATCTTACACGAACGACTATTGCGTTAAGTCTTAATGTAGTGTTAACATAGCAAATTACATTTATTAAAGGTTATTAACATCTACAAAACATTTAAGTCCTTGTAAAAATGCAATCACCAATCCTTATTAACATCTTCCTTGTCCTATTCGAACTCATGAGCTTGTTAAAAACATGATTATGCAGTTTCCTAATTTATTTTATTGTTTCCAATTGTACAGTTAGTTTACATAAATTAGTTTATTTTAAGTGCACGAGTTTGAACCAGCTTTCCAAAGCAAGCAAACTCCTTTTTTTAATATAAAACGATCAGGTAACTCAGCATTCTATAGTTTTTGTAATCAGTAGTTACTCTTGACATCTTTCACCTCATCAAAGTGCAGTTGGGGTTTGAATTATGGTAAAATTGTTTCTTTGGTTAAATATTGATATTTTTACAATTACATTCACAATGTTGATAGGCTTCCAATTTTAGAACATCTTAGGTTTTCCAGTTGAGGTTATGAAACTTTTGAATGTTGATTTTGTAAAGATTGATTCAAAACAAAACGATCTGTAGTAACCCAATCGTATTTAATACAAATCATAACAATTTAAAATTGATCCTTGGATGTTGAGTTGTATGTACATTGAGAATCGTATTTGTATAACTATATTTTAAAATTGAATTTAAAATGATGTTGGGAACACATAACTTCTAACCTGCCCCTTAAGTGGAAAGTAAACAGTTATTTACTTCCAACCCATGAGAAGGTGTTTACATTTAAAAACGGCAGTTTTCCCAACTTTCCAAAAGTTAGGAACTAACACTTTGCAATAGTGATTGTGAATAACAATGTTTTACTTACTTACAAAATTTATATCTTAGGGAAAATTTTAAAAATGAAATATAAAAGACTCTTGACTACTTAGAAGGCTAATTTTACACGCTATATAAAAAACTTAGAAAATATAATTTTAAATTTACTCATTTTTATTACGACAGTGCATAATCAAACACGAAATGTACTGATCTTTACCAAACCAATGACTATACACCAATAGAAACAAAACACGCATTACAATATTCTTTATCGCCGTCAAGTCGGAACCGGTTTGTGTGGATAAACGTACATAAAATACTATTGAAACCGACAAACCGTTTTGTCGAGTATCACGCCGGCTGCATAAACCGGAGTCGGCGGCCGTACCGACAAATATGTCGGACCGGACTACGTGTAAAAATTACAATTTGATTACATTGTATTCGGTACCGGCACCGTCACCGGCACCGATTTTGCCCCGTGTGTGTAAAAACGCTCAAATTCTCCCTAGTTGTCTCGGCTAGCTAAATGTTTAAAAACACAAACTTACTCCCTCCTTGCAGCTTGTTTGTATCAAGTTTTAAGGTCATTACATAAAATTTTTATATTAAACTAAAGATTAATTTACTCGCATGTTTCCAAGCTTTACCTTTACAAAACCCCTGGTACTGCTCCTTGTGATGTTGCAGGACAGCTGGTCACATAATTTGAGAGAAAATTGAATTTTAGTGTAGATTGCTTAGGCATCTCTATAACCCAATTCCTATCGAATGAAAAAAAGCAGAAGATGCTATTTGAAAAGATCGACTTTTCGATCATTTTCGATTGTGATATTTAAAAATTATCTATACTAATATGGTACAAAATAGAATTACCAGTAGGACATCAGGAATTACAGGTTTTTATTTGAAATAAGAAAGTTGATAGCAACTTTTGGCACATCCTGTACAGCTGACGTCCGTGAAGTTGGTCGTACCTAGTAGACATATTAAATATTATTTTATTCAGAAATTTTGTGCTATTTATTGCTCATAATTAAAAATTTTGTGACGCTGTATTCAAATGTTGTTAACAAAAACAAATGGGTATGGCCGACTTCACGTGGTCGTACCCACTTGATCAATCTGATATTTTTTTTACAGTATAATTTTGTGCTATTTATTGCTGACAATTAAAAATATTGTGCTAGTGTATTAAAAAAGTGATTAACGAAAACAAATGGGTACGGTAAACATCACGTGGCCACGTAGCCATGCCCTCTTCATCAATTGGACATTTTTATCACGGTATAATTTTGTACTATGTATTGGTGATAATTAAAAATTTTGTGCTAGTATAATTAAGAAGTTATTAACAAAAACAGATTGGTACGACTGACTTCACAAAGCTATACCAACATAAACAATTCATCAATTTAATACGGTACAATTTTGTGGTAATTTTGTGTTAATTTTGAGCTATTTATTGCTAATGACTAAAAATTTTATATTAATACACTATTTAAAAAGTTATTAACAAATAGTAATATGGACACAACCGACTTTACGTAGCCATACTCATTCAACCAATTTGACATTTTTATTACAATATAATTTTGTGCTATTTATTGTTAATAACTAAAAATTTTGTGCTAGTACACTTAACAAATTATTAATAGAAACATATGGGTAAAGCCGGCCTTAGGTTTGCATCGGGATTATCAAATCAAATTTTTATGGTTTAATATTCTTAATATACAAATGAATGCATATTACCATTTTCAAAAATTTCCTGGAATCCGTACCATATATTCTAAACGACAGACAAGTGCTAACGCTCAAAGCGGATTTCACTCTGAAGTGTAAATGTCTTTTGTTCTGCAGGTAAACCGTGCCGCAAAGAATTTTACTGTGTCTTGTACTATATTTGACTAAATTAAAGTGTCAATTGTGAAAAGGATTAAAAAAATGCTTGAATATGCAAATACGCCACCATAGATATAACACATTAATATTAATTAAACAGTGTTTAAATTAAAATTTAACAGAATTTATATCTTTCTACCTATTATTTAATTCAATAAAGATTTTTTTACATTATTCGTTAGCTATAGCATCATAGAAAAGTATAGTGTTGAATTCATCGAAAGCATTTTTTAAATGTTTAAATAATTGCTTTTTAAATTTATTGCTTTCGGACTCCTTTTTTATATATACTAAATAATATTACATCATAAAAGTTTTTTATTTTGTTAATTATGATTTTAGGAAAAAATGGGAAATTAGAATAATGTTATTAAAATTTTTTTTGTATACAGGGTGAATCAGCTAACCCGTTTATTAGAAGTTTATGGACTTCCCGTTGAAATATTTGTTTAAAAATTTGGAATAAGGAATTGCTCGAAAAGTTCTATTTAATTAAAATATTTCAGCTGTTCTAGCACTTCCGGTTACACTGGAAGTGGCTACCAATTTTCTTATTTTAAATAAAATGATATATTTTTTTTATATATTTGGATTCTACGCTAAAGTCTGAGTTACTTTCATGTAGCACAACCTATATGAAAATCAATAGTTTTTGAGATACTCTCATTTTTTTTTTGAGAAAAATTGGTTTTGTAGTATTGTTTTCAAACGCTTGTCAATGATTGAAAAAGAAAGTTATAGTAACAAAATTTGGGCTATACTTAGGAGGACTGTTAAGTTTTTAAATGATGTTTAATTTGACATCTCATTATTTACAAGGTGTTGAAAATGTTTGGCTATATCTGACTAACTTCAACTGCCCAAAAGTCATTTTTTTTAAACGGAACACCCTGTATCTTGTTGCTTTATGTGATGGAGAATTAAGTGGTCTTTCAATCTTTATAAGAGTTTTCTATACCTATCTGTTACCATTTTCCTGCTATCGATGTATTTACATTCGACACACAATATTTCTCTATTTTATTAAATAATTTCTGACTAGTGGCCTGTGGTAATTAAAACAATGGGCCTTATTTATCAAATTTGTAAACGTCGACGTGACACATTATACACGATATGGAAATCCACCAAGAATATTCGAATGAAGACAGAAATTATTCCGAATCGAATGAGCTCACTTCTCGACTAGACTATCGGTTTTTTATAGTGATTATCATAGGTAATGTATAATTATTTTAAAGTTTTTGGTTTTCATTATTTTATTCTCATTTAATAGAAATAATTTCTATTTACTATATTATTAATGATCGATTGTGTGCGCTTACCGGATTTCAAGTTTCTGAATTATCTGCAAGTTAAAAAACTTTTAATGCACGCTCTACGTAGGTCACCCTGTATAGATAGATATATCAAATTACACCTTAAAAAGTTATACCTACTTGATTTCATAATATTCAAAGAACCAAAATAATCCCAACTTATGATTTTAAATGCATACAATGAAGTTTAATTATTTAATACCTATTCGTAAAAAAAATTCCCTATCATTATACTCAAAGAATAAGTCGCAGACATAGTCCGTAATTATAGCTAATTATTTTTTTAACACGTTTTTTATTCTATAATAAAATATTTAAGGATTAGACATCTATGTATAAAAACAGCTCCTTTCTTATTTTGTATAAGTGCGATTATTTATTATTCGGTTTACTATGTAATTTTGTTTAAAATTTCTTTTCAAGAATTTACAACGCACTTTTGCGAAACGGCAAAGGTAGATAAAATACTAATGCCGTCTATACAATTTTTAATCTCAACAGTATAACGTATGTGTACGGAATATAAAAGAACAAAAATCGGAGTATAACAATGAACAATATTTTTTATTGTTTTGGTTCCACGACGTAAACGTATTATCGGGTTTAGTTGGATGGTTATTAAAGCGAGAGTTCGCATTAATAAAAAATAATTTTCTCAATTGTCATTGGTATGCGTAGAAGGAGTTCAAATATTCACATCAATATATATTTAACGTAGTAACAATAATTATTAATTAAATGCTATAATTATTAAACACATACAATGTGAAAAAAGGCTTAACTCATAAGAAAGTTAAAGCGATTTCTGTTGTAGTATGATTTATCCAAAATTAATGTAAATTAATTAATAAAAATCCACATTAGCTGTATTAAAAAAATCGTAGAAGTTTAAGCCTTTCAAATTTACACTTTTGTGTTTGTGACATATTTGTTTCTGTATTTATTATGAATCAATGTGTTTTTGGAATATAAATGTAAACGTCACTCACTCAATTGAAATAAAAATATTATTATTTCGTAATATAAAAGAATTATTTTTAGTTTATTGAAACAGAAAACCTCATGTTTAAAAACTACTACAAAGAGAATTTTTTACAAACTTTTGTTTTTTTTTATTATTAGTATATTTTGTTCGTCTGTAAAGTTTATTATTTTCTGGAAAGTTTAATTAATTCATCTTTTTTGCACATGTAACTAGGACTTCATATTTTGTCATGCTTTTATTTTTAGTTGATGATCCTGTGATACTGTATAAATATGTATGGTTTTCTATTGTAATATTGACAGAGGATTAAATGAAATTTGTTACAAACAATTTTAGAATTTTGCGTAGATTTGTATATTATTATCAGATTTATAATATAAAAACTGTTAAGTTACCTGATATTAAAGTGTCAAGTTTTATGATGGATTTAAAGATATAATGCCCAAAAATCTAGAAATTTTCGACATACTGAAACTTTATTATCTGAAATCATCTTTGAAGGTGCTGCTGTTTGCATTATTGTGTTAATTGAGGTATTTGCTGACAACTACTCCTATAAATAGCACGGAAAGTTATTACAGAATTATTAATAAGAGTCTGGTGTTTCATAATTTATTAAAGCAAATTTTTGAAATTCCAAGAATGTATAAAACATCTTATTAGAGAACATTGATTTTAATAGAGATTCTTAGAAATTCAAAACAAAACACAAAAATATTAGTAAGCATGTTTGGACGTCTAGTTAAATAATATTCAAAAGCGTGTAAATATTTCTATTGTAAAGAAAAACTTTATTTTACCAAAAAATACTTCCATGAATTATTACGAGAAAATCGATAACAACATAATTTTCAACACATTTTTTCAAGCCAATTTCGAGTAATCAAAATTGGTTTAATCGGATTTAGAGGACGAAATTCGCGAAAACATTTATGGTACAGTTGGATTTGAAAAAGAAAACTTAAGAGAAGAAGTTCCCCCTTAATCGAGTTTTAGTGAAAAACGAAGTTACATGTATTTTGTAAATCTTGTAGAGTGAGCGATTGAATGTATTTTAATTCAGTATCAACAGATGCCACTTGCGTCAGTTGTACCTGATTGCAAAGAGGCAGCACATACATGCAAAAAATTTCCGCTATAATGAGGTGCTGCACTAGTGGAAACCAATTTTGGTAACATGTAACGTTTTGTTTGTATTCTAGTTGAAGGTCGAAATAAATACGATTTGAAAGTAAGAACTACGACGGGATTATCACAAAAACATGAAACAAGTTTAATCTCGATTACGGGTTATCATTCTTTACCAGAAGAATATAAATTGAAATCAGTTATTTAGTTGCATGAAACTGAAGTAGGATGAACAATACTGTTATTGTTAACACTGACACAGTATAAGTGAACGTACGTCGCCGAAATTACCTTGCACCACAACACATATATAATGTTATAAGTAACAATTTTAATACTACTTTAGAGTTGCAATATTAATGTATCAATATATTTAAGGATAATATAACAATGAACAAATATAGTCCTTATTACGAATATCAATGACACAAAAAATGGTTCTTGAAATACATATGCCTTTGTTAGCAATTTCTGTATTGTAGCATTCGATTTTTATAGGTCCCTTCTATACAAAACGGAATCTCGCAGCGTTGCAAAAGCACTTGAATTGCCATCTCCAATACATTGTTTGTAACGTACTTAATGCATCTGTTCACCCAAGCACAATCCTTCGACCAAAATATCTGCTTCCATAGCTGTAGAATTTGCACTCCAGTTCTTGTAGCAAACATGGTCAATAGAATCGAGACCCTTTGCGGAAGCCCGAGAACAGATGCTTCAGTATTTGTTTTTGATCTTTCAAAAGAGAAAACAACTCTTTGGAATGAGCGTATGTACCACCAGTAGCCAATGTTCCCCACACTGCAGCTTCATTAATTTCTATGTTGCGTTCCGGATTTGTAGTGGTTCTATGGCAAACATTAGACCGAAATAATAATATACTTGATAGCTTATTACGCAATTATTTTGTAATTACTTAACAAACTTGATCAAAAATATCAATTGGTATATATCTATCTATTGTACTCCTCAGGAGCAAAAAACGTAAGACTTGCCATACGTTCATTATTAGGCTATTTAACACTATGATAAGCATCTTGTACGATTTGTGCATTATGTACAGACAAATATTTACTTCAGGTTCTAGTGAAGATTGCTCAATTGTTTCATTACAGTTTTTCGTTTCGACTACTAATTTTGGTGAAGTACGATTTTTTATGACATTTGAATTTGATGAAGTACCCTGTTCACTCACAACAACGTCATCTTCCAAACCCAAAGGTTGAGACGATTTATTATTATTCGTCAATTCTTTTGATATAGTTGTATAAACAATGATAGTTTTATACATTACTTATTAATGTAGAATTGGAACTTGTTTATTTTGATCAACATACCGAAGAATGCGCTTCATGATCAAACGAGATCTTTGTGAGAATATAGGTCTGTTCCTAAACGATTTATTAACTAAATTTCTACGTAAATAATTTACTTTTACCATTTAAAAAATACACTGTTTTATCACAATTTAAAGCATTTAGTTATTAATCATTATCAATTGTATTGAAGAAAATGAACAAATACAAAACCGGTAATAAAAAAATATAGAGATAATACACGTACCTAAATTCAATTATATTTATTATAAAATAAATCTGCTATTAATGAAATGCTAATCTAAAACAGGGAGGAGAAATATTATGGTTTCAACCAATGATTTCACGTGGTAAAACTGAACTTAGTTTTGGTATTCGGAGAAAATCACCTAAAAACTACAGGCACCAGTGCTATCTGTTGACAACATTTTTTACTTCGATTTACATTACTCTTATGGGCAATAATAAACATCCATTAATAACAGTTGCATCTTACTTTTAGAATATTCTCAAAAGATTTATAAGAATACAGTCAAATAATAGTTGGGTAATTTTAGTGATAAGTTTTATAAAGCAAACTACGAAAATTTTCTACAGGGAATTACGCTTGATAAACGTAATCACAGGTCAACAATAACTTTACCGGCCAATACAAGAAAATAGTGACGTCAATGGCCCCACTTTCACAAGCCGAAACGGTTCCTCGATACGGGTATAAATAAGCCCCTAAATGAAAAGAACGTCGTCTTGATTCTCCGTCGTCTTGATACTTATAATTATTTCTAAATTTAATTTTTATTTTGTCGTTTTGAACCGAATTCTATATTAGTTGTCGTTTTCATTGTTATTTTAGTACCTTGAGACCGTAAGAGACCTAGTGCTCTGTCGCAAACAAGGTTGAGAAATATCACCCCGTTGAAACGTTCCGACCGCGAGAGTTCCCTTTTGCATGACGTTTGCCCTTCGACACCCTCGTAAACAAATACATTAGTCGCCGTTTTCATCGTTATTTTAGCGCCTAGAGACCGTAAGAGACCTAGTGCTCTGTCGTATACAAAGTTGAGAAATAACACTCCGTTGAAACGTTCAGACCGTAAGAGTTTCCTCTTGCGCGACGTTCGCTCTTTAAACACACCCATAAACAATACGTTCAGACCAAGAGGGTTCCTCCGTGCGAGACGTCCGTAACCAACTTTGATCTGAGTACGTTGTGTGAACAACTTAACTATAAAGAATATTTTACTAAACTTAAATTACTGTGCATTTGGCGAACCGTAAAGGCCCGGCTCTAGCATAATGTCTATTGCTGCTTTGTAGTCACCGTCAGTAATTTTGAGACCCCTCGTGCAGCATTCACCATTTGCATATTCAAATCCCCATATATTAGGTAACTCCGACCGTTCCCCCTAGGAAGCACTCGTAAAACAGAGGCAACAAAAAAAACTGACAATCCTAGCAGACAAAAAACCACTAGTTGTTGTAATATCAACAATTATTAAACTAATTGATGTTAATAATTAACCACAACAACTAATTACTTTACGTTTAGGTTTATTTTGGTGTTGCAGAGTTACCAACAACCAGAGGCCGCATTCCAGTCGCCCAACAGCGCTAAAGAAACCATCAGGCCGCATTCCAGCGGGCGGGGGCCGTGACCAGCGAGAATACAATTTTTTTTATATTTTTATTGTAAATTAATTTTTCATTTTATTATTGTACATTGCCGAAAATAAAATGGTGTAAACTGTTTTCGTATTTGTCTCCAATTAGAGCTACCCAGACCAGCAAGCCAACAAATTTGAATATTGTTAATATCAACAAGCACCAACAAATTTTCCCGCTGGTTTTGTCTCAATTACAATAAGAAATTTGTCACTCTCAACGTCGACTATTTGTTTATTTTTTAAACAAATTGCAAACTTTTACGTGCTTAATTATTAACAGTCATGTTAATGAAAGATTGATTTATACTTAGCATAAATTTAAAGGTAAACCATTACGTTATTCGCGATTTTAACTAACGTTACGCCTTATGGTAAAATAACATATAAGTTTGCCTCCTTAAGGCACCAGCGCAGAAACACATTTTTTCACTAGATAAAGATATAGTAATAATTAGAAAATGACACATATATTACTGCTGCGCGCCTTAAAAACATAGGTTTCCAGCTGATCATTTTGTTTAAAAGTTCTTTGTTTTTGCTATTTACCATTCTACTAAATGGGGTTTTTAAACTATTTACTACCTGATCTCTGACTGAGCTAAACTAATATTTTATTATAAGTGTATATTTTTAAGTTGGACTTTACACTTTGACGTCACGTTTTTCGCGCCGTTTTGTGTTTTTCAATGTTGACTTTATTCTAACCTAATATACTTGCACATTTTAAATAAAATTGTTAGAACCCTTATCGAAAAATTTGATTTTCTCAATTTTGGAAGTAAAAAAAAAAGAAATAATACCTCTGAACATGTGTAAAAACCCTAAATATAAAATTGAATCAAATTGTTCTGGCCGTTTGGTGTACAAAGATTTTCCACAAAACACAATTGAACACTTTTTATAATTAACATCTTGTTAACCCGTCAAAAACCCGTAGATCACGTATCAGTAAGGAGAAGCAAAACAGCAGGGGTTGCTAAAGAATGCTTGTGGTGCACGTTCTTTAACAACACTAAATAAAATACACAGCTGGATTGTAAACAAAACCAGCTTACAGCAAGCCCTTGGCATTGCTTTAATACAAACTGCGAAAGCTTCCGGCTTGATAACAACACCACCTGCAAATTCAACAGTGGCGCACGTCTTTTTTTCCTTTTTATGTTTTTATTATTTGTTTATGATCTCAAATATTAACGTAGACGGCTGTTACTTGTGTTCTGTCACTTATAATTGTTGGTATTTGTCATAGAGTTTTGTAACAAGTGTTTTCTTGTTTAGTCTAATTTTCATTAAGAACATCTTAAAATGTTTTTTAAAGCACTGCTGTATTTGTACATTTTCTTTTAAAAATATCAATAACAACTAAAGAAGTTGCGGTCGCGAGGAGGTGCAGATGACCAAAGTGTTTGAAATGCTGCTCGTTCTATTGAAAAGCCTGAAACAACTGCCCGTCAACCATTTCAAAGATTCCGCAAGACGCGGTGGTACACTCGGCGTCCTGGTTTAAGTCGCAAGTGCAAGAGACAAGAGGTTTTGACACTGCAGTCCCTTTGAAATCGTCACCAAACCGCAATTGAACTGACTCAGAGTCTCAGAAACGTGCATGGCATTGTTGTATGCGCCCAGATAGAAGATTGGCAGCAAATGGTTTGAAGGCATAAGCCAAATCGGGTTCCTAGGCTTACACGATAGCACAAGTAACAGAAATTGGTTGGTGTTTTCTAGAATGCATCAAAATTGGAAAGAATGGAGCCGAGTTTTCTTCTCAGATGAAACACGTTTTTGTTGCAAGCACTAGATAGACGTCATAGAGTCTAGAAAGCAAGGGAGAGATATTCTGCAGCCACTTGCGTTGAACAGGATGATCTGTTATGGTTTGAGCGGTTAAGCGGGGATTTCGTTAGAAGCAAAGACTGAACTATTCATTCTTCAAGAATAAACTTTAAATGCAAATAATTATATTGTTGACTATGTGGTTCCTTTTGCACCACTTGTTGGTCCAGATTCCTCGTTTATGCATGATAATGCAAGACCTTACATTGCTAGGTGCGTTAGGCTATATCTGCAGGAAATAGGAATTACACTTCTGAAATGGCCTGTCATGAGGCCAGATATTAATCCAATAGAACACACGTGGGATGAATTGGAAAGACGTGTTCAAGCTCGCCCAGTGCGTCCAGAGACTACAACAATTCAGACTGGCACTTGTAGAGGAATAGGGTAGAATTGATCAAAATGTGATTAGGCACTTAATTCAAGGTAAGTTAAAATATTATTTTGTTGCATTTTTAGCTTTCAATGTTTTTTATGAATTGCGTTTTTGGATGTTTATTTGTTTTTAAAATCTTTCTTTCTATACAAATTATTATTGTATGTGGACCAACTGAACAAATTATATAAAAATATGTGTGTTCTATAAATTAAACTAGTGAAAATCCAGTTTTGGTTAATTTGCTACTTTTTTGTAACTTAGTGTATAATAAACAATTAATACTTACCGGGAAAACAACTTACAATATTTAATCGGCACCATCTGCACTACCATCGCGACTTCGGTTTGTTCAGCTGTTCACGTTGCTGAATTTAACCGCTGCGAGACAACATACCAAAATCGTACATAAAATAAACTACTATTTTTAGTCAAAGTCATTACCATTGTTTTTAATTATTTTGTACACAATTATTTTCAAAATTTTTTTTGTTGTGAAACACGTGTTTAAAATTCAATAGACGTCATAAAGCTGGTTTACTTTACTTTCTTCGTTATAGTTACCTGAAGCAATTCAAATTCTGTAAATTTTGAACCTGTCGAAGTCTTGAGAAATTGACGCTTTTTAAATCCAGGTTTTACAACAAATACAAGTTTATTAACAATACCCAATTTACGTTCTCAATCATCGTCAAATTAGAAGAACGTAACTACAACAATCCATTCTGTTACGAACTTTGTGTTTGTTTTACAAGACGCAGATCTTTGTTAGCTAGTGGAACACAAAGAAACTTTATTACGATTACAGCACGCTATTTTGTAATAATTAAAAAATATAAAGTAACTATCCTTACCAATGAAAAATTTAATGAAAGTGATTTATTGGTTATTTTATTAGGGACAGCAATAGTTTGTAATGTATTAAAAATTATAAAATTACCCTAAAACCTACAATTCAAGAGTTGAGTTATTGGTGGAAATATCGTGCTCAGAATAATGTTCTAAAAAATAAAACAAAATTAATCTATTACTTGTATTAATATTGTAATTAATTTATATGAATTGTTAATTATATTTCGGAATACAGAAAAAGTTTTAATACGTTAAAGATCAAGTGTTGTTAAGTAAAAACCTTTTTGATCAATTAAAAAAACTGTTAGTACAATAAATTGCTGAATACTTCATATTAACAAGAGTCCAATTTTGAACTATAAGAATTTAGTATAAAATGTCGCGTTTTGTTTGTGTTAATACGGTATTATAAAAAATAGTAGTGTCATCTTTGATATCTCTGCGTAAACAAGTTCAAGTTATTCTTTAAATGACCTGCAATAAGATGGTTTTTAATTCCAAAAAAATCTTCCAAAATTCACAAAAACATTTTAGTGAAGAGTAAATGTGTTTTAACAAAAATTTGCATTTTAATATTCATAATTCAAGACAAATATATGAATCATACACGATGAGGTGCGGAACATCATCAGCGCCATTCTTAATGCAAAATAAAAGAAAAAAGAATTAAAAAAATAATAAAATAAAGCAAAGAAACCAAGCATTAATCAAATAATTTAACAGATTTAAATTTGTTAACTGGATTGGATAGAAAAATTAATAATGGTTCTGAACAATATTCTTTTCTATCACGACACGTTATGAATTGTGACGAAAATAACTTATATGGACGCGGAATGTCTTTACATTTACCACATAACGGTTATTTAGTTTTATTGAGGTAATTTGGATTATCCTATTCAGTAGCTTAATTTAAACAGCGATTTATTGTTATTACAATAAATCCATATCTAATATAAAAATTTTTTTGTGAACAGAGTGCACTTACACTTATATCAAAACTGAATTTGAATAATGTTGTAATTTTTAAAACAATGTGATGTTAATAAATATGTAAGTTAGAAGTATTTGAAAATAAACCGATTTATTATAATATTAAAACGTTTTTGTATGTATGTCATCACTATTAGGTTCAGTAATTTAAAATAGATAATATTTATCGGTATTTTAAAAAGATAATAATAGATTTAATACTTTCTGTGGTATTCAAAACATGTATACCATAGAGTTAATAAGTAATAAAATAGATTTTCTTTAAACATCAGTTAAGTATGCCATTACATGACCGAGCCGGTAATGCTTAAGTGCCACTTCATTGCCGTGACACTGTCGACGGCGCTTAGATCTTTACTGCAGTTGACGGATAAATTGCAGACATATAACCAATAATTTCATTTTGTTAAGAAGTATTATTTAGACATTTTAGCAAACGAGATTTGTTGTATAAAAATTCCTTACGGTTTATTTGGCTGTTTATGTTACTTTTCTTTGCGTTTGAAGAAAAAATAGTATATTTTATGCTGAGCTTAAGTGACGTTTTGTGCCAAGGATGATAAAACAGCCGAATCACAAAAAGCCATTTAAGCTCTTTTTAAAAATATTATACTATTATGAACTAATGGAAAATAAAAATAATGATTATCAATAGAGCTTTTTCTCCTTTTAAAAAATTCCTATTTTAGCCTGATAAAGAAAACACATTTTCAAAAAATTGTTTCCGAAACGTCGCTAGTAAAAGATCACTAATAAGTTGATTTTTTAAAAAAGTTTCCATCTTCTAAAAGAAGGATAAAGTTTCATTAAGGATAAAAATAATAGCAACTTCAGCGACGCTGTCACCAAACCAGGGCATCGGTCGACGATTTTTCAATGTTTTCGACTGTATGGATTAAGACACTACCGCTGACGCTGACAAAAGAATTGCACTTATAGATTCAGAATTTTTGGAATGGCACGGCTTCTTTCTGGTTTCGAACAAACAGGAAAACCCTGCCTTTGGCCTGCCACCAAAAACGCCACAAAGAAAAAAAGAATCCCGTTTTCGTTTTTCCTAGCCAACACCATGTGGGTAAGGCGAAACTAACGTCCCGCTTTGGAGTCTAACCAAAACTTCTACTATTAAAGAAGGAACTACCTCTAAAAGTAGTGATCCATATTCGCTGTTCGAAGAAGCTATCGGGTACGTCACCAATCACGCGAGATAATTAGGTATCGAAATAGCGAGAGTATTTCGTATGGTTTCAGACCGAACCAGAAAACCGACGTAATTTTGAATTGTGAAAATATAAAAAAAAACTTGTTGACTGTTATAGGCATAGTCTGAGTCCGTGTCGAGGTACTGCATAAGCAAGGGACATCGAGCAGTACTACCGCTTCGTCAAATCTCACTTATCGTAAAAATACACCAAGAAGCGTGCCCGGCCCTTCTACGACAAAGGTTCGCACAGTAACACGAATTGTTTTACTGCACAGGTACATTGGACATTAAACCACTTGCTCGCTAGGATGATAGAAAAGTACACTTCTTTTGCACAGGACACCGCCGATGGTAAATCCCGCTCAGCCAAAGTCCGCCCCGACAAGTTTCATTGTCAGTTCCATTACAGAACCGAGTAATAGGTATACGACCAAAACAAACTCTCTCCACATTGTTATATAAAATTATAATTAAAATTTGTGATTAGAAGAACTTCATTACTGGCAAAAACTTCAAAACTCATTTTCAGAATTGCGACAACCTTAAGCAGAGGAGCTGAAGAAACTGTTTTTATTAATTGTTTTATCTAGCACCGCATTTCGACATTGTAGCTGCAAATTTGGAAGCCACCCATATCATCGTAAATACGGCCGGCAACGAGATATCATTCACTGCCGTGTGAGGCTATTTCAGACTTAAGTTTAGATTGTAACAAGATTTTTATTTACCGTGGTGGAACTGTAATGTTGCGATTGGTTTGAACTCATATTTTTATAGAAGAATGGTCAAGGCATTTTTATACGAGTTTCTTAAGTATTCTAGAACTTAATTTCTAGGTTATTCGTTTTTCCATTCACATTTAGAGAAGTGGTCTTGTAGTGAGTAGCTCCCATTTTGTCTTTAGTCAGGTACATACTTTTTTTTTAAATTCTGAACGACAAAACGACAAAATATCTTCTTATCTAATATATGTTCAAAGATAAAGAAAAAAAATTGTAACTTACACGTTTTACTATGTGGCTTCCTATCATATACCTCCGCCGTGTGAAAGTCTTCAATTTAATTATTTCTAAGTACGCCCACGACCACCCTACGACTAACAAAGCTGCTGGCAAGGTTTTCAATTCTGCTCCCTAACCTATACTTAGTTTACAAATAAACCATCACAAGTATTAAACGAAAAGCTCTACAAAATATATGTATATGTCTTTGTGGTAACAGTTTGTTTGCGTCTGTATCCTGAGACCTTACTATTTAGAACGTATTTCTTCAGTATAGATGGTACCCGTTTCGCCTTGAAGCATTTCTACTATCAATAATTTACTATAATCACCTACGACCCCTAGTGAATAAAGTTATATAGTGTTACTTTGAAGCGAATAATTATTTCTCTATAGATTTTTATTATCTTATTCCAATAAACTGTAACATAACTTACGGTATACTAAATTATGCCGTTTTATGTTCGTCGTCAAACAAGTGATATGTAGCTTCTACATTTAACAAGAGGTTTACAAATATTTAGCAGGTAACTTTAAACAAACGCCAAGTTTCTTACTATTCGGACGTTATAGGATAGCACGAGACGACGAAAGATGTCGCAACTAATTCACTAAACAACCAACATTTGCAAATAGTAATCTTATTCCACATTATAACCACCGCCCTAAATCAATTTTGGTATAAACACAGATCAGTGTTTTGAGCGACAAATATATGAACAATATCCAAATAATTTCATATTAAAAGTTGATTTATTTTTTACTTAGAAACCTTATAGGAACTTTAAAAATATTTGGGATTGACATAAATTGAGTAACAGTTAATAAAATTTTAAACATAATGTTAAATTATATAGAAAATCTATATTTGATAAAACATTCAAAGCACGGTAAAATATCAATTAAAGAAGTATTAAAACGCTTAAAATGACCATTGTCATATTTTTACTTCATAAACGATTAAAATTTGCATTTTACAAAGTTAATGTGTTATTTTTAATGCCCAACTAATTTTAGTAAAACCTTTAGAAATAATTGAAAATGATTTACTAACTTTTTCAAATCAGTTTATTAACTTATACTTAATTTAATAGTCCGGATATAAATTAATTACGTAATAATAAAAGTGTTTTAAAAACTGGCAGCAAATAAATTGTTCATTTTTTCTTATAAAGATAAATACGCGTAACTAATTAAAATACTAAGATACCTTTTCACTAAAAATTGGTTTTTTAACAAATGTACACCTACAAAGAATAATTTACAAATGTAGTCCAAACACTGTCCAATTTTAATTTCATCAATTAAAAAACTATGTAAAAAAAAATTAATAAAGGTTTTCAAATTGTAGTCTAATGTCCTGCATTGTACTGCCATCTACAAAGGATGGACGCTTTTCTCTACAGATCCTAAAATTACATTTAACACAGTTCTCTATTTAGTCAATATTTGCACCTTATCTTCTTCAGAAATCAAAGAAATCGTTTACATATCGCTGAAACAGAAACACCGTTCGTGTTTCAACTGTTACAAAGGGGGCGCTGATATTTATTGATTGCATGAAACTGAACTACCGCTATAACTTAGAAATAGAAATCTAGACTATAAATTTTCACAAATATTTTTGATTAGTTTTTTGTTTTGCTTAATTGTTATTTTGTTAATTATTAATCATCTACGTTTTTTATGTTCTCGAAATAGAACACACTCTAATATCAAATTTTGGAAGACGTGTATAAATTATTAGATTGTATATTACATACTGTTAGAGTTTGAGTTAGAGAGAGCTTGACAAGTCTTTAAACAAAAGTAAACATAAATTATGGTGGGTTAATGACTAAAGGTCAGTGGTAATTACTAGAAGGTCGTCATTTAATTAAACAATTAATAAGATTGTCAAGGGGTATAATTAATGACAAGGATTTGATAAAATTATTAATTTACATTAAGTTTATTGCAAAGTTTCGTGACAAAAAATTAAAATGTATGCAATTATTGTTAATTTAAATTCAGAACTGAAATTTGCCAAATTCTTATTTTTATTGGAACCAACTGTTATGCTTTTTTTCGTTAATATAATGCTAAATTTTCTTTCTTTCAATGTATAGACTGTCACTCACATCTCTTGGAGTTAATTACCAATACTAAAGAGTTTCGTCTAACAGTGATGGAATAATTACGGAATTTTAAATGTAAATATGTAATCTATAAAATTATTAATTATATGTATAATAATAGTAAGTAAAATTATAAATAATTTATTGTAATTAAATATGTTATAAAAACTATTAATTAAAATTATGACCAATTAAAGCAATAAAAACTAAAATTTGACTTTGTAATTATTTATAGTAGACTAGCAAAGCTAACATGCTACGTATATACAATAATTGGCCTCAGCACTTACATTACCATTCATCAGTTGACTAATCGTCCTTAGCCCAAAATTACCGACCAATAAGCCTCACGTAGTGTTGGAGTAAGCTTCTCAAATCAACGGATACAGAAGACTGGTATGGTGTATTGAAAGGAATGACCACATAATGAAATATAAGTCCGGTTCACCTTGAACTCTTTATCATGCAAAGCTTCGATGATCACCTAACGACAGTCTTTTTTTATACAGAAAAGGCTTACAATATGACGTAAAGATTCGGTGTTTTGGAAAGGCTATACGATTGGGGTTACAAGGGCAACTTACCTTCTTTTATTACATCTTTTTTGAGAAAAAAATATTTTAGAGTTTGTTTGGGGCTGGAAACCTCAAGTCGTCGAACGAAAATGGCATCTCCCAAGGTTCCACTATGAGCGTTACTAATCTTGCGATCGCCATTAATAACATTTGCGAAAACCTAGATCCAAGCATCGGTCGTAGCATTTACGTCGACGATATCGTAATTTTCTTTTCTGGCTCTTTAAAATCCGGCGTAAATGAAAAACTGCAAGTGATGATCGACACCCTAATGACGTCGGGCGCAAAAAGAGATTCTAGGTTTTCTGCTTCCAAAACGAAGTGCATGCATTTCTGTAACCTGAAGACTCCTCATTATAGATCCTGCATGACTATGAACGGCCGAATTTTTTAATGCTTACCTGAGACTGACTTAGGACGACGGTCTATCTTGGTAACGTCACATAGGAAATAAGTAAATCTATGAAAGCGCTAAACCTCATTAAATACATCTTGCATACCAAATGGGGCGCTTGCAGGGATCAACTTTTCTAGCTTTATAAATCTCTATTCCTATTCAAGTTAGATTACGGTTTGACCGTGTACGGCTCTGCGGCATTATCAACTTAAATTTTCTAAAACTCCATCCATAATGCAGGTATCAGGTACGACATTAGAGAATTTGTATATCACTCAGAAATCTAGTTTGTATGCCGAGTCGTGCATTCCATCTCTTGTCAAACGTAGATCGATGTTGACACTATCATATCAAAATTAGGATGTGGGGTAGTGGCAACGTAGATAGGTTGGTTATTTATTTATTCGTATGGTACATTATACAAATATTGTATTGTGATGTAAGTGTTATGTATGGTGTCCCAGAAGATCAGTATAAACCTGTATAGTGTGGTGACAAAACAGTGTGCAATAGTGGATTGATTCGTCTTGGCAAAGCATTTACTTCAAGCTTCAGGAAAACCACTAAAACCTAAACATGCCAACCCTTACCCACCCTAGTATTCACATGTAATGATATTAATTAAGTGTGTAAACATTATAGAAAATAAATAAGAACATAAAATATAACAGCACAGCCATTGCATGACGACATATAATGGACCGGTCTAAGCGCCAGTCACGATAATGACAATAAAAATAGTAGGTTAAATAAATAGCAAAACAAAATAATGGAAAAACAAATAATCAAGACAAAAATACAAAATATTGCTGAACTTCAGATGTCCTTTAGATTCGTAAGCCATAATATTGCTTCATTCGTTAAATTATGAATGTTTGGAAACCTTCTTTTAAACTTTGTTAATTGACAATTCTCTACAATATGTGTAACAGTCTCTGGTTCATTTCCTTAGTCACAATTTGGATTAGAAACCGCACCCCATTGGAACAACGTAGAGTTGCATTTTGAATGGCCTGTTCTTATGCGATTTACTTTTGACCAATTTTTTTTTTTATTAAAGGTTGGTGTTAGTAAGTGATTCCAATTTTTCTACCTACGCCAGGTACACTCCCTACATCTACGTAGTTCACGCTATAGCGTGAGAGTTATCTCTAGTTTTTTTCTGTCTAAGATCGGATTAATATTCCTTCCTTGGGAAATAGAACACGTCGAGGACATAAAAACATTAAAAATAAACAAATAATTGCAAGTGACTACCATAAAATCTAAGGTCCTTGAAAAATGGAAAGAGGAATGGGCACAAAGTTGCGGGTTTTTAAGGAAAATAACCGGATCTATAACTGGCAGCAAAACTAGACAGTTGACGGGTAGGGAGCAGGTAGTGATTACGCAATTTCGTTTAGGACATACGAGAATCACATCATCGTACCTCGTAAAAAACATTGCATTCCAGCGGAATGTCGGAAAATCCATCACTTAAGAGACAAATATGAATAAGATGGCAAAGTGGAAAAATTCGTGACGTCTTAAAATATGACGCGCTTGCCGCTAAACGCCTTATCAGATTCTTGAGTGAATGCGATCTATTAGATGTGATCTTAACCATGAGTACCTAATAGACGAGCAAAGACAGAACGAGAATAAAGTGCTGATAACCTTAGCTTATTTTAATGTTACATTTCTTTCATTAACAATTAATCTAATTTTCTGTTCAAACACATTTTCCCCTGTAGTTTGAACAGAATATGGAAAATTCTATGAGATCCATGATATTAGAAAAAAACATTCTCCTAACACCAGGGTTTCCTATGTTTTCATCGTCAAAAAGATTATAATAATTAGAATACGATAACGTACAAATTTAATAAATCTAAAACAATAAAACACACCCAATTAGGAAAACACTCAGACAACTCACATTGCCATTAACCGGTCGGCGAAGACATTCAAGTTATTAAAAAGGTTTGCAACAACATAGAAACTCTCAACGAACAACAATTTACGTCGCTAATTGATGACCGCAAACAATATTCAGCAGTATATGCTGGTAGAGCAAAACAATATAGAGTAGCCAAAGCAAGACACAAAACAACATATTTAAACAAAATAAAAATTTTATTCACAAGTAATCAACGATCACTACGACAAAAACTACCTATCAAAATATAAAAAGAAATCAGCCATTTCTGGAAGTCAATATGGTTGAACCCTGTAGAACATAACTCTGAATCCACATTCATATCAAAAATAAAACAAGACCATAACCACCTTGACACACCAAATAACAATGTCACCATTACCACTCAAATACAGAAATACATCATACTAAAAAGACATAACCGGCAAGCTGCCGGTTCCGACGGATTACGAAACTACTAGATCAGAAAATTTACCTCAACTCATGACAAACTCGCAGAACCCATTACACATATTATTCAAAACTCCGACAAACTTCCGAACTTTCTGACATAATGCGTTAGATACATAAAATCAAAAACCAAAGACACCCTGAATACTGCCAACTACCGACCCATCATATGCCTACTAACACTATACAACGTAATCACACACAAGATTCAAGAACATCTAGACATAAACAAAATACTCACAGAAGAGCAAAAAGGATTGAGAAAACACAGTCAAGGGTGCCAAGAACAATTAACAATAGGTACTGTAATCCACCAACAAGCACTTATAAAACACCACAATTTCTTCATCACATATATGGGCTTCATAGAAGCAATGTAACACTCCTGGTTAATTCACCTATTAATATTATACAAAGTTAATCCAACTTTAACAAATTTTCTGAAAAAAAAAATATTAAAAAAGTGGAACACAATCATCTACAAATTGAAAAACTCAATTCACTCTTGATAAAATCCCCATCAAACAAAGGCATATTCCAGGAAGATTCCTTAAGTGCCATATGTTTTGCCTTCGCCTCAAATCTTTCTCTCAATTCCTTTTAAAACCAAAACAAGGTTTTACTATTAAATACAACCAAAGCACGTATAAAATCAACCACGTTTTCTATATGGACAATATAAAACTCTACAGCTGCATATGAACGCATATTAAAATTAAAGAAAGTACATCGACAAACACAAAAATGGAATTCAGACTGGACAAGTGCAAAATTAACAGTGTTAAATGAGGTAAATAGACAAACACTAGCGGAGTCCCCACTACAGACGAAACAATAGAACATACGGACAAAAACAATACGTACAAATAGTTAGATACTAAACAAACAGTCAAACTGAATCACATAAAACAACAATACTCATTCCTGAAGACTGAACAAAATTAATTAAGCTCCTTCTCTCTTTGCCATTAAAATAGACACAGACAGACCTAGAAAACATAAATAATCGCGTGTATAGAAAAAATAACCAAACCTAAAGTAAACAGTGGTAGAGGAATTCTAGATATACACCAACTGTACGACTTACAAATAACTAACCAAAGGACATCCTTTTGTGTCAAACAATGTCAAAGTCAACTCCATTCAGCTACAATTAGCCCAGATCTAAACTACACCCCACTAGACCTACATAACACCGACTTTACACTGAAAGACAAGGGTAAGCAAATAACTGCATTGACAATACTACGACCAGACACAAAACGAAGATGTTGACAAGATTGTAACACACAAATGGCTTCAGAAATGTTTTCCCGAAACTGAAGGATTAATGGCAAGCCATCCAAGAGAAAGGAATCAAAACTAGAACTAACAGTAAATTCAATGTTAAACACCCCACCGTAAAGGACGATAAATGTAGTAGATGCCAATCGGGCAAAAAAGCAATAGAATACGACACAAAAGGTTGTAGCACATTGTCACTCACCAAATACTTGGACAAATACAATGCACTAGCAAATTGCACTCAAACACTCACTTCTTGACAAATCTACACCTCATTACTAATACACACCTTTTGAAATTTTAGAAAATCCGAAATACAAAATATACTAGCAAAAAACACTTCAAGACGCTAGCAAGCAATAAACGGGACATTGCGCTACTTGACAAAAGAAAGAGACACACCTACCTCGTTAACATTCTCATACCTACCGACTACAACATAAAAAAATTAGAAAACACTTACAAGAACTTGACATACCTAAACACATCTATACACAAATACAAAAAGTGTTATCTTCAACACACACAACATTATCAGCTCCTTCTTTAGAACATTTCCCTTCATACTTGGTTCATCCTCGTATGAAAGAAGAAAGCCCAGGGAATAACCCTGTGGAAGCATTTCACTCCACAATAGTAATAATAATAATAATAATAGAAATAATAATAATAATAATAATGCTTTTCTGCTTGCATACTGCGTCCTTGCTTAACGTGTCGACGCGTTAATACTAATCGACGTATTCTAAACTTTTTTATTTTAATGCGAGAAAATATTGCGTGTTTTATAAACAGTATAACCTAAGTTTTTTATTCACTGCGATCGTTGAACTGTAAATTGGCAATTCCTGTAAACAAAGTTTTAAATACACTATGTAGAAGCAAAATAATTTCAAACTTATACCTGCTACTTATAACAAAAAGTAATAGATAGGTACTTGATAAACTTATGGCTTGAGGGATTTGTACTCTAATTTATTTTAGAATGTAGGCATCTATGTTTTATCTTGGAGTAAAGCATATATTCTGGATAGTCCTTTTAGTAAGCTCCAATTTACCCACATTGTATATGTTTAAGGTAATTCATATATATTCCCAATAAAGAGTAATATTTCAATGAAAGCGTATTCTTAGATATGGAAAACTATTATACTAATACATTACAAGATTCAATGACCTTTTTAGTCTTCAAATGAGTAAATTTGATATTATGTATATATATATATATATATATATATATATATATATATATATTAGCAACTTTGCCGACAGGTATGTAAAGCAGTTACATAGTCGATTCTTTATAATTATAGCCAACCTAACAGTTGGCAAGTATAAAATTTCGAATCGCCTGCAGTAAAGTACGCAAGAGGTTGTACAATAGCAAACAAACAGTGAGAATCACCTGACAGCTGTTTCGTCCTTTTGGGACTCATCGGGAGTGAGAGAACTCGAGTGTAAGTTCACTATTGTACAAACGCGCGCTGTCGACTATATGCCCTACTGGGATCACAATATTTAAATGATAAGTTTTTTCGGGTGATTCTCAGTGTTTGTTTGCTATTGTACAACCTCTTGCGTACTTTACTGCAGGCGATTTGAAATTTTTATACTTGCCAACTGTTAGGTTGGCTATAATTATTAAAGAATCGACTATGTAACTGCTTTACATACCTGTCGGCAAAGTTGCTAACATTTTCGTACGTGAACGCTTTCACGAGTCGACACTAGATGTCGAAAAACTTATCATATATATATATATATATATATATATATATATATATCGTGGTATAGGACAGTTTGAGGTCGCGTGTATATACGTATATACAGTATATACAGTATATACGATATATTTTTGTTTTACGTGAATACTTATATTGCTGTCGATGGGTTGAAAGGATGAACTATGCCAGATGAGCAATTAATACGCAAGTGGTTTTTGAAGCATTTATTTTACCTTATAGACAAAATATTTAAAAATAAAATTAGCAGAAATTTTTAATCTACATATTACAAAAAATTATCAATTATGTAAGTTCCACAAACAAATTAAAATCAATTTGAATTTACTGTTTAATTGTAATTAAGTATTTTTTACGGCATAATTAAAGTAATATCTATACACATGATAAGTAATGTTTGAACATAAATATTTTTAATAAAGACAAATATTAAATCGACTACTACAAAATTAAAAAAAAAAAAATTACACAAATTTCCGAAACAACAAAGATTACTCTTATTTTTACTTTTTCGTTGCTTTTTTGTTTTCGTTGTTGATCCAAGCTTTAATTACTTCTACCGAACGATCCTTTAATATTAGTTCTTCTTGTTTAACCTGGATGCATTCATTGCGTGATGGTAATGTACGATGTTGCAAGTGATAATGGAAATGTTTCTGCATAATTTGTTTTTCTGGAGACAACCATTTATCTACAATAACATAAAATAAATTTAAAAAATTTTTTTTAAATTAGTAGTACGTTTCATTGTTTGTATTGCCACTAGTTTCACTTGGTGATTTCAGTTAATCTAAAGTAATGTTTTCTTTGGGTTACAAAATATTTTTTTATTGTATCTGTTATTAAATGTGTTTTGCTATAATTTTTTATAAGCTTTGATTTCTTCTACTTCTGCTGATTTCACTTCTACTTAATTTAGTGTAATAATACCATGTATGATTGTACATTGTTTCAACGTTTCAACCTATTATTAGACGTCTGTTTTTGCAGACAATGTGTTGGTTGTGCTACTCTAAATGATTAAATAAACAAATAACTAAAAAATAGATACAACATAGTAAGAAAAATTCAATTAGGGTTACTTACTTCTTATTATCTTTGTCTTCCTTTCAGAATGACGATCCTTTTTCCGTTGATCGCTTCTGACTTGGTTATCCAACCATGATTTAATTTGTGCTGCAGTACGCTTCTGAAGAACAGAATATTTGTTTTTAACAAACTCGCATTGCGACAATGATGGTAACGAGTTTGATCTTAAATCTTGTTGAAATTCGTGGTTTACAATTTTTATTTCTTCAGACGTCCACGATCTTCGTTGTACTCGTCCCATTGGTGAAACTAAATAAATAATATTGTATACAATTACAATAAAATTTATGTAATTCTTACCAGAACGTTTCTTTTTAATTGAGGTTCCAGAAGAAGTATTAGTTTCACTAGTACTCAAACTAATTATTGTATTGATGAAATTCTTGTGATTTCTCGTGTCGCAACAGGTAGTCGATAATGATCCTTGTGAATTTTCTCGGCGTGTCCCATAAAGTTCGTCAAGTCCATAAACTCGCTGTCATTTAAATTATAATTTGCTGAATGAGTTGCCATGTGTTTTCTTAAATGGGTACCTCTTAATCCTTCTGGGCGAGCTGCGCCACATTCTTCTGAATATTTTTGTAAGAGACGACAAGCGCTAAGGTAACATTGCACTCCTTGATTTCCTGGGATACCAAACACGTAAGGATTCTGACTCGTTACTCCAGCATTTTCCCTTTCACTTATTATTAATTGTAACACCTTAAACTCTTCTTTCTCAATTAATACAGAAACATTTCTTCCCAGTTTACCACGCAATTGGCATCTCAAATATTTATCAGCGTTTAATTGTTCTTCTTTATGTAAATTGGGTAGAATTTCAGAGTACATTTCATCGGTAACAGACTGACTAGCTAAAAAATCGGAAATTTTTAGACGTTCAATTTCACCCGCTCGTCTTCTGTTAAAAACTTGAATGGTTGTTAATGTAACACTGGCGCATTCTTTCCAACTTACAAAATCAAATTCGTGTTTAAGTGTTGTATACAAATTATCTCTTTTTTTCCGCAAATATTCCAACAGTGTTCTAATGTCTTCTGTACTCGGCAAAGTAATGGGTTTTTGTCGTTTTAATTCCGCTAAATTTTCTAAAGCTGCAACATTTACGGAAGATCCGTAGTCGTCTTCTACTAATTTTAGAAAATCTTCTACTTCCTTTTGTTTTTCCAAAAGTTGGTTTTTTATACATTCTGTTATTAGTAATCGACTACAGTTTTTTAAAAAAGTTCCCAAGTTTGTTGCATTTGTTGGAGTTTTGTAAGATAACCCATCTCTGTCTAGTCCTGCTACAATGTTCACAGATTTTATGACAGTATCATACATTTTAGGATGCAACGCATCTGACAATGAAGATATTTTAGAACACTCAGATTTTACTATTAACATTAATCGTCCTAATAATCTCAAACGAGATCTAATCATGTTGTGGTGGTGCTCGCTTCTATACTTTTGACACAATTTATTTCCATAAAGGATTAATAGTTCATCAAATACGATTGATTGCGTAACATCGTCATGTCTTAGCACGGGCAGTATTTTTTTTCTCATTACGTCTGAAGCTTTAGGATGAACTTTCCCTAAAAGTCTTCGAGCTGCTACCATGCAGTTTCCTGGCTTTTCAGACTCATCGGAATTATTTCTAGCACATTTTTTAAAATGCCTTCTTAAGGTGTTTTTTGAAAAAAAACCTTTACAAATACCACACGGTACATATTCTACATCTTGATTATATCGACGTCTTCTGCTACAAAGTACATTACCATCACTTTGTATTTGTGTGTTGTATATAAAGTTTCCGTCATTTCTAATACTTGTAATCAAAGCTTTCCTTTCCGAGGAATTTTTTGGTAAAACAAGAAAATGTTTTACTCGTTCTTCACTTGCATGTACTAACTCCAAATGACGAGGTAGTTTAGAAATCGTTTTAAAACAAAACATGCAGTAAGATTGCTTAGTTTTGACTCTGTTTTTGTCAGAGGCTATCTTTGTGTGCTGTTGTAAACGTTTTAATTTTACAAAAGGTTGCCTAATCTTCATAGATTCCAAAATGTCTTGATTATCTGAAGATTCATCTGATGACGGACTATAATCTGGATCTCCAATACTGTCATCAGAATTCATCCTGCAAAAAATTTGGAATCGAACCTTAAGTATCGACATTCGTAAACATCATGACATTCATTGTTTTAACATTACTTATTCAGTGTGTCCCCGGATTGAGTTCACAATAGGTGAGATGGACCAAAAATTTTCGAATTGGAATTTCATATTTTGAATTCCGCCCTGCTTGGTTTGAAACTTATTTTTAGTTTACTTTCGATTTGTTAAAATCAAGTAGGCCTTTCCAGTTGATCAAAAATCCGTTTTTGTCAATTTAGTTTCAGGTAATAGTTATTTATGATATAAGTGTTATTAAAAGTAAGATTTTATTTTGCAAGTGGGGAGGATTGCGGAACGAGCGCAGCGAGTGGAGCAACCCCACGAACTTAAAACTTAAAACTAGAGTTGTATTTTGGGATTAACTTCTGCATACGATACAGTGTGGAAAAAGGTTTATTTTTAAATTGTTTGAAATTAATTCTTGTTCTACAATTATTTATTTTATTGAAAATATGTTATCTAATCGAAAGTTTAGAGTTTTCGTTGGAGATAAAAGCAGTAACTTTGGATTTTTAAATAATGGTCTTCCACAGGGATCGGTTCTTGCACCTATTCTTTTAATGTATATATTTCTGATCTTCCGTCTTTACAATGTCTACGCCGATGATACGGCAATCTCATTTCGACATTCGGATTTTTTCGAAATTGAAGAAAGCTATCTGATGATTGGGGTATTATGGATAATTATTTCAAAAAATGGCGTTTATGCCCCAATCTTAAAAAGACAAGTTTCTTGCTTTCATTTAAGTAATAGAGAAAAGAATAGGAAACTTAATGATATCTTTAATAATACAAAGTTAAACCATAATTTTAACCCGGTTTACCTAGGAGTAACTTTAGATACGTTTTTGATTTATAAAGATCATTTAGACAAAGTAAAACAAAAATTAAAATAAGAAATAATGTCATTCAAAATTAGCTGGAACAACTTGTGGGGCAGATGCGAAGACACTTCGAACAGCAGCTTTGGCATTATTTTATTCCACAGCTGAATATTGTGCTCCTGTTTCGTTGAATAACACTTTGCGCTTTATTAGCTGAACCATTAAATCTACTCCTCTCGATTGGCTTCCTGTTCTTTGTAATATTACTCTATCAAGCATTCTACGTAAAGCTGCCTTAAAACGAGAATGGAATAAATGCCAACTTAACCAAAACTTGCCAGTTTGGAATGATATCCAAAATCCTCCAGCTAAAATACTTAAATCTCGAAGTCCTGTATGTTTGCAAGACTATTTAACTACTGATTTTTCTGAAGTTGAAGAATGGAAAAAATTATGGTCTGGAGTTAATGGTTTCAATAAGCATCTCATTGATGATACAACGATAGAAGTTCCTGGATTTGATCAAAAAAGAAAAATTTGGTCGAAAGTAAATCGCATAAGAACGGGTCATTCAAAATGCAACTCTATGTTGTTTATATGGGGTGCGATTTCTAATCCAAACTGTGATTGTGGAAACAAACCAGATACCGTTACACATATTGTGGTAGATTGTCAGTTAACGAAGTTTAAAGGAAGTTTTGTAGATATTCATCATTTGACGGGTGAAGCTGTATTATGACTTAATAATTTGAAGGACATCTGATGTTAAGCAATTTTATATTTTTTGTTTTGATTACCTATCTGTTTTTCCATTATTTTGCTTGCTATTTCTTCAACTTTCTATTTTTCCGTCATTGTCGTGAAAAGTTCGTTTATGAACATGAAGATGCTGCTACAAGACTTTGAAGGATAGATATTTTTATAAAAAATTATTTTTGTAGATGAGTCAACTTTTACAACTAATGGCATCATGTCTTCACAAAATTGTAGGTATTGGTCTGACGAGAATCCACATAGTAACTAAAAGTCAACGGCACAAGAAAGTAAATGTATAATGTGCAATAAGGTAGACGTGAATTTAGAAGATTTTCATTTTCAACATGACGGATGTTGAGTTCATTCAACTCGTTTGATTACAATTTTTTTTGAATCAGCACTTTCCTAAACGGTGGATTGGACAACATGGTCCAATACATTGGCGAGCAAGATCGTCGGATTTGACCTCTATGGATTTTTACTTAGGGGGTTATTTGAAACAAAAAATTTATTCAGGTGATCTTCATGAAAACATCGACTTATTAAAACAAAAAATTATGGATGCTGCAGCGACGATTTTACAGTTGGGTTAGAAAATGTGCAGAGCTTAGAGGAAGCCACATAGAGTAATTGGAGTTTAATTTATAATTTTTACAACGCCATAACTTTTCATTTTGAACAACTTTTATTAGTGACATTTTGGCGTGTTATGAACGGAAAAGGTACTTTATCTGAAACTAAATTGGCTTAATTGTAAAGGTTTACTTGATTTTAACAAATCGAAAGTAAACTAAAAATAAGTTTCAAACCAAGCAGGGCGGAATCCCAAAATATGAAATTCTAATTCGAAAATTTTTAGTTCATCTCACCTATTGTGAAATGAACACGTAAACACACTGTATAATAATCTTTGCACAAAATGTTAATTTTTCTTTTCGTGATCATAGGGTGCCATTTTCAAGCCTTGATTTAACAAGTATCCTAATTTTAAACATTAAATCTGGTTACGAAGGACAATAAATTTTACAAATAAGCTTAATTATAGTAATTAATAATGAAAGATCTAAATTTTTAATCATAAGTTGAACTTAACAACCGTAGATAAAAATAATAATAAACAATTACAATTATTCAAGACAACAAACAATTTTGATCAATATTTATTAACCTCAAAAATCATTTTATTAAGACAACAATCCGAATCTTATTTCTTATGTGAAATTGTTAGATAAATCTAAAACATTAATACTATTTAATTAATTAATTTCAAAAGAATTTCAAAAGAAGAATTAATTGATTATTATTCTTTGTATCTAAGGTTGTTAATTTCATTTTGTGATTAAAAATCAGAAATTTAGATCTTTAATTATGAAATACTAGTTATTAGGTTTATTTGTAAGTATTAAAATTTGTTGTATTTTTATCTTCTCAAATTCAAAATTAAATCTAATATGTAATTTTGAATTTCAGGATATACAGTGCAAGGCTTTCATTTTCTGTAAAAAACTACGTACGCTATTAATAAAAATTACAGTGACGTCACTGCTGAAAAACAAAAAATAACATTTCAATAAAAAAAAGTCTGATTTTAAAAAACCAAATCCACGTGTCCAAAGATTTGGTTGAAAAGTTGGCCGTTTTTTTTCAAATGAATTTGCTTATGACTTTAGTATTTGATTAAGGCTTAAGAATGTTACCCATAGAATGACAAAGTTTTCTTTTGAAATTTATGTTAATTTAATATAAACCAATTTAATTTTAAAAAGTTTTATTACCTGATGATTAAGACAACAAAAACACTACAAAAACATATCTCCTAGTTGTTTACATTAATCAAAGATGTTTACTTACAAAAATGACTTTTTCTTATAAAGAAATATTTAGTACATAAATTCTACAAATGAAATTTATATATTACAAATTCTCTTAATCAAAACCCAAATCAACTAGTATATTGTACCATTAAGAGTTTGTATCGAAAAAAATGATAAAATTTATTATTGTACAACAAACACATGTTCCACTCCTTTTGTTACATACATACATGCTTACAATTTATTAATAATTATTACTGGGAAACTTGTTTTGTAAATACTTCATATTTCCTAAACGAATCCTATAAATCCAAAATAGTTATGCTATCATTAACATCTTATTTGCGAGCAAATAATATAGCCTTCATTGTTTGCATTCATTTGCTATTATGTTATTTAAATTGTTTAGGTTTTAATGAAAAAACTCTAAATATATTTTCTGTAGTTAATATAAGTTCTTAATTGTTAATTATTTTGTTTACAATTAGAAACGTATTTACTTAATATGATCAGTCATTACGAAAAGGCGGAAATATCACAACCAGTTACGTTATTTGAGGCAACGGAAAATTCCACTTGAAATGTGCAAGTGAAACTATTTGTCGTTTTTAATTTTTTTAAACATAATTAGATCAATGGTTACATGTGATAAATATGTAATGCATATGAATGTAAAAGCACTATTCCAATACTTTTATTTTCACTGTCGTTCTTGTTATTAATAAATTAACGAATGTAGTTGGAACTCGTTAAAATATGATCATGGTAGCAACAATTAAAAGTACTTTATTGTTATGTACTTTTTCATTTTAAATAAATCTTAGGAGAACTATTGATTAAGTTTAAGAGGTAAATGGTTCAAAATAAATTCCACTAATTTGTAGAGTTTACAAATAATGAAATAATGTATTATGTTATATGAAAGATTACTGTAGGGGTTATAAACTTTGATATGAAGCATTATTAAATATCAATTTAAAAATTAGTCCACATCGAAAACAAATTGCATTTGATGATTCGATGACGTCGGGACGACCGTTGTGCAAGGCTAGTTTGCGTAGATGTATGCTGGGAGTTTTACCTCAAATAACGTTGTAGGTGGTTATAATTATTTATCGCTTTTTAGTTGCTCTTGAATAGTAGCATTAAGTAATAAAATACTATACAATCAAGAACTCACTAACTATAGAAAAACAATTAAATAATTTATTTATAAAATAATTTTCCACTAATTATTATTAATAAAATGTTAGGATATATAGCAACAAAAGACGTGGAAGATAGGTTGTTGAATTTATAATAATAATTATAAACATCAATACTTTCTATTGAAGATTACTAGTTTAAAATGCCGAGTTATAGTAAAGAATTTATTAGATAAAAAGATTTAAAACTACGGAAAAGAAATTAAACCAAAATTACCAGAAAATGAGGACGGTAGAATGATTATGAAATTATGGTTATATTTTTTAATGTTAACACGTTCAGGTCTATTATCGAAGTAGTGTTTCAAAGAAGTGTAGTCAAATGGGGCTCATATCGAATAACTCAATTTGTCTAATAATTTTATTTAATAATTAGTATTAATTATTAAGTTTGAGTAAGTAAATATAACAAAAGCAACTACAAAACACGAAACACAATAATAATAACTTTATTCGCACCGACTAGCCTTACGATTTTGATATGATATCAGTTTACTGAAATTGTAATTAAACAATAAAAATAGTTAATTTCACCGTCGGTATAATTATGAAAATGTATAATTTTGAAAGTATTCGAAAAAAATTAAAATACCCTTTTAAAGACTATTTCGATATTCGATTGTACAAAAAAAACTAATCAATGTTTCGTAATAATAAAACAAATATGTAATCGATATAAATATAAAAGTTACACATATAGACGAACTATGTGTTCGCACTTAATTAATTAAATAATTAAAAATTCTAAATTTTAAGTTACTAATTAGACATTAATGTAATTCAAAGTACACAAAATAGAACTTACCTTTAATCTAGCGTGAAAAACACAAAACAATTTTTAACACTATTTCGCTTCACTAAAAAATACGGTTCATATGTTACTCACGCGCTTAACTTTTATTACGATAAAACAATAAAATTACTTGGCTAATTAAATCTTGAATGTACGGTATAAACTGGCAGACTAATTTTAAATTGTTCTGATAGAATAATTTGAGATACCCCAAAAATCGAAATTCTCCTCTAATATTATTGTTTAATAGTTAAAGAACTTATTAAATTATCAAGATAAACAGTAAGCCTCTTTTAAACAAACGATTGAGTAATTACATAAATCACATCATTAGTGTTCAGACCTTAATAGAAGTTTTAAATGATACAAATATTTTCTAATTACTTCTAAATTCTTTTGTTATTTAAAAATACTACAAAGAAGTTTCTAATGATAATGGTCCGTTTTCAATCACTCTTATATGGGATTCGTTAAAATAATACAATATTGTATTATTTAGAGTAGATAATAAGATTAGTCTGGCATTGTTCATTTAAAATTTTCTTTACGTAGACATATTTATTTAGAATTTCAATATGAACAATAAACAACTAAATTGTTTTTGTTTGCTTTAATTTTTTTTTTATTTATTTCAAATCAGTAACTACGTCCTGGTTTTGGTATAAAATGTCTTCTTTACTGTTTTCTTAAAGTGCTATTAAATGCCAGTAGCCTTGTAAACTTAAAATCACCACTCAATCGTTCCCCTAAATTAAAAGGATTAATGACCGGTAGCACCAATACACATAAATAAAAGCAATCGTTGTCAGGATTTCAACAATTGCATATAATTATTTCATAAATCATTGAATAAATGCTTAAATTGAAGTAGTTTTGGTGCAATCCTCCTTAAGTATTTCCTTTTAAATTTAGTGTGAATTTTTATGTTCTAAGGAATTTATATTTATTAATAACAGATTTTTTTTTTATTAAATTATACAGCTTTCAATTTTTTTCATTTCTTCTAAACAGTACATTTGAAATAAAAATTATACAGTACCTATATGGTTTTTAATTTAAAGTTTCAAATTTCTTGGTGAATTTGAGACTTGGAATAAACATGAAACAAAATTCATTACGTATCTTTATGATTTAAGTGTTTTAAAAACACTAATTTACAAAACACCGAAAAATTAACATTAAAAATTAATAAGAAATAGATCTACATTTTGTCTGATTTTTAATAAAAAATTTCAAAATTAAAATTTTTTCGATTATAGTTCTAGAATATGTACCGAAATTTAAGGAATTTATTATTAATAACTAATATTTAAATGTGGGCATCAAAATTATATTTTTTTGAGAAAAATTCTGTGTAAATCTGGTTGGTTTTTGGTTGTTTTTTAAAGATTCAAATTCTGTGCACAATTTCGGTTTAAGTATTTTCAATAGACCTTTAAAATAAACATTAATTCTCATTTGTTTCACCCTATTTCCGACATGTAGATTTATATCAGAGCTTTATCTTGTAAAGTCTTAAACTTTAATTCCAAAATTAGCAATTAAATATTAAATATTAAATTTTTAAATTAAATTTCTGGACTTTCAACGTCAAAAAGTTAGTTTAACTCAAAACATTCACTCCCCAAACAAAAATTAAATGATGGTTTTGAAGTATTTCCTTTAGAAAAAATTCAATGTAAACCATTAAAAATTTTTTTTACTATGAACTCAAAAAGTTATTTACGATTCTTAAGTTTTTGATTTTAAATTTGGAAATACTGCGACATTTTCGGATTAATTTACGAAAACCTAACGATTGAAGTTCTAAACTTTTTTAAATATAAAAAAATTAACATTCAGTTTTTACTGAATTCTTGTGTAGTTTCTGTTTAAGAGAAATTTTTCAAAAATTATCAATTTATGACGGTATTGGAGTTAAAATTTTGTTCCCTCGAGATTAACGATATTGTTTAATGCAAATGTAATTTGATCAGTTTGAATCATTCTTTCTAGTGTAGTAATAACTTGACGTTAAATGTTTCCTAATATTTAACAGAAATGAAGATTATCATTATTATTATTTATTATTATTACATTCAAAAACATAAATGTCAAAGATAATTTTAAAAAATTAGTAGACTTTAGAAAAAAGTTGTATGATCTATAAAATTATAATCAAAACTAAATTACCTTAAAGTGTGTGCAACATGTAGTGTTTTCAAAGTTATTAAGACAGAAATAATTTTATGTTCATAAAGACCCCAAAATGTAGTATTAATACTGAAGACCCTAAAATGTATTATTTACATTAGAATGGATATATTGAGGTCTTGAAGACCTTAAAATGACCACTTTCATTTCGAGGTCAGACCCCGAAATGACGATATGTCCCCGAACTGACCACTTTATTTGAAATTATGACCTCAAAATGTCTCTTTGCACCATATATATATATATATATATATATATATATATATAATGTAACTGATTTACATGCCTGTCGGCAAAGTTGCTAATATATATAGTATATAAGCAACTTTGCCGACAGGTATATAGCTGTTATAGTAGATTCTTCAATAATTATAGCCAACATAACAGTGTTTGTTTGCTATTGTACAACCTCTTGCGTACTTTACTGCAGGCGATTCGAAATTTTTATACTTGCCAACTGTTATGTTGGCTATAATTATTGAAGAATCGACTATGTAACTGCTTTATATACCTGTCGGCAAAGTTGCTTACATTTACGTACGTGAACGCTTTCACGAGTCGACACTATATGTCGAAAAACTTATCGTTACAAGGAGGCAAAGTTTTACAAGAAGTTCTACTTCATCCAAAAATGGGTTACTGCAATGATAATTTAATGAAGTTAGAAATTTATATTTAAATTAATGTGCTATTGTAAAGATAATTAGGAGCATTTTTCTACTAAAATCTTTACGATAGGAACTTAACTATTTGGTGCATTATATTGTTGTTATATTCTGTTGCTAAAGAAAAATTGATACCCTAAAGACAATAATACATGTAAAGAGAATGAAGTTGATTACTCTACCTAAAAGTTCATAAATAACCTTGTACAGTTATGTCCATTTTCTATTTGATTGTACTATGGTAGTTGAATAGGGATCATAATTATGAAATTGATTAAGGTATATGATTTCCGAAAACTGGAGAGAGGTAGGTGTAAGAGAAAGTAGATTAAAATTAAAATTTTCAAATTTAGAGGAACTGATAGTTTGCGTAAAAAGAAACACCTGATTACAAGCTATTGTAAGAGAGAGATATAAAGTCAACTTGTCGTACGCACGTTAACAGTTTCTGAAGAAAATAATAATAGATAAATGTGTTTACAATAAATAAAATTTAAAGAGGAATTAAATTTATTTCCGAAAAACAACGACAGCAATAAAAACACGTGTACCATTGATTCGTGTACCCTTCTAACACACATTCAATGCTAAGAGCCTACACTACCTTGCAAACAGAAAATAATTTCCCAGTTAAGGTTGTTCGTACGTTTTCCTCTAACTAGAATTTTCAAAGCGTTGACAAAAATTATACACGTGTAGTTGACATGACCTTTCTTATATTTGCAAACACCTGATTGCACGGGGTTTATCTATGTTTTGACTCAACAGAATCATATTTCTGTGACAGAATAGTGAACTCAATCGTATGGGAAGTGCAGTCGTGTTTTTATGTATGGTTTTTATTGTCTGATATCATTGTTTTGTCTAGAATGAAATGAACTTCGATTTCATTTTATTTTTACATTTTATTGATATTTGTTATGTGATGCTTTCAAATTGTTTTATATCAAATAAAACACAAAATTATTATATATAATGATAGACTAGATGAGCCAGCAGGAAGGGTTACAATAAATTGATAATGCGATAAGCATATGAGTTGTAGCTGTTACAGTAATGAAACAAACTCGAGTCGAGAACCGTGCGGACGGACGGACACCCACCAGGGCGGCGCCACCTTGACAGATTTATAATATATGATATATGATTTTGAGAAAAATCGGTATTATTTTCACTATTTAAATTCAATAAACTACCCTCAGGTCTTTTTTCACTTTTTCCGACAAATTAAAGTTAGTACGTTATTAGGAGGAAAAAAAAATTACGTCTGTTGGCCGCAGTGGCCGGCCGGTCTTCTGCCGTCCGTCCGTATGTAAAAAAGACATCAAGAAAACCACCCGTCCGATGTTTATTAAACTTTGCATATGGGCCTTATTTGTAATATCGCAGATCTAAATAGATTTTGGACACACTCAATTATAGCCGAAGGTGACGTTAACCTACACAGACTTTAGAATTTTTAAAATTAAAAAAATATTTGTTTTTCACATTTTTGCTTCAAATAAAAGTTGTTTGTAATTAAATTATACACAACTTGTGTTTAAACTGTTTTTTCATTCAATAAGTAATTACTGAAATATAACAATCACCTGACACTAATTGTTGTAACAATATCTCTACCAATATCAAATATACAAAAATATTATAAGAAATAAGTTGTTAACCATTCTATTGTCTATAACTTTTGTTTGAACCATGAACTATAAACAACTTTTTTAAATAAAATTTTGACCTACAATAATAAATAATGCCACTTCTCTTTTAAAGCATTTTCACACTTTCTTAATTTATTAACACTATGTTAAACTGATCTTGGACTCAGATATTGCAAATACACTTTTTCGACAAGCAGGACTTTTTATAAAAAATGACTTTTTATCGTAAAATCAATACTAAAAATTTTTCTTCTCTTTTCAACTCAATCCGCGGACACACTGTATATAATCTAAATGACATACTCGAAGAAGTTTGTTTAATAATTGCTGCCGTTGATACCAGGAATCTGACCGAGTAAGCTCCACTCTCAGCCACTGCAATGTTACCTCCTTTGCTTGCAGAAATCGTATACTTTTTTACTAAATAAAGGCCTTTGTTGCCCGATTTAAAAATAAAAAATCTGTTATATTGGAAATTTGTTTTTGGTGAAACGTTTTTAAAATTTTGAAAATATAAATTAAATTTTTTTCTTAATTTTATTATTTTATTTTGATATCAGAAATCCACTTCCAAAATTGAAAAACAATAGTAATTTATGGAATCGATTGTACTAGTTAGTGGAATCTAAGTTATCTCAAGGAGACATGAGGTGCAGTCAAAATTCTTGCTTCATCAGATTCATTAGCACCTGAAACTGATGCTACATACAAGTAATTAAAAGAAAAACATCCATCTCCATCACGTCTTATTAATATACCCTAAGGTCCAAACGCTTACCATGAAAACCATATTGTAATTATATTAGATGTTATTCTTCCTCAACACCTTAAAGATTTAACTGCAAAGATGAATGGAAACGCAGGATTAATGTTGAATCTTGACAATATTAGTCGCAAAGTTAGGATGTAAGGCATATTCGGATGACACGGGACTGTACTTAAGAACACAACTTAAGTTGGGTTTGGCACAAGAGGAGGTTGCGAAGCCACTGTTCATGTAGATAGATTTTTTATCGATATTAACAAGGATACACCTAAAGTATTTCTCAAAATTGACTTTGAGAACGCCTTTAATTGTGTCGAGAGAGATGCGCTACTTGAAGAAGTTAAGAATGTATATTGAATTGCCTGTTTCGACATCTATTCTTAGTAGTAAAAGTAGGTCAGAGAAACGTTTTTTCTGTGAAAGGTCCATATAGACATGGTTCTTAATACAAAAGGACTTTCACTAGTGATCTGAAGAACAACAATGTGAAAAAGAAATCCATGTTTTAGGTCTAAACTAATTTGATATGATAATAATAACAGTACTTGATAATAATAATAACACTCTCTACTTGTTAAGCCAACTATTCCCTACAAGAAACGTATACCATTAAAACCCATTATAAAATTGAAACTACAGAATAAGTTATTAAGAAATAAATAGTAAATACATTAACAAACTAAAACGCTAATAAACAAAACTAAAAAAAGATAAACTAAATTCGTTAGGAAACTATTGATTAAAACATAACATAATTAATGGCGCCTGAAATGTTCAAAATGACCGCCATCGTTTTCAAGACAACGATGAAGTTTTTGTCATAGAGAGAACAGCTGTTTCGATTTCTGCGAATGAAATACTTCAAGCAGCATTTCTCAATACTCTCTATTATATCGTCTCTAGTTGTGGGTCGGTTTAAGTAAACTATATCTTTCAGACGTCGCCATAAAAAAGAATTCTAGTCAAGGAGAGCTAGCCTGCCAATGAAACTTTCACGTCCTATTCACATTTCGGAACACGTTCCATTCAAGTAATGTTTAACAATTATTACGCCACCTAGCGGCCGTTATTGAAAATTCAAAATATTTTCTAGATCTTTTTTATGCTCACTTTTCTTGTAACAAATAACAAATAAACTATTCGACAGTGTAAAAATCTAAATTTTTAATTTTAAATTTTATTAATTATTTCGTTTTTAAGGAATGAGCATTTTATTTGTTAAATTCAATCCAAAATGGCATTCTTGTTAGAAATTTTACACCGCTTATAGGGACTAAGGGTTTTGATAACTGTTATAAATGGAAGTTAAATTTAATTAATTGACTTTTAATATAAAGTTTATACACTTAATAACGAAAACAACTAAACAATAACTAGAATAATATTCAGCAAGGCCGGAGTGGGTCTGTGTTCTATGCTTTTTGATAGTAAACTACAGACTGCCCCCTTGGACATGCTACATTTTCTTAGACATATTTAATTATTAGTTATTTAAGAGTCATGTGTCTGCATTCCACAGTGTTGGCCTATTTGAAAGGTGACATTCTAAAAATAAACATGTGATGACCGATATGCTAACAATAACAATAATGACTCAATGATAACAAAGTCCGAAATTCGTAATAAAAACAAACATACATGTTTATTGCTTAAAAAGCACCAAATACATTTCAAAGAAACATTTAAACGTCTTAAATCAAACTAACCCAAAAATATGCCGACAGTTTTTTTATTTAAATTGTTAAAATTACTTATTTTAGGGGTAACCTTATTTTTCATTAGTATCGAGTCTACATTTCAAAAGTGTCAAATTTCGCTCTATGCAGTCGATAACTGTACCTTCAACTGTCCTTCAAAACAAAAATAAAACGTAATACTATAGTACTAACAAAACAAAGTAGGTACACTAACACTTGCATTGTACATATTTCCACGTTCTGATTATCGGCAAAGTCAATTATGATATTTTTATTAGTCATTATTTCGTTAGTTACATTTTGCGAAAACTGGTAATGTTTTACAAAATTCCATTCATAACTAACACATATAAGAAGGGATTACTACTTCACAACTATTTTAGTATAATCCATTAATTTTTTTTTAAACAGAAGTATGCGAGAAATGAAAATTATCTCTAAAACATTATTATTATTAAACGGGTTGCTTCCATTAGAACTTTTACAATATTCTTCAAAACTATCACCAGAACTCATGAGGACTCTAAAAAATTGCGGTCAGAACTTGAAAATGTTGTTTCCAGTAACTTCAAAGTTACATAAGATGTACACAGTTTGCCGGATCGCTATCAACCATTATAATTTGTTTTAGAACTCTTAGAATACTTTCGTAAACTGCCATCACAATTATTGAAAAAAAAATGCACCCAGGATTTAAAAACAACGCCCGAATTTTCAAAGAGTGAATTCGAAGCACTTAAAATATCGCTCGCCGGAAATTTCAATAATATCTGAACGGTTAACCGGTATTCAATCATTACAAATATTTTAGAGTTGGTCTATCTCTATAAAACATGTACAAATAGGCAACATAACTTTATTAATTTATTTATTCTTGCATTTGTAAATGTTTGCAGTATATTGTTAAAAATCATAAACATACCGTGTGACAACTTTCAAAGCGAAAGATTTGTAAGTAACATGTGAAATCACATATTTGCAGTTTGCCTCTCACCAGTTTCATCTACAAGGACGATGATGGTGTCTGCTCAAATATGCTCAAAATAGTTACGGTGTACCGTTGACGAATTGAAATGGAAAACTGACAGATAGCTAAAACAACATCTCCTCTGATTGGTCTTACACTAATAGTAGATTATTTTACTAGGAGTTAAACAATATAATTGTTGAGCTTAATAGTTTGCTGGCGAGGCGTTAGCCGAGTCAGCAAATTAAGCGAAAACAATTATATTTTTAACTCAAGTGAAATATACTATTTTTCTTAAAGCGTTTATTGCTGGTTTTCATGTGTTATTTTCAAATTTTCGAGATTCTCAGTGACGTTTTATTCTAGACGAATTAGGTTGGTATACCAACTTTCACGCTTTGTTTTTGCGTGTACATAATCTTAACAGTTGTCTTATTGTAATTACCGGATGTATGAAATAAGAAGGTAACGTAAACAATTAACGTGATGAAAATGTTCCATTCAACAATTAATTAAGAGTGATTTATACATTAATACAATGTTTATATTTTTCAAGTCATTATTATTCAGAAGAGAAATTCGCGTATAAACTAAAACTACAATTTTGATGTGGAAAAAATAAATGTAATTCAAAATAACTTTTGGAAAAGAAAAACGTATGCTCATTTTTGAACTATATTAAAGGTGCAATGTCCACAATTTTGCAGATTTAAGCTACCGCTGATAGTGGTGTCCAACAACAAATTTTTTTGTACTGAAAACAAATTATTTGTAATGGAAGATTCTGAAATGGGAAACAATTCTTCAGCATTTTGTGGTATTGGTGATATGAGTTGAATTTCTGATGGAATCGTTAATGATTGTTGTTCCAGCGTACTCTTTGACGTACTTGGAGGTGATGTTTCAGTACACTCGGTTTCACAATGCTCTGGGAAGGATAAGATTGTCGCTGTTGCTTTCTTCTTATTTGACAGCGATTCATTAATGTATCCTTTCCATCCGCCATGTCGTTTCAATGATGTGATATCTGCACCACCATCAATTAAGAGTGTTGCAGATGTCCTTCGTAGACAATGTCCAGTATAAGCTGCCGGTTGTAGTAATTGTAAGTACGTTTCAGTATCTCTTGCAACTTGAAAAATTTTATGTATTCCCATTACAGTTCGATGACATTTACCATTTTGATATTTAAAAAAAAACCTTGGGTTGTCGAAATTAGTTGGACGAAGCGCTATATATTGTCGACAAAACTTTAGATATAAGTCTCCAATAATAGTAAATGAACGAGCAGTTTTTGTTTTACTGTTTACGATTTTTACTGAAATGAGTTGGTCTAGGTCTTCGATGTTGTTGACAGTTAGATGTAACAGTTCATCGCAACGACAAGCTCCTGTTATTCCAAATATTAAAAGTACCTAAAAGTGTCAATACCAAACTATGTAGATTATCAAATATAAATGTGCATACCTTTGTTGCTAAATAAACATAATCTGGTGCATTATTTAAAAAGTTGTCAAATTATTCCTTTGTGAAAACTTTTGATTTTTTAGGTGTATATCCTTCTCCTTTTTTTTAAGGAAAGCTATTAACTTTTTGTACGATTCTAAATTAATGTTACGTTTTATGTTAAAATTAGTTTTTAACATAGAATACGTCGACCATAACGTACTACATTTTAATTTTTGCGCTAAATGTGTAAAGTACGCCAACATTACGTTTTCCATATATGTTCTAGCGTTGTAAGCTTCTAACTGTCGAGTCTATTAGACAATTCATTTCCATAATATCTAACACAATTTCAAATATTGTGCGACTATTTCAATATTTGAAGTAACTGAGATACCAACCTCTAAATAGTTGTGAAAACAAAATATCTGTTTTACTTTTAGTGTCTAGACAGTAAAAAACCTTTTTAGCGTCTGCCAGTAGTTCAATAATATGCTGTTTTAATGTCGCTTGAAGAAAACATTGTTTATTGTTTGATTCCATTCTTCTTCTTTCAATCTTTTTATTTGACGTACTTACTTTTATGCATGGAATCTCACGTCTAAACTAATAAAGATAGAAACTTGAAGATTTATATTTAAAGGTTTTTGCAATACTCTTTCTAACAAAAATGTTTTGAACATAGTATTACTAACGGTTGTAGCGGAAATAACTATTAAATCCGTTATTTTAAATGAAACACCTTATATATTTTATATAAGGGGTTTGAACCAATGGTTTAAACGTTATTCGATTGTTTATTGTAAAATCAATCTTTTTTGAAGTTACATATCTTACGTGATGTAATAGCTAAAAGTTTAAAACTTTATAACAAATTTTTCTATAGTATAAACTCTTAATTGTATTTATCAAATCATACTCATTTTGTGATTTTTAATTGTTTTTTTATACATTTTCAAATATCGTTTTTTTTATCAAAAATTTTAAATGGAACACTCTATATCTAGCTTAGTAGTCTAAAAGACCATAAAACAGCTATTATTTGATATAAATACTATGTGTCCGCGGATTTAGTTGAAAAAAGAAGAAACATTGTTATTATTGATTTTACGACAAAAATTAATTGTTTATAAAAAGTTCTTCTTGTCGAAAAATTATATCAGATAAACGTAGCGTTAATAAATTAAGAAAATATTAAAAAGCTTCAAGAGAGAAGTGCCATTATTTATCATTTTAAGATACAATTTTATTTGAAAAAGTTTTTTATAATCAGAAGTTAAGTCTAAATACAAAATTTGATTAATAAACTTAGGGTTTTTGGTTTTTTATTGTATTAATAATTGAGATAAAATAATGTTTGAATAGGAACAATGTCTCATAAACACATGAATTTTGTTGTTAACTTTTAGTTAACATTTGCATTTAGACATGTTTTTAGATTTTAAACAACTTTTTCAAATAAAATGTTACCCAAATCAAATCAAATCCAACTTTATTCACTGTATATATATATATAATATATCTACTTAAGTTGCACTCATATGGAAACTTTTTATTATTAGTTTTAGGAAAAAGTTATTCTTTATAAAAAGTTCTGCATTATCTAAAACCTAAAATGCAATTATTAGATATTTCCTATTTTAAGCCGTATACGAAGTTTGTCAAAAAATATCAATCTTACTCAAGAGTAAAGTACCTTTACTTTTTACATATACAGAAAATTTTATAAAGTAAAGTTATTTAAAATTAAAAGTTATATTCAATTATGCAATTACAGCTATTTAGCATAAAAATTAAGTCAGCATTGAAATTTACGATTACAAATACTTATAATGTAAAACGTAAATAATCACCAAATCTTAATTTTTATGCTAAATAGCTGTAACTGCATATTTAAATATATCTTTTAATTTTAAACAACTTTACTTCATAAAATTTTTTTGAATTGTAAAAAATAAAGGTACTTTACCCTAGAGTAAGATTAATATTTTTTAACAAACCTTACGGCTTAAAATAAGAAATCTCTGATAATTTCATTTTAGGTTTTAGATAATGCAGAACTTTTTATAAAGAATAACTTTTTTCGTAAAATTAATAATAAAAAGTTTCCTATAAGTCCAACTTAAGTAGACACAAGATATATATATATATATATATATATATATATATATATGTTAGGATCAAACACCGATTTCGGCCAATGGACGAAAAAAGTAGCCGAAACGCGTTTTGGTCAACAGCATATTGCCAATGTCCGAAATATCGCTTTCCGGCCGTTTAACGTAGACCAGAACGCGTTCTGGATCTTTCACTACTGCCAGAATGCGTCTAGTGTCTTAACACGCCCTCCTAAAACCGATTATGTGCGTGTCTCAACTTGTAAACCATACCTATCGTTATTAGCTGGAGCACCAGTATAGATCTAGTGTTTGATTTGAGTGCGTGCTTTAAAATTATTTAAGCGAAAATGTGTGCTAGTGTCGTGGAAGATTTTAAGTTACGTTTCAATTACGATCTGCACAAAATCATATGTGATAGCAATGATCGTAGCAATATTTTCACAAGAGAGATACGATCAAATACTTGCAGAGGTAAAGGCAGCAAAAATTTGTAAAAGTAACGGTGACACCATTTCTTCGAAACAAAGGCGACGATTGAAACGGTACGATATTTTAAAAATTGGTGAAATCGAGAAGCTGATAGAGAGGAGGGCGGAGGAAACTGCAGAGCTGCGTTATTTTTGCACGAGCGACGAACTATTTGATATCATTCATTCCGCTCATGTAGGGGCAGGACATAAGAGATTACGAGGTTTGTTATTTTTTCGCAGCATATTTGATATTGTCTAACTTAAATAAAAACTAATAGTTGATAATTAAATTTCTTGAAGGAGGGCACCAAAACCATTCAAACGTTTATTTCGGCGACGTTTCGTGTGCTAGGTGTATATCATCAGGCCTCTGTTTATTAATGAAAAGTACACCAATTGAGCAATACAATAGTAAAAATATCACAGATTATAATAAAATATAAAATTTAGCTTGTATGTATAGATGTGTATGTTAATAGTGAAATAAACGATTGAATGGTTTTTGGTGCCCCTCCTTCAAGAGATTTAATTAATAAATATTAGTTACATTAAGGAGGAAGTAATTACTCAACATTAAATAAAAACCTTTACTGCAATGAGTAATAATATTCTTTATTTATTTCAGTTATGGATTCTGAACTAAAGAAAAGTATTGTAACATAACAAGGCAAATAATTGAGATATATTTATTACTTTGCAAACAGTGTCAATTAAAAAGAAAGTTCAAAGAAAGGTTTAGTGGTGAAGCCAATTTTAACAAATGAAATAAATTCGCGCTGTCAAGTAGATCTAATTGACATGCAAAGTGAACCAGACCAAGATTTTCGTTTCATCCTCAATTATCAGGATCATTTAACAAAATTCACCGTACTGCGAGCATTAAAAACAAAGACAGCTGAAGAAGTTGCCCATCATTTATTAGATATTTTCTGTCTGTTTGGCGCGCCTAATATTCTACACAGCGACAATGGCAGAGAATTTGCAAACCGCATTGTAAAAATCTTGCTGAAATGTGGCCCGGATTAAAGCTGGTCCATGGAAAACCCCGCCATTCGCAAAGTCAAGGGTCCGTAGAGATCGAACCAAGATGTACGGGACATGCTGGTTACATGGTTGGCTGATGAAAACACAACGAAATGGTCTGAAGGGCTGCGATTTGTTCAAAGCAATAAAAATCGTTGTCTGCATACAGGAATAACTAAAAGTCCATATGAAGCTATGTTCGGCGGGCCTCAAAAGATTGGTCTCAAGGATTCGTCACTTCCTAAGGAACTCCTGTCGAACATCGAAACAGAAGAAGAATTACAAAAGCTGTGCGATCAGAAGAATTCAGACGAACGTGAAGATGAATGTGAAGATGAACGTGAGGATGAACAAGAGAAAATGTGTGTACAATATGCGAGAAAGAAATTTCAGATACTCATAAATGTTCAGTTTGTTGCTTACCTATTCATACCATCTGCGGGAAAATCCACGAAAGAAATAAAGAGGGTGAGCAGAGTATTACATGTAACAGATGTTTACGAAATGATAAAATAAGTAATGTACGGGACGAGGCTAAACGTGGACTGGAAAGACAAGCACAAAAAATGATTGCCCTTTCGAATTCCAAGTTACCACCCATTGATGTAGGGAGAACTGTTATTGTACGAATACCTGATGTCGACAGAGGTAGACTTGCCCCGAGAAATGTGTTAGCTGTTGTACTCAGTATTAACGACTCTGGACTTTATCAGCTTGGTAGATAATAAATTTGTATCAGGTATTTAAGATACTTATTAATCCATTTTTAGAACGAAAGATGGAACTTTGAAGTCGCTGTATTGTCGTAATGAGTTTACATTAGCCGACTCCGACTTTATCGATATTTCATCGGTTCCGTCAACGTCTTTATCTCTCCGAACTGCTTCTGGGTTAGCATCTGGATCGAAACAGGGATTCGTACAGTGTAATTGCAAGCGATATTGCGTCGACAAGAAATGCGCGTGTAGATCCAAGAAAGTAGTATGTAACAGCAAATGTCACAACAACAGTTCGTGTAAAAATAAGTAGATGTAGGTATGCCCTTAAGTCACCAGAAGTATAACATGTAGTAAATGTTCTTTGTTCCGTATTTTAATGATTTAATCTTTTTTTTAGAATTATTGTTATTTTGAATGTCATATTTACATAAAAAATAAAAATATTGTTTTGTTTGTGTGTTCAACGCATTCTGGCAATTGAACGAATGTCAGAATGCTTTCAGGATGGCTTGGGAAAATCGTACGCATTCTGGCAGTAGCGAAAGATCCAGAACGCGTTCTGGTCTACCTTGAACGGCCGAAAAGCGATATTTCGGACATTGGCAATATGCTGTCGACCAGAACGCGTTTCGGCCGCTTTTTCCGTCCATTGGCCGAAATCGGTGTTTGATCCTAACATATATATATATAATGCTTTATTCTTTCACGTGTAAACATGTTTGTAATAAAAATCTTTGGGGTTTAAACACGTGTAATAAATATTAAAAATTACAACGAATCCTCAAGTTCTTATATTAAAAATTCAACACATTTTATAGATATTATTAGAGGTCGTAAATTAAAACCTACAGATATCATGGTCAGCTTTGACGTTGAGTCCTTGTTTACTAAAGTTCCAATAGAAGAGACTCTTAATATTCTAGCAAACAAACATATGTTAACACCTGATGTTGTTCGTTTAACTAAACATTGTTTAACCAACACATACTTCTTATACGACTCTAAGAAATATAAACAAACTAAAGGAGCACCAATGGGATCACCTATCTCACCTGCAATTGCTAATTTATTTATGGATAACTTTGAAACAAATGCAATTCAAGAATCTTCCAACAAACCAGAACTTTGGTTACGATATGTTGATGATATCTTCTGCATATGGCCACATGGTAATGAAGCATTACTAGCTTTTTAAATTATTTAAATAATATTCATCCACAAATTAAATTTACTACCGAAGTAGAAGTTAACGGAAAACTACCTTTTCTTGACGTGTTACTAATTAGGAAACCAGACGGAAGTTTAGGACATACAGTGTATAGAAAACAAACTCATACCAATAGATACCTACATGCTAATTCACATCATCATCCACAACATTTAAATTCTGTTTTAAAACCTTATTAATTAGATCTGCTAGACTAACAGACAGCGAGCATATACACGAAGAAATGAATCTTCTGAATCAAGCTTTTAAACAAAATGGTTTTTCACGTCATCATGTTATGAAAGCAAAAAGGATGAAACAAAGAAGTGACGACGAAGTTAACGATAAGAGTACGTTTACTGTATCAATCCCGTACTTCAAAGGTACTACAGAGAAGATAAGTAACATTCTAAAGAAACACAACATACGAGTAGTTTCTGTACCTGTTAATAAAGTTAAGTCTTTCCTCCGTTCCCCTAAAGATATTATTCCTTTAGAAGATCAAGGCATTTACGAAATTCCTTGCGGAGGATGTAACATCTCTTACGTTGGACAAACCAATCGACGTATTTCTGCGAGAAGAGAAGAACACAAACTAGCAGTCCGAAAAGGATGTTTAACTTATTCTCTAGCTGAACATCATCACCAAACAGGACATAAAATCGATTTTGAAAATACAAGAATGCTAGGAAGAAAAATATTTATGTAACCGCCTCATTAGAGAACAAATCGAGATAGAAAGACGTCCTAGTTGCATTAATAAACGAGATGATGGAAAAGGTTTACCTAACACTTGAAACCGTTATTAACTTTACCTCAAGATAGAAGATCCCCAAATATCCAACAAATAGAACAACAAAATATGCAAAACAACATTACCATGATACCGATACGTAATGCTATTGGTTACTCTGGTCCAGCGACACGTTCAAGGTCAAAATCGCATAGAAACTAAGATTGTTATTTATTAATTACTTGAAAAAGCTGCGTGTTAGCGTGGCGAAACGTTGTAATTTTTAATATTTATTACACGTGTTTAAACTCCAAAGATTTGTATTACATATATATATATATATATATATATATATATACCGGGTGTCCCGTTAAGGTCGGCCACCGGCTATATCTCGGAAACTATTTGTCTTACAACTGTCGGAAAAAATCTTGATTAGTAAAGTTGCTACGAGAAATTACTGGAAAATATTTTTGAGCTTCTAAGTGCACTGCTAGGGGCGTATTTGCGAATCAAAATTTAATAAATCCGAATTACTTCAAATATGAACAGTGAAGATAAGACAATTGGAACGTTTTGGGATTCTCCGGTTAACACTCTACAAATTATTTATTTAACATTTTCCCTATTTCGTCAAATAAGGGGTGGGGAAGGGTTAAATCTTATTGGAGAAAAGTTCGATAACGTCCGACTACCTTAACCGTTATCGACTAACATTGTCTTATTGAATGCTAATAGGCAGCCGCCTAATTTTCAGTAATAACACCGAAGATTTTATTCAAGACCAAACCGCCAGATGGCGGGCATTGGCGGCTTTGGCCGGTTACCTAATTTTCCATGAAAAATTAAATGAAAGGCTAATGTTTTCATTTGCTCATCTTACTACCAATGAAATTACCTAAAATATGGCGCAAACCGCAAGTCTCTACCTTTTTCAAAATAAAGTTATGAACAAAAATAGGTTAAATTTTTACTTTCCTAGTGAAATTCCAAATAATTTATCTTACAAATATCAAAATTTTTAGTTTTAATTCAGCAAATGTTCAAAAATACCACCGTTGTTGTTGATGCAACTTCGAAGTCTTCGTCTGGTTCCAAAACAGCAGCTTCAATTTCTGCCACAGAAATCGATGCAATCGCATTGTGGATTCTATGAATCATGTCTTCGCGTGTGGTTGGCCGGGTCTGGTAGACAATATCCTTTAGTCGTCCCCATAAATAAAAGTCTAACACGCTTAAATCAGGGGATCTGGGTGGCCAGGGAAATAAACTACCCCGCCCTATCCATTTATTCGGAAACTGAATATTTAAATAATCCCTCACGTTTGCAGCATAATGGGCAGGGCAACCATCGTGTTGAAACCACATGTTTACACGAGTATATAAAGTTACCTCCTCCAACAGAATTGCTAAAGAGTTTCTTAGAAATTCTAAATACCTTACTCCGTTCAGAGTCTCGTCAAAACAAAACAATAATTTTATTTTCGATAATGCCGCACCATACATTTACACTGAATATATTTTGGTTATCAATTGCAATCATCCAATGGGGATTACTTGCCGACCAGTAATGGCTATTGTGCAAGTTGACTTGACCTCTGCTAGTGAACGTAGCCTCGTCTGTCCATAAAATTTGAGCAAAAAATTGGGATTTTCTCTGTCCATTTGAAGCATCCAGTGGCAGAAATCTAACCGTTGGTCAAAATCAGGTAGTGCGAGTGCTTGATGCAGTTCAACATGATATGCATGTAATTTTCCTTCGATTAAAATTCTGTGAATAATCGATCGAGGAAGTCTCAGATCTCTCTCTACATCCCTTATACTACGTTTAGGATAAGCTTCCACATAAGCAAGCACGTTGATAATATTATCTGCACTTCGTGATCTCCGAATTCTATGTTGAGCTGGTATCGGCAACACTTGTCCAGTTTCTCGCAGACGTCTTGACAAACGCCTAAAACCCTCCGTGAAAAATGTCGCCTCTCCGGATGTCTTACCGCGTACTCTCGCGCGGCAATAACTGCGTTTTCCAAACTTACAAAATACACTGCTAACATGTCATAAGCTTCAGCAATAGTGTACGACATAATGGTCAAATTGTTTACACAGTTTTTAATTACAACGGCACAAAATCGCAAAACAAGTATTGTATTTTACCAGCGAAAACTAATGACAGCTAAACATTGACAAATTAATTTGTTTATTTTTCACGGCTTACTTATTATTAAAGGGTATGTTATGTTATTTTACCTTACATAAGCTGCGACTTCAAAGTTACGTTATTTTTTACGTTTGGATTAAGGGGTTAGTTTTATGTAATATGTAAAATATCCGAATATTTTTAGAATTTTATTAGGAAAATTAATTGTTTAACCTATTTTTGTTCATAACTTTATTTTGAAAAAAGGTAGAGACTTGCGGTTTTTGCCATATTTTAGGTAATTTCATTCGTAGTAAGATGAGCAAATGAAAACATTAGCCTTCCATTTAATTTTTCATGAAGAATTAGGTAAACGACTAAAGCCGACAATGCACGCCATCTAGCGGTTCGGTCTTGAACAAAATCTTCGGCGTTGTTACAGACAATTAGTCGGCTACCCACTAGCATTCCAATAAGACAATGTTCGTCGATAACGGTTAAGGTAGTCTGACGTTATCGAACTTTTTCTGTAATAAGATTTAATCCTCCCCTCCCTCTTATTTGACGAGATAGGCCAAAATGTTAAATAAATAATTAGTAGAGTGTAAACATGAGAATCTCAAACCTTTCCAATTGTCTTATCTTCACTGTTCATATTTGAAGTAATTCGGATTTATTAAATTTTGATTCGCAAATACGCCCCTAGCAGTGCACTTAGAAGCTCAAAAATATTTTCCAGTAATTTCTCGTAGCCACTTTACTAATCAAGATTTTTTCCGACAGTTGTAGGACAAATAGTTTCCGAGATATAGCCGGTGGCCGACCTTAGCGGGACACCCGGTATATATATATATACAGGGTGTTCCATTAGTGCGTAATTCTTCCCTAGCGTCATTATTTTTAATTTTAGAGCAAAATGCATTGGGGAATGTTTTGTAGAATCACTTAAGCTATCTTCTAAAATTATTTACAAGTATACAGGGTGTTCCCTAAGTGCTGTACTGCATTCTTTTAAACTTTTTAAATGGCACCATATTGATTTTAATTTTTTATGGAGCTTCTTTTCTTCCTATTTATGATGGCATAATCGAATTTCACCCATATCTAACAGTTTTCGAAATATTAATTTTTTATAACTTTTTAAGAAATGCAGATGGTCAGTAAAACTTGTATTTCTCAGACGTTCAGTGCAATATTCAAATTTTTGATTAAAACTTTTAAAGGAAGTGTCAAGCTACAATTTAATTATTTTGAAATATTTTTACACTATACAGGACTGTCCAAAATTTTGAAGTGAATATTCAAAAATTAAAAGTGTAATATCTCAATTTTTTAAATGGAATGGTATGTTTATTTTAGTGTTTTCATAAAGATAATTAATTATTCGTTCGATTTTCTTCAACATGTCCTATACCTAAACCTAATACTTTCCGAGTTATTCGAAATTTAAAATATTGCATGTAGGTTTTAATGTTACACTGTCACAAATAAATTGAGTTGCCTATGAAAATTGTAGGTAACAAAGCTAAATGACAATTACTATTTTGTAGTGAAGCGAAATGAATCTTTCGCAGCAAGAAATGATCGATATGATCTATTGTTTAGGAGCTAGTGAACAAAATTGTTTATTAGCTTCTCGCGTCTACGCTCAAAGATTTCCGGAACGGCGGCACCCACAAGAACTATCATTTAAAAATTAAAAACTCGTTTTGAAGAAACTGGCAGCGTTTGCTATCCGAAACACCGAGAGAAAAAGAGTGGCCAATGGAGAGAATGAATTTAATGTTATTTTGTCATTAATTGAGCAGCCCCATACCAGCTTACGAAATTTAAGTAGCGAAACGGATATTAGTAAAACAAGTATTTCTCGCATTGTTAAGAAAAGCAAATTTCATGCATTTCATATGCAGCTACATCAAGCCCTAAGTGAAACGGATAAACTAAATAGAGTTGCATTTTGCCAATGGGCTTTCGATAGAAATCAGGAAAACCCCGGATTTTTGAGAGAGTAATGTTTACAGATGAAGCAAACATCAATCAACATAATATGCACTATTATGCCCAAGAGAACCCGTTCTTCTTAAGACCCGTCGACGCTCAGCATAGATGGTCTCTTAATGTGTGGGGGGCATAATAGGTAATTTTGTAATTGGGCCGTACTTTTTGAAGAAAGACTAACTGGAGAAAGGTATCTTCATTTTTAAGGGAGGAGCTGGGCCAACTATTAGATGAAGTGCCTTTAAATATCCGCCAAAGTATGTGGCTGCAGCATGACGGTGCACCACCTCACTATAGCAGAATGGTTAGAGATTATTTAAATGAACACTTTACTAACAGGTGGATAGGTAGAGGTAGCAATTTCAACTGGCCTGCTAACTCTCCAGATTTGACAAAAATGGATTTTTTTCTGTGGGGATACATTAAAGAAATTGTGTACAAAGATGTTCCCACAACTAGAGATGACATGAAGGAGAGAATACGCGGTGCTTTTGAAAATATTCCACAAATAATATTTCAACGTGTTGGCAACTCTTTTATTGAAAGACTTCAATTATGCATTACTGCAGATGGCGGACATTTTGAAAAATGAAATTTGTTATTGTTTTTATATTTATTATTTTTTACATGTTAAATAAATTAAAAATTCCCTAAATTACAAAAAAAAATTGTATTAGTTTCTTTTTTACGACGAAATATTAACTGTCAATTTTATTCTATTTTTTCAAAGGCTACTTAATTCATTGTGCATGAAAGTCTATTATAAAATGGCACATTTTCAGAGCCTACTCAATAAATTGAGCATAAAAGTCAAATATAAAATGGCCATGTAACATGCGATATTTTAAATTTCGAATAACTCGGAAAGTATTAGGTTTAGGTATAGGACATGTTGAAGAAAATCGAACGAATAATTAATAATCTTTATGAAAACACTAAAATAAACATACCATTCCATTTAAAAAAATTGAGATATTACACTTTTAATTTTTGAATATTCACTTAAAAATTTTGGACAGTCCTGTATAGTGTAAAAATATTTCAAAATAATTAAATTGTAGCTTGACACTTCCTTTAAAAGTTTTAATCAAAAAAATTTGAATATTGCACTGAACGTCTGAGAAATACAATTTTTACTGACCATCTGCATTTCTTAAAAAAGTTATAAAAATATTAATATTTCGAAAACTGTTAGATATGGGTGAAATTCGATTATGCCATCATAAATAGGAAGAAAAGAAGCTCCATAAAAATTAAAATCAATATGGTGCCATTTAAAAAGTTTAAAAGAATGCAGTACAGCACTTAGGGAACACCCTGTATACTTGTAAATAATTTTAGAAGATAGCTTAAGTGATTCTACAAAACATTCCCCAATGCATTTTTGCTCTAAAATTAAAAATAATGACGCTAGGGAAGAATTACGCACTAATGGAACACCCTGTATATATATATATCGGGTGATTCTCAGTGTTTGTTTGCTATTGTACAATCTCTTGCGTACTTTACTGCAGGCGATTCAAAATTTTTATACTTGCCAACTGTTATCTTGGCTATAATTATTGAAGGATTGACTATGTAACTGCTTTACATACCTGTCGGCAAAGTTGCTTATATATATATAAAGCAACAATTTATTGTCAAATGTTGGAAAGCAATTTGAACACATTCTATAAGACATAGGTAATGATTATGAACGGGAGACTCTAACCGAGTCTAACTTCGTGTCATGTAGGATAGACGGGTCCAAGTAACTAGCTTGACGATAACGTAAACTGATGACAGCGTCAACTATCAACATTAATTTGCGTCGACTATTTTTAATCCAAACCTTTTTTATTATTTTAATATTTTTCTAGATATATACATGTAATTAAAATTATTATGTGCAATCACACAATTAACCAAAAACTTAAATCTGGTTTGCAACAATAGTTTTGTTCATTCATACATTCAATTTTTTTACTAAAACGCCAATATTTCGAAAACTGTCTAGTTTAGATGCCATATAAGTCTAATGAAACTTGTGTATAATTAACCATAGAAACTATAAATTTCCACCTATATAGAGGGTGGTCTATTTAAAAAAAAACATTTAGCCTACCACGACTTTTGTGACCACCGTTTACCAAATATATTGCCATAGTAAAAGGATTGACAGATTAGATCAATTTTTGTCTTGTAGTTGCTTTGGTAACGGAGATATTTGCTGTAACATTGAATTTGGGACACCGTGTATACGTTACCGCCGCTTTAAACAAAAATGGTAAAATCTCCTTATGTTTTTGAGTTATCTGAGGGTCTTATCGAACTACATACCCTGTATAGAAGAATACTAAATGTTTGTATGTTCATTTTACTATAAGTGTCAAATTAGGAACCTACATAGATGTAGATCTGTTTTCACCTAATGTAGCAACATACGTTTTTTCACTAATTATTTACCTATTTATTACCATACAACGTAGTTATTATTCTCATATTAGGTATAAAAACGCAACAGTGTAGCGAAAACCAATGAAACTAAGTAAAGCAATTGTTATTATGTAAACTAAACCCTATTTCCCATTTAGGTAATTGTAAATATGTTTAAACAACGTAACTATTTACAGGCATTTTTTTTATATATTAAAACAGAAACCGTCTCCTTTCTTAAAACCACTAAATATTGAATCATACTTATTAGAAATCTAAAAGGGATTGTTTTATAATCAAACAATTTATGAGAATTCCGTGAAACTGTAAAAAACACTGCTACATTTCTTTTTCAATCATTGCTTTAGTAACAACACATGTTTCAATTCATAGAATTTAAACAATTTTTGTTGTTTATTTAAAACTATTTCACACTGGATAAGCACGTTCCACGTGTGTTTTGTGTGATTTAATTGCATTCCATTCATAAGATTCATGTCTACAAAATGCCTAACTCGCGTGGGAGCAGATTCACTTTTGAATTTTGATTTAACATTGAGACACTTTGTAATGGCGGAGTGTTCATATATAATCGATAAAAACGCAATTATGTTATTAATATTAGCAGATGATAATTTATTTATTATCAGAAATAAAAACCACTAGCTGAAAACAAACACTTTATGTTATCTTAGATCAAAAAGTAACTTGGGCCGTTTTAATCTTTTTAAAATAAATGTAACGTTTTTATTATATTTAGATTAAACTAAAAATGCAATTAACCCCTAGAAAGATTTCTCGCGCCACACGAAATGAAATTTGACCATTCCTCATACGGTTTATAATATTCTTACAAAAATGCTACCATAAATTTTTGTTTCTGTGTATACCATGTTGAAGTGTTAATTCTTAATTAGGGTATAAGAGGAAATATATTGCTTTATCGTTCTACTGAATTAATTAGTAAACGATTTGCATCTTAGTCATTGTCGGAGCTAAAATGTTATTTTCTCCAATTGTGTGATTGGAACATTTAATGTCGACAGGTGTTGAATGCTTCAGTTTTTTATGGAATTTATTCACCTGCAATAAACTGATTAGTTAAGAAAATAAGATCATTAAAATAAACTTCTTCAAACGTTAGGAAAACACAAATTAATTTCAATATGATCAATTTTACCTATTTTTATTCAGTTACAATATATTTTTTTATTACAAAAAAAGTTTAACCCGCCAATAGTCGCTAAGTTTAATCTCACACCGTTAGTCGCGCGTGTGATTTTCTCTCACGTGCTTCAGTTTTGGAAAGAGTGACTATTATTTGCAACGTTTTTCATGGAGCTTGTAAATAATTCTTTATTAGACTTATGGGATTATACAATAAGAACAGTTCCATACAATAAATTCGAAAAAAAAATAATAAAAATGCTAACAAAACAACCTCAACTTCTGGTAATTCAAACATAAAGTGTAGCTTGTATATTAACAAACATATACCGTATTTTTAAAGCTCTACAATTGACGCAAATATGTGTTGTGTGCTCGGGACAAATTGGACGATTACACAAATTACAACATTTTCTGGAATTGCGGTTTTTCCTTCTAGGACATAAGTAGCAAACCCAGCGGTTTCACATTGTTGAGGACTACTGTTCTCAATTGATATTCCTGCTATTCTTGATATTGCTGACTTTAAACTCAACGAAAGATTTCCAATTTGTACACGATTCACTAAGTGTGGCTTCATTAGGGTTAGAGCTAGTTCCTTTAAAAATAGAAGGCGTTCGTTAATGTGCTCGGTGTTATTAATTTTATATATAATGTAACTGTTAATACCCCCAATGTTTAACATAGAGAATTATAGTGTCTAGGGCCATCGGCAACTAACTTTAACCACAGAATAGAGATCTTTCATCTCATCTACGACGTCTACTGCCCCTTTAGTCAAATTGTAGAACGTAATGATTTCAGGTTTCGTGTCGCTTTCTGATTCTGGGTCGATTGCGTCGTCGTCATGCATGGTCGATAATAAAAGCACGTTTCTTTCTTTTTTCGGTACATAGAAAACTAGTACACCTTCCTTGCTAAAGGCGAACATACTACTTTTTGGTCTTTGTTTAATATCTAACATTTCCGGTGGAATCTCTCTCTTACTTTTACGTAATGTACCAACGATTGTAGTTCTGTGATTCGCCAAAAGTTCATTAGCTAAGGGTAAGGACGTAAAGTAATTGTCCATGGTGATATTGCGACCTGTGCTGAGAATTGGTGTGATAAGTTTTTTCACTACACTAGCTGCACTATTATTAAAATTGTAGGGTCCATCGGGCTGTTTTCCAACATAAACTTCTAAATTTGAACTATAGAATGTTCTGGCATCAACCTGGGTATATATTTTGATGCCATACTTGGCCGGTTTATTAGCAATGTATTGCCTGAATTTACATCGTCCTCGAAAAGCTTCGAGCATTTCATCCACTGTTGCATATTCTCCTACATTATAATTAGCCTGACAGCGGGATACAAATTCGTCGAACTGTTGTCTTATTGGAGCTAAGTTATCGGTTTTCTTGCGCTCATCTCGAGTATTTATATCATCGAATCGCAATGCACGTAGTAATGTATAAAATCTCCTGCTTGACATTATGGCAGGAAAACACTCTGGAGCTGTACCATCATCGGTCCACAACATTGCAACATTTGTATGATGACTTTTTTTTAAGCCAGTTAGATAAAGTAAGCCAATAAGAGCTTTTAATTCATCGAAGGAGGTATTGGGACAATCTCGTTCACGAGCATAATTTTCGCGCATATTACTTAGGTAGACTTAGGATCAAATTATGAAACTCCGCCGTGAACTAGGTAGACTAACACAATACATAAAACATAACACATCACCAAAATTACTAAAACGTTTGCATAAAACATTTAAGAAAATAAAACACACACTAAACACGAACAACACAACCAACATATCACAGAATATAAAGACACCCTTAAACAAAAACTCGCAGCCAAAGCACAAAGACTGCACAGATACAAAACATACGCACAAACAAAATGCACTATTCACAAACAACGAAAAAATATTCTACAAAACTTTAAAATCAGGCATAATACAGACACAAAATAACGGCACACCAACACAAGATCAACTTACAGATTACTGGACCGTCTGTGGTCTAAGCCAATACAACATAATAAAAATACTAAGTGGATCAGGGAAGAGGAACAGAACACAGAATACATACCCCCAAATGACATTTACAAACATATCACCACAGGAAGTCACAGACATAATAAATAAAACACACAATTGGAAAGCACCGGGGGTAGACGGAATTCAGAATTTCTGGTATAAGAAATTTTCCTGTCTACACCCGTTGTTAGCCAAAAACATCACACATACACTATACAATCCACACACAACACCTTCTAAAAAAAGAGATTTGGCCTAAATGCCATATGTGTAATATAAATTTTACCGTTACCCACATACTTTGTGATTGTCATTAGTTCAATGTCCAACGCAGACTGTACGATATAAAAGCAGAAATTAAAGAAAATTTATCTAACCTACAAAGAATACAAAATACATTGACATTCCTAAAAAGCATTAATACCTACATTATAATACTACTTCGACACCGTAGATGGGAGCTAATAACTCTAGTAGTTGATGCTTCCTTAAATAATAAAAAAAAAATAATAATAAAGAATTCCTTGCTAGGGGTTTTTAATCGGATATGAACCGTTAACACGTACCCTTCACGTTGGAGGAAAGACGTAGTTATTTCCCTAATTAAGAGCGATAAAAATTATTTAATAGCCCAAAATTATCGTCGATCTCTCATATCGTGCTCGAGTAAACCTTTCGAATTGATGGTGAACAGAATAGTCGCCTCGTGTATGGAGAAGAACGACTAGTCAGTGAAATATCATTCCGGTTTTCGGGATAACAGCCGTTTTCTTTAATATAGGGAAGGTTTAAAGTATGAGTGGAAATTTGCTGTTTTGGAAAGACTTGAGAGAAAACCAATTTAGAGTTAGTTGGAGCTGGAAACATCTAGTGGTCAAATGTTAGAAGAGAACATCCGCCAAGGTTCTATCCTAGCGTCACACCTTTTTGCGATTGCTTTACTAGAGAGATAGTCAATTTAGTAACGCTAAACGTTATTTCTTATATATAGATAAATTTCACTTTTATGCTGCGGCTGCGCAGTAACATAAGATAACAGAAAACATTAATAAACCGATAACGCCTTTTACATTTTTGTTACTAGTAATGAGCCACCTTTTTGAGATGTGCTAGTATTAAAGGAATGGCATAGGAATTATAAATTTATTTTACTCCAAATACCTAATTTTTATTTTTTATTACTTAAAATTTAAAAACAAGACATGCCTCTTAGTACTTTTATTAAACATAAATATATTTTATATTTAGATACAGGGTGTTCTTAAATTCATGCGACAAAATTTAGGAGAAGATTACTGTATAAAATTAAGACTCCTATATTAAAATTTTGTCACCCCCCTCCTTTCCGAGATATCACCCTTAAAAGGTAATGACCAAAATTGAATTTTTATTGATTTTCAAAATTTTAGTAAAACTAGAAACTTGAAATTTTACCGTATAAACGTAAAAGACGAAGAAAAAATGGGTATAATAGTTTTTAAAACATTAAAAAATCTGTTTAAGTTAAAGGCCATTTTGGCTTAATAATAATGCCCAAAATTTGGTCAAGTGAAAGTCACAAAGTCCCTTGATAAGTTAGCCCCTATCAGAGATATACTTGATACATTTACAGAGATTGTAAGAAACTATTCAGTAGGCAAAATGTAAGCATAGACGAAAAATAAAAAGGTTTTAGGAGTCACTGTATATTCAAAAGCAAAAATAGATAATCTGGCCAGAAACCTCGACCCTAGTAATGTACATAGCTATAATAAAAACATAGATAGAAAGTAATTGTCAGGGTTCTGTTCAAAAGCGAAAGAGACGCGAACCATGTCAACAAAATAAAAAAACCCAATTTACTAATTATTTATGCAATAAATGCCAAACATTTCTTTGCCTCGAATATTGCCATATAACATGCAGCAATTGCTAAAATATTTTATATTACATTTAAGAGTCCTCTCTACCTTTCAATTCCCATGTAAAATTCCTATGTCACGGGCGACACTCTCAAGGCTACAGTTTTTGATAAAAATAATTTTGGATTTCACTATCATAAACATGAATTTGTTACATAACTTATGTCGGAGCCTTTTTTTCTCTAAAATTGATTTGTTATAATTATGTTTTGAAAATAAGACTGTTTTTGCAGCTTTTGTCGTGAAATATTGAAATTCTTCCTCATTTATTAATTGATCTTGAATTAAAAAAAAACGTCCGTACTGAGTTGGAAAGAACATTGTAGAATGTAAAAATAATATTTAGAATATTTCAAATGTATATAAGGGTGTTATTTTGTCGCTTCGAAAACATGTAATTTTTCCTGTAAAGCAGCACTACAGAACGGTAGACCCTGAAACAAGTTTTTCAAACGTGTCCGTGACCTTGTTTTAACATTCTTTTTTATAAAAAAATAGTATAGTTCTTAGCGATTCGATATAATGATTTTAGCAAAAAAGAGTAGAGAGGACTCTTAACGTTCCACTTAGTTACAACAATAATTTTTATAAACAATTTTAAATACATTTTGTTGTTATGAATATTTTTTACAGAACAAGTAATTATTTTTTTGTTATAAGGTAATTATTTAGATAACAGTTACCAAAAGTGTTTTTCTTCTGACTGACTATATTGACTATTATCACTTTAGTTACGATATGTCATAACATAACATTCATATTTTTCCAAAGAAAATATTTGTCTTATTTTCCTTGATAATCTGAAGAGTCCCTATTTTTAATTAATAGAAAAGTAATATTAAATATTTATGAATGAATATGGAAACCATTTATAAACATATTTTTAATGTTTATGGAAAAACTGTACGTAAAAAAATTCTGAAAATTTGCTAACATACCGAAGTTGATGCGGGTCATTTAATTAAAATATTTTAAAAATGGCAGAACTTTCGGTTTTACCGAAGTATGTATCAAATTGCTTATTTCTAATGGAACACTCTATATATTACTACATTTTTAGATTCTACCTCTAATTCTAGCCATATTTTATGTACAATGTCACATACCTCACCTCAATCGTTTCTGACTTATTTAATGTTTCATGTCAAAATTGGTGTTTGCAGACTAAAAACTAATTTGAATTATCAACTATTCAAAAACATTATGTTCCATATTATGTTCCATTTGAAAAAATGACTTTTGAAAATTTTCAACTAAAAAATTGTAAGTGAGTTATCATCATATATAAAGCAATTGTCATATTTAAAGTTTGTAAAAAATATTTTTTTATATATTCTGATGATGACTCGAATATAATTTTTGAGGCGAAACTATAATAAATAAATAATGTAAAAAAACTAATATCGGATTGCTTAAAGCTTAATTAATAAATAAAATATTTCATTATTTTTTTGTACTTATGTAAAATATGCTCAATTTGCAAATTTCCGCAAAAGCGAAACAAAATACTTTATTCCTATTGTTAGTCGTAATAATTGCTATATTTTAGCTTATAAGTTAATATAAAGTGCAATAATCTCACAGATACATTGCCCAGACTGCAACTTGAATCGCGCATACCGAAGGTTAACTTTTAGCAAAGACCATGCAATAGGTCTTGCTTTCAGCTACCGGACTTCCAGGACTAATCAACACGGCAATGCGTCAAAATATGATATGTTTAAAGCTTACCACAATATTCAACTAAAGATAAACTTATTTGCCTATTATTTTAATGCTTTTAAATACGCCTTGAAACGGCATATACAATTTTCTTTGTTTATACTTATACTTACAATGTACAGAGTGAATCACCACCAACGGAACGGATATTTATAGCAAAACTGCAAAGTTTTACAAGTTTTATCTTTTTTAGTAGTTTGCAGGTTGATAAACTTTACATTTAAAATTACTTTGTAGCATACAGTATGACCCAAAAAAGGGTGGCGCATCCAAGTTATGATTTTTCCTATAGAACACTCTGTATTTTATTGCGTTTTTGATTTCCGTAAAAAATAAAGCATACTTTTATAAAGGTAACATATACCTAAGTACAGAGCGTTCTGAGTTACGTCGACTTTTCTTAAAATATATGAGTATTAAAAAAATTCAATAATTAAATTTTGAACACCCTGTAAAGAGATGTTTAATATTTGATCATGGAATACATTAATCTAATATTCAACTATTTATACCCAAAAAGTATAAGATTTGTTAGATTACAAGATTTTCAATTTTCTTTAATGCTCCATAATTTAAGAAAAGTCGACAAAAACTCAGAACACTTTCTGTTTAGGTATGGGAAACCTTTATGAAAGTATACCTTATTTTTTACGGACAACCAAAGAACACAATAAGATACAGGCTGTTCTATAAGAAAAAATATAACTTTGATGTGCCACACTTTTTTGGGACAATGTATATTTCAAAATAATTTTTAAATATATAATTTAACAACCGGAAAGCTACTAAAATGACAAAACTTGTTAAACTTTTACTGTTTTGCTATAAATCACCGTCCAGTTTGTGATGATTTACACTGTATACGGGTGGGGCAGTATACGCGTCGGTCGATATATGGAATAATATTAAAGATTTTAAAAACATGTTTTATTTGATTTATAGAAAGTCTTAAAGACTACGTTTTAAGATTGTTTGGACATATATAGAGTGTTCATATACAGAGTGTACATATTTCTTTAATAGAACTTACAACTTTTTTATAAAACATATTCTATACTAAAAATTGATACTTTAAGAACATAGGAGTAATCAAGCTATCCCGTCTTAAAAACTCACTCTGTATATATTGCAATGAATTAAGTGTTAGAATGGAAAAATTTAATTTCGTTGTTCAACCACTTAAAACAGATAAAAAAAACTTTTATTAAATTTGTTTTAAACGCCCATTAATTATTTTATAATAAAACACTAAATTAAGCATGAACCAATTTTACTGGAAGATTTTTTATCTCCGGTTTTTATACCCCGGCTTTTGATTTTCGGTTTTTTGTTTTTTTTTTTGAGATGGATTCGCGTCTACTTAAGCTAGCGCCGAGAAAAACTCGCAAAGATAATCTCTCAAGGTATTTTCGTGTTGAAGTGGCGGTGTCAAGATGCCACCACCAAATGGTCGTGTCGAAATAAAGCGTACCTGTATTACTTTATTTACAAAATTTATTAAGTGTTAAATGTTTAAAAATTTACACTTTTGGTTTTTTTATTGAAAAGATCTATGCCGGTCAATAACCGCTGTTATTATGGACAACATTTTCTATGGTTAGTTGTAAAAAAACCTTACTGTATACATAGGTACTTTTAATTGTATGGTGGTATTTTTTTAATTTTTTGTTGACATCTTCCCAAGACACACGCAACTAATTATAATAATTCAAATAAAAGCTTACCTGATATCTGAAATTTCTTCGAAATATTCTGTAAGAAAAACCAAATATAAATGAGTTATTGCATGCATATGCTGGTAAATTACACATTCAAATTGAATTTTACAAGCGTTAAATTTGCACAAGCAATTATCTATCTAATCATAATATAATCAAATAAGAGTAGGACATAAAAGCCTGAGTACCGTGTACAATTATTTCTACATACAAACACGGTGTACGGAAGATTACTTTTAAATAATATTTTGTGTAAAATATTGTAAATTACAATACAAGTTTTGCATACCTACTTCCAGATTAAGTTAGCGTCCGAATCCAAACTCGGTAACAAGCGCTAAACCCCCATTTTGATTTCCTTACACTCTCAAAGACGATACGAGTTTTAGAGTTTTATAACTAATATACCGCACGCACTAATTATGTCGTATGTTTATTTACTTAATTAAACAAAAACATAACAATTACAACAATAAATCACCGGTGATTCTTAAATTTTTTCGCGAACGAGATTAAACGGCCGCGACTACGCGCTTGTTCGGGGTCGGCAGGAACTAAATAATCATAGCACTCTACGTTTTTGATTTCACGAACTAAGTGCAAAATTATGTTGCAAACGAGTTATTTTAAAATTTGTAGGCAGAATGTATTTAATAATCATTCTGGTTAATAAATAATGAAGCTATTCTTTTAAAAGCAATAGTAAAATTTAAATAACTATTTATAATCGTGCAGTACAAAGAATAAACAGACTAAAAAGTTATATAAATAATATTGAAAGAGATTGTGGCTATAGTTCATTTGTTTTATTTATTCCGATTGATCGATAAACCAAGCGCACATTTGAGTACGGCTATCGGTTTTATATACAGGGTCCTTCATTAGTGCGTCGTTCTTTCCTAGCGGTTATCCTGTTGGAGATAAGTAAACAAAGTTTATACAATACATAACTTAATTTTTTTTTAATGGAATGCTATTGTTTTATTTAACTATAAAATAGGACTTTTCTCCTCTTTAATTTCTACTGATGATATTTTATTCCTAAACCTGGTAGTTTTCGAGATATTTAACAAATAACAAAAAAACAATTACTTTTCATCTTTCCCAATATTTGAGGTGAAATGGTTGTAAACGTGTCCACTATTCTTTGTTGCATATTTGCTGGTCTTGCTGAATCTTTTTACACTCTTTCTTTTACATATTCCTACAGAAACAGATCGTACGATCTGACCACCTTTTAAGAGTGATATATCAGAAAGGGGTGGTCTGTGGGAATTTTGTTATAGGAAAAACCCATCTTCATTTTATACGAGCAATCACTTCCTAAATTTTGTCGCATGAATTTAGTATAAAACTAAGTTGCCTAATTTTATTCGTGTATCCCGGGACATTTTTAACTCTAAACATAGTTCACACGACTTCCCTACGTTTAGTATTGAGAAACAATAAAATCAAACCATTGCGAAATTTGCTATGAAACCGAAATAAAGGTGAAGTATGTTCAAAGTTAAAAAAAAGTGTCCCTGTATATGTCCGAACATTATTGGGAACCACATAATTACCTAACAAAAATTATTAAATGTTGGATGTTTTATTGTACACATTTTATAAATAAATCGTCGCAATATGTTAATGAAACTAAATTTTAAGTATTATAATTCTTTTTCAGAAGTAAAATCTGAAGAGATAGTCGGCAAAGCTGCTGACTGGAAAATATTAAATTTGAAACAGTTGCACTAAAATTTAGTTAATTATTATTTGGAGGAAAATAAGCTTCGTCGGTCAATACAATTTTGCAATATACTGTCAAATCAAAACCTAAGTCTTCGCGAAAGATCTTGTAGAGCCAGATTAATTGGGAAACTTACCTATAATATTTTTTTAAATGGAACACCTTGTATCTTTTAAGACGTTCTGGCTTAGTTTCTCAAACATTTAAATATTTAACAAACAGAAAACACCAAAAACTTCATCAGCGAACCGATAGCTGATGATAATAGCTTAGCTATTGAAACACGTGTCCGATTAAATTTTTTTGGTGCAGTTTTTGGTGTTTTTCTGTTTGTTAAATAGACGCTGCTGTATAGTGTTCCATTCCTTTGATTTAAATATTTTTTGATTCTCTGTCAGTGTTGCCAACTTATAACTGTTTTTTAAAAGAAATTTTCATAAACAAATTTTAGCAGCAAGGTTTAGACCGAATGAAGAGCAACATTTTAATTGATTATGTGTTATTGGGTGTATGTAAAAAAAATGCAAATTAAAAAAACCGAAAGGGCAATAACTAATTCTTTCCAATACAATGACCTTTGTTTTATCTAGCCATAAGATAGCATTTTTTTTATTCTTTAATTTTTATTAAAGGTATTCGATGACTGTACCCCGTAGTAGTATTTGAAGTATTTAATAGTTTAAAATGGTATAATATGCATTTCAGACACAAATTGATGATAAACATCGCTGGGAGGAATTGTCTGAGAAAATGTTGTAAGCCCGCATTTTTTCAATGGCCATCTTAATGGACATATGTATTTGAATTTTTTGCCTAATTTAGTAGGTAATATACTGAAATATTTCCGAACCAGTTGAATGGCAAGAATGGACTCATCAAGCGGCCGGCTAGATCTCCCAATCTGACTAAACTTACTTGTTTCTGTGGGAATGTAAAATAAAGAGTGTATAACGATTCACCAACAACACCAGCAAATATGAAGCAAATAATAGTGGACACGTTTGCAACCATTTTACCTTAAATATTAGAGAAGATAAAGAGTAATTGATTTTTTTATTTGTTAAATATCTCAAAAACTACAGGGCTTAATAATATAATACTATCAGTAAAAATTAAAGAGGAGAAAAACTGCTATCTTATAGCTAAATATAACAATAGTCATTCCATTAAAAAAAAATTAAGTTATAGCCATTTGATTTTTCAAAAATTTTCTTTATTGCAAACACCTTGTTATACAAAATCTAAATTTCTAATTTTTATGTAGAATGTTTATCCAGTACAACCTTGCTGCTAAAATTTGTTTATTAAATGTACAAAACAAAGTTGGTATGATGTTTTAAAGTAATGTTTCACGGAAAAAAAATTTCGAAAAAAATGTAGTGCAATAATGTGGAAACTTTATTTTGGAAACTGTTAACACATTTTTGTAACAATCAAAAGTAATTGTCGTTAATCTTGCAATGCGGTTGTGTTTGATATTTGATTGTATTTTTTTACATTAATGTGCAAGTGTTTCACACAGTATTTGTGTACATTCAGATAATATGAGGTAGTGGTAATTTTTCTTACAATATTGTGCAAATTTGTTACATCTTCTGTGTTAAAAAAATGTGGGGTGATTCAAAGCAACCAATAGGCGTTAAAAACAATATGCGCAATTCTCAATTGATCTTGTTGCTACACGAATTTAGTAATTAGCTGTGTTTGAAGAGTGACCGGGTGTATTTTAATTGTGGAATTAATATTTTTCCACAATATGGGAGACTTTGTAAAACAAAAACTAGAAGAATGGGATTTGGGAAGACTTCAGAACGTATTTGAAGGTAGGTACATACTTAAAGTACATAGTAATGCATTTTTGTGTATTTTTCTGGAATTCATTACCCTCCAATGATGCACGTTTGCCTTGTGTTTTCGCGCGTATTCGCCATTTTTTATTATTTTTACCCCGTCAGGCGTCAGTGTAAATTGTTACTAACTAAAAATATGTAATGTTAATTGTAGCAAACGAAATACAAGAAGACACGTTCAATGAACTTACTGAAGGTGACTTAAAGAGTTAATTCCAGTCATAGGTCCAAGGAAAAAATTCCAAACTATATTCAGGGAAGTTAGAAAGCCCTGTTAAAACTATGCTATCACCTTGTAAGTCCCTTCAAAAAATTGTATACATACATAAGGATATGAGAACTGTTGATCAAATTGAAATCTTAAATCTTTTTTCTTCGACAGAAAAACAAATTTGTGCTATAAGTAAAGTGCTAATAAGGGGCACAACTTACTCAAAAAATACCGTTTTAATCCTAGAGTGCGTCGATATGCCAGTTTCTGGAATTGTGAAAAAAATTTATATAGATGGAAACGAAAATATATACTTTGGATATAGAGAATTAGAAACTTTACATTTTAATGAACATTTCTTTGCCTATGAGGTCATACACCTACCAGATTCTATTACATAAAGTCCGTTCAGTCTCATCTGGCGGTTATAGGATTATAGTGTAGGACGTTCGTTTTTGTGTTCATTGTTATAAATCACGCCCTTAAAATACTTTCCATTCTATGCTATAGAAAAGAGAAACAAAGATAGTTATACACTGTCTCAGAGGTAGTGCGTGCTATTCTTGACAGTGTATTCAAACTTGATTTTTAATAACTAGGTAATAGAGTCCAATTTTGAATGACCGACGAATTGTCTACATCTTACAAATAATCCAGAAGTTCTCAAAATTCTACTCGATTTTTTTATTTAAGTATTATTATATCCTTACACAGAGAAAAGTATTTTTTTAATTATAAATGCAAAAAAAAGTTAAGATTTGATATAATTTTTAATTATTGTAAAATATTTCTGCCTGCAATAAAAATGCACTGTAAACAGTATAATATATATTAGGAATATTAGTACAAAGAGCAATTTTACTTGATTTGTGAGCAAACCAATTAAAAAATGTGAAACGTACAAAAACATATGAAATAAATTTATATATAAAAACGAATTCTAAAACGTAATACAATAAAATTACTGGATCGTTTTCCAATATTTCAATGCGGTGTGACAGTAATTGCTGTTTTAAAATAGAATATAAATAATAATAAATAAAGAAATTATACATCCTCATCCGAGTCACTTAAATTATCAAAATGTCTTCGTCTTCACTATCTTCACCGTTGACCGTAAAAATCAGAGGTCGTACTTCATCAATTACTTTTTCGCGGTCGAAAGTGTCTTTTATTATACTTTCTGTGTGTTGGATACATCTTCTCCAGGTATCAGCGGTTATTTTATTCAGGGCCTCATTCCAAGTACTTAGAACGTGTTCTTCTCTTCCAGATGTAGCTCCAATACATTTGTCATAATATTCCTTACAATGCCCCATACCAATTCAATTGGATTGAAGTGGCAATGATACGGGGCAAACGTAGGACTTCGTGACCATAAAACAAAGCTAAATTGTCGATGACGTATTTATTACCATCTTCGGTTGCATTTTTTTAACTATTTCAAGTAATTCGGCTTTCAACATAGAATACTCAAATTCTATATTCTTACTAAGCAACCAATCAATAATCTGGTTTTTATTCCAGGAAGTCGAGGGTTTTGGTCAGTTTTTCTAGAATGGTAGCTTGCATTATCTAAAATAATGATAGACGGTTTTTCTAGTCGCCACAGTACAGATTCTTCAAACCATTTTTCAAATAACTCAGAATTCATGTTATCGTGGTAATCGTAGGATTTATTTTGTGTGCCAAAATTAAACTGCTTCCTCAACAAATCCATTTATATTACCCGCGTGAACAATTACGTAACGTTTACCATTTGATGTCTTGGCTGGTTGTTGTAAACTCTTCGAACTTGCGTCCTGCCAACTACGTTTAGAATTTCCTTTACTAAACACCCATGTTTCATCCAAAAACAAACTGCTTTGAATTTTTGGAGTTGACATTTTTAAATATTTTCTTAAAAGACGTTCCTCATGGACACAACATGACTTTGTTCACATAAACCGAGTCTATGGTTTGTTTTCTTAAATCGGAAACCCATATGCTTTAGTAAATAAGATAAACTAGTTCTTTTTATTTCACAAACACTTTTCGTCTTGATTAAAGCCAATAGAGAATCTAAGGAAACGTGTTCTTTTTTACGTACATTTCGTAAATTAACTCACGAATAGTTTGTTTTTACTATCTGGTAGATCGATAGAACGGATTTTATTTATCTTCCTTTTACTGGTTCTAAATCAACACATTCATTTCTTAGATTGCACAGTCTTTGTACGGTTCTGAGTGAAATTTGTAACGAGTCCGCTGTTCTTTGCTGAACTGCAAATACAGATAGTAGAGGACCACCGCTTTGTTTTTCTTCAGAAAAATAGTCAAACACGTTTAGCACTAACTCACGGCATTGTTTTGTCAACTTCTTTGGCATCTTGCAAAATTTTGAATTAAATCAACCGCACTTGTATAAGTTACACCAACAACTAACAATTAACAATAAATAATAATAACAAGAATAATCACAGCAATCGATACTTAATTACTAGAATGACATTATTATAATTACACCTATTAATGTTATGGAATTTCAAAATAAAGAGTACTTTCACTATATAATTAAAACTATTAATGTCACGTGACAACAAATATCTCAGTAATTACTCCTTAGAAATAAGAAAGTCTATGTAGGTGATGTACCCTTTTGGCTGGATGGATTAGGCCCAAAAATTAATCAGATCTGGGCATTTATAAATAACATCTACATGCCAAGTTTCATGAAAATCGGACTTGTGGTTTAGCCGGAATCTTGTTTACATACGTGCGGACGGCCGGTCGGCATAAAACAAAATTTTTTTGCTTCTTTGTAACATACTAACTCTACTTCGTCGGAAAAAGTGAAAAAAGAGGGGTTAAAATTTTCGGTTTAGAAATCGTCGCATAACTTCCCATCGTATACTATGATGTGGAGTAAAAATCGAGTAGAATTTTGAGAACTTCTGGATTATTTGTAAGATGTAGACAATTCGTCGGTCATTCAAAATTGGACTCTATTACCTAGTTATTAAAAATCAAGTTTGAATACACTGTCAAGAATAGCACGCACTACCTCTGAGACAGTGTATAACTATCTTTGTTTCTCTTTTCTATTGCATAGAATGGAAAGTATTTTAAGGGCGTGATTTATAACAATGAACACAAAAACGAACGTCCTACACTATAATCCTATAACCGCCAGATGAGACTGAACGGACTATAGCCATGTTTCTTGTTTATTTAAACAATTAATCGGCAAGCAGTTTGTTGCCACAAAAATTCTTCTTAACTTTATACATATATATTATCTAATATTTAATACAGTGTTTCATTATAGCATTCTTTTTTATTTAAACGGCAATCTCTAATATTCCTTTCCCCAAAAAATGATAAATAATGTAACAATTTTGTTTAAATTTTTGGTATGCAATTCCCCAGCAACTACTATTCAAAGAGTGAAAAATTAAAACAATACTTAACAAAAACTCATATAAAAACATTGTAAAAAGATTCAATTTTAAAACAATGTTATGGGACATGTCATTCAAGAGTGTGATAACTCAAAAAGCAATGGTAGGTATTGTGTTAAACTTTACAACATGAATGCATTACTTTTCACGATGAGATTGTACTAGAGAATTGCACAATACCTTACCAACAAACAACCAGTAAGAAGATACACACATTGTGGCTAGTCGTATAATTACTATATATTGTAGTATTATTTATTAATTAGAATGATTATTAAATACATTCTGCTTACAAATTTTGAAATAACTTATTGCAACGTAATTTTGCATTTATTTCGTGAAATCAAAAACGTAGAGTGCTATGATTATTTAGTTCCTGCGAACCCCGAACAAGCGCGTAGTCGCGGCCGTTTAATCTCGTTCGCGAAAAAAATCAAGAATCTCCGGTGATTTATTGTTGAAATTGTTCTGTTTTTGTTTAATTAAATAAATAAACATACAACGTAATTAGTGCGTGCGGTATATTAGTTATAAATGTTTAAAACTCGTATCGTTTTTGAGAGCGTAGGGAAATCAAAATTGGGGTTCAGCGCTTGCTTACCGAATTTGGATTCGAACTCTAATACATATCTGGAAGTACGTATGCAAAACTTGTATTGAAATTTTCAATGTATTCAACAAAATATTATTTAAAAGTGTTCCTTCGTACACAGAGTTTGTATGTAGAAATAATTGTACACGGTACTTTGGTTTTTATATCCTACTCTTGTTTCATTGTAGTATGATCAGATAAATATTTGCTTGTACAAATTTAACGCTTGTAAAATTCAATTTAAATTTACCAGTATATGCACTCATTTATATTTGTTATTTCTTACAGAACATTTCAACGAGATTTCAGATAACAGGTAAGATTATATTTTGTATTGTTATAAATAGTTGCGTGTAACTTGGGAAGATGTCACCAAAAAAAAAAAAACCGCCATACAATTAAAGTACCTATTTATACAGTGAGATTTTTTTACTATAGAAAATATAGGGCGAGGGGTACAGTTATTAGGCACTTAAGCGGCACTTACGGTAAAACGGAATTTTATCAAATTTTTTTGCTTATACTTACTGAAAACTCTTTCTGTCAGCATTAGAATTTCTTTTGTATTACATTAATAAAAATGTTTTTATTAATAAGTTAGAGAAAGTACAGTTATTGACCATATTTGTCAGCTATCGTCTATAAAGCAGCGGTTATTGACCAGCATAAGTCTTCTCAATAAAAAAATATAAATGTAAATTTTTAAACATTTAACACTTACTAAATTTTGTAAATAAATAATACAAGTACGTACGCCATATTTTGGCCATTTTGATGGTGGCATCTTGACACCGCCACTTCGACGCGGAACTACCTTGCGAAATCATCTTTTGCAAGCTCTTCTCGGCACGAGTTTAAGTGGACGCGAATCCATCTCAAAAAAAAAAGCAAAAAACCGGAAAATCAAAAGCCGGAGTATAAAAACTGGGGATAAAAATCCTCCAGTAAAATTTTTCACGCTTAATTTAGTGTTTTATTATAAAAAGAATTAATGAGCAGCTAGCGGCATTTAAAACAAATTTAATAAAAGTAATAAATTTAAATTTTTTTAAAGAAATTATCTAATAAAATGTTTTGCGTGGTTGAACAACAACTTTTAATAAAAATTTAAAATATTTAAAATTATTTTTTTATTCTAACACTTAATTCATTGCAATATACATATACATACAGGGTGTCCCACCGGAACGCCTATTTTTGAATTTTGCCTAAAATTCTAGACACATTTTGTGTATAATGTCCTATACCTAAGTCTAACTGTTTTGGACTTATTTTAAATTTTATGTCAAAAATGACGTTTTCAGGCCTAAACAAAATTATAAAATTTTCCTATACTAATGTCTTTATTATTTAATTGAAATAGGTTTCCTTGTAGCAGGGGACCTATTTTAGTGGGCTATGTCGATATTTTGATAATAAATTAATACAGGGCGATCAAAAAAAGGATTAAAATTAAATTCAAAAACACGTCAAAAGTCATTTTTTTTAAATGCAAAAACGAGTTTATTGCTAGTAACAAATGGGGATCCCTTTGGTTGAATCCCGGCCAACACTTCCTAATTGGATACATACTAAATTCCATTGTCACCATAGCATAAATTTTTATACCGTATTTTCGGAATTTTGATGGTATGTACTGTTTAAATATACAGTGACCTTTAAAACCTTCTAGTTTTTCGTCTATGCTTACATTTTTGTCTACTGAATAGTTTTTCTTACAATTCTCCGTAAATCTCTGTATATCTCTGATAGAGGGTAACTTATCAAGGGACTTTGTGGCCTGACCAGATTTTGGGCATAGTCTATTAATATTTAAAATGACGTTAAAATCAATAATTGTGTATTGGTTAATTTAATATATATAAAATAATTTCTGCAATTACCAATACTTTTATTAATATAATAATAAGACTATAGTTTCGACTCTATAAGCTTTAGAGTCATCGTCAGATAATAGTATTTAAAAATATGACATTAATATGACATTTAATTATAAATAATAAAATTAACATAAAATATCTTAACTACAATTATTGTTGTAAAATTTCTGAATTTGGTTCAACTGTTAGCAATTAAATTAAATAAAATTATCGATATATTAAATATCAGCTTTAAATTTGGTTTGATCATTAAGAATAATTTTAGGATTAGTGGTTTTAATCGTTTTTTGTTTTCGAGTTACAGCGAAAAGATTGATTTTTCTATATTTACACCCGTTGTCAGCAAACTTCAACAATTTGGTTGTCGTATTTATTACTTGAACATAAACCCAAATGTGGAATCTTGGTAGGTTATTTAAACCAATCGAAAGGATTTCGAATATGGGGTCCAAACCAAACCTAATTAGTAATTTCCCGTGACTCTATAAGAGAGAACTTCATAAAGTCTACGAAGTTATTTGACTTTGAACAATCCGACTCGGTGACCGAACCAAAAATTGTAGAAATGTTGAAATGCGTTCTGAAGTTATTCTTGAGGATGATAACAAGATTAATCTAAATAACGATTACATCGATAAAGTGGACAGTGTTCCAGTTTGAAGAACGGTGAGAAGACCGTAAATAATCAGGTCCAGTCTGCGACAACGTCCTAGAATAGAGCACCGCACAGTTCAAGGAGAAAATACAAAGATCGAAGAGGCGTCTTCATAAGAAATTTCGATAAGTCATGCTTTACCTGGTGTACGCGCGATTGAATGGCATGCTGATATTAATTTTGAGATCACATCGACCTTGGCGAATGACACATGAGAAATAGTTGACCGTCCCGAACATGATAGTGGTATTGGCAGTCAAACAGTTTTGCAAAACAAATTATTACCTGACGGATCTATTTAACGACGTAAAGCGCGTTTAGTTGCCCAATGTGTCTCACAAAAAACCTGGCGTATATTTTAACCAAACTTTTACTCCAGTTGCTCGAATTGGTTCAGTGCGAATGGTGGTTTCCTTGGCCGCCAAGTTGAACATAAAACTAAAACAGCTTGATGTATAAACTAAATAGAAAACTAAGCAAAACAATTTACATAAAACCTCCACAACAATATATAGAAACTTTTCAAAGGATTGTGAAGAATTCGAATAGATGTGTCAATATGAAACAAAAGGCAAAGAATATGATCAGAAAATAAAGTCAGTTTACTCAAACAAGCATTATATGGACTGAGGCAAGCTGGAAAATGAAGCTAGACCAAGTTACAGAGCATGGGTGCTACTCCAACTAACAGTGACCTTGAATGGGAATAATATGTTATCAATAATTGTTACATATGTTGATGACATTTTAATATATTTAAACGACGAGAACATTATCGACGAGGTTTATCAAAAACTATAAAAAAATTTTAAAGTAAGCGACCTCAATGGCGTAGGATACTGCTTGAATTTTGAATTTCACCGAACACATGACGGAATTCATATAACTCAGCACGGATATGTGACAGAATTATTGATGATTAGAGAATGTCTGTGTATAAACTTATTTCTACTCGTTATGAAACAGGCTGAAAATCCCATGTTCCACTGCCGAAGTAAACATATAGACATTAGATTTCACTTCATTTGGGAGGCTATAAAAAGTCATGGGACTTCAAAGATCAATCGATTTCGTCACGAGGGGAAGTGTTGGCGATAAATAAAATCATGACGTAACCTGTACTGTACTTTATGCGCATTGAACGCAGTCAAGTTAGATTAGTTGGTCGACGCAACTTCTTTCTTTTGTTCCTTCTATTAAAATACCTTTGTTATATTGAAGTTGTTCTTTACATTGCTAAATTTACTGCTTTTGGCGCTCATTAACATCTGTCCCGGCTGATGTAGGTGGGGATATTAGCCTTATAAAACGTCATGGTAGATGCAAATCCAATACTGTCGCAAGGGGTACGTTGAAAATTTATGGCTAATAAGAAGATGAAAATTCTTCTGGGAAAAAACTCGGAAAACAAAATCGTACCGTCATCATCAACGTTCAATAGATTAAATCAAGTAAATATTCATATCCCAAATAATAAAATTAATCAGTTTACATCTTTGTTGGGGGTTCTAATATTAATGAAAATATTAATAGCAAACAATACATATAAATTAAGTTGGCTATGCTTTTCTCTAGTAAAATCTTTTACTCCCCCTTTTCATGGATGAAAATTAGTCATTGTATCAGGGTCGTGCAAAAAAGGAATTTCCGGCAATGTAAACAAAATTTGTTTTTTTTTGACTTCATCTATAACGAAAGGGGGTGGTTTTTGTTGGTTGATTTTTTTCTCATATTTTTCTGTATTTGTTATAGCATTCTCCTATCGTCCTCTATCACTTAGTGAGAAATTGGTAATTTTCACTTGTTTTTGTTGTTAATTTGTAGCTTCGTCTATGGTTAAACCTAATTTTTCATACACTTATACACACAATTTCTTGTTGTATCTGATGAAAAGGTGCGTGGAACATTCGTATGGTTTTATCATACAATGTTCTTAACATAATCATTTTTTTTCCGGGTTAATCGTCCAAATAACTGTTTAGTTTAACATTAAATTTCTTACCATACAAACACGTGTGCGTTATCACTAAAATTAAATTGCGTGTCATTATCGTCAGAACGCTATCGCACAACACTTGATATTTTATACAATCGCGTAGTTAATTCCCTTCACTTCAACAGTTTAAATTCATCGAATCCATATTAACTCTCTGTGTGATTTTATTTTTTTTAATGTAACGATTATGTGCAAGTGCTTTGAGTATAGCTTTTATTGTCTACCCTTATTATAATATGGTCCTCAATAATTTATTTAAGTACATATTTTAAATATTAGAAACTTTATGCATTTGTACTAAGTTCTGCGAAACGAAATCAATGGAATTCACATTAAAATGACTTAAAATTATTAGGTATTTCAAATGCACGTACTTTTGCTATTGAGAAATAAAGTACAGTAGTACTACCTGTCATTATAGAGCGTTGCATGTTGAAATATACCTGCATCAATTCTAAGAACCCGTGCTTATAACACCATGACAAATCGATGAGGGAGGTTTTGTAACATTATATAAAATATAAAATAGACCTAACGATAACACGCACTACCCATTGTTAACTACAATTCAGAGATCTTACCACAATGACAGTTAAACAAAATTATCAAGGGAAATTAAATAAACTTGTAATTGTTAAATGGTTCAAGTGAGTTATCTTGTCATATTTGATTTATTAATTTAAGGAAGACAGGTTTATTAAGTTAGTAAGGTATTAAGCTCCTGAGCTTTGGCCGATATCGTGAATTGTATTAAGAAATTGATCGTCTCAACTCAGATACAAATTTTGATTGTAATCAACACACAAATTAACCGCAACTTAATAAATTATTTAGGTTTGAGACAAAAGACTAAATTCTAATTTGTTTTATATCTTGACAAGTAAAAGAGGGTTATGTGTTGTTTATGACAGCTTATGCGTAGTTTTAAACGTTAATGTCAAGTTTCAAACAAAAATTTGATAAACTTAAGTTGACAAAAAGTTTTACTTTATTATTATTTGTTTATCTTGTTCTAATATAAAAATGCTCAAATAAAAGTATACACTTCATCCATAAGAATATAATTCAGTAAACTATAAAATAAACATAAAATTTTATGTTAAAAATAAAAAGAAACCACAAATTAATATTTAATTAGCGTAAGCAATAAATTGCGTTAATATGCACAGTATACTTTACAATTAGAAACAAATTATTTTCAAATGCTCTTTAATAATTCTATTATTAAAATAATAAGTACTTAGTTTTTTAAATAATAACGGGAAATTTTAAAGCTGCATGAATCAGACCATACCATAGTATTAGAGTAGGAATAAACTTTATTTTTGTAGAGCCTCAGCTGCAGTATCATAATTAGAATATAATTCAGGTTTCTTAGAAGACATAAATTATCATACACGGAGGATTGGTGGGGCAATTATGAATATGTGCAATTAATACTTTAAATAAAAGGGACATCCTGTATCTTTGTGCAAATTCTATTTTTTTGTAAATTCAAAGAACAACTTCATAAATTAAAGTAACAGAAATATTTCATTAATTTATTTGTGTTTTTGTTTAAAAAAAATCTGCGCTATTGGATATAGTTGAAATTGTATTAACGTTGTTCCTGCAATCATAAGCGGTTTCATAAAATCGAACAATTTGACACAAGCAAACAAGTAAACTGTTTAAAATTATGTAACAACTTGTACAAAAAAAAACAGATTCTAATACCAACAACTTTGGGTGCCAAATACACCCGTTTATAAAACAATAGAAAAAGTGAATAAAATCGATACAACAAATTAATGTGTCTAACTGCTTTAATAACGGGTCTAGGTGCCTGATTGTTCAAGGCTCATTCTCTGTAAAAGTTTTAAAGCCGGAGTTCTAAACAAAATTTTGCTCGAAAAATATAAAAACAAAAATGGCTTTTAGAAAAGTTCAAACAAAAGTTAAAGGCAATAAAATTTACAATTAATTTATTTATTCGAATGGTACATTTTAAATATTGTATTGAGATGTAAGTGTTATGTATCATGCCCCAGAATATCAGTATAAACCTGTATAATGTTCCTCTATCGTTTTTTTTTAAATTAATATTCTTGAATGTATTGTTAAAAGAAATGGTGTCAAAAGATTGATAAACCTTCTTAATTTATTAGATAAAATCGAGAAGATTATGTAGGTTAAAATTTCTCGGAAGACAAGTAGACGATATGATTTGGATGCAAGACGGAGCTGCCTCCATAATGTTTATCTCGTTAGGGACCATTTAACAATATTTTTCTAATATTGATTGGGAATTAGAGAACTAACGGATGATCACCTAATAGCCGGATTTAACTCCCATGGATACATTTCTCTGGAGATTTTTGAAAGATATAGTAAATATTAGTAATAATAATAATATTCGAAAAATTAAAGACCGGATCAGACTTAAAATAAATAAATTATGACAATAATATCGTCACTCAGGACGTATTTCTTAAACTAAGAAGACGTTATCAGTTATGGGTGGAAAATAATGGTGGACACTTCAAATATTTTTCATGAGTTTGTTTATTGTTTGTTAATTTTTAAATTTTAAATTTTGTTATTTATTGTGTATAACCATTTTAACTTCGATTAATAACACTCTGTACGTTCGTTTTGCAGCAAGTTTGTTTTTGTTATTTTGAATATAACATCCAAACATACAAAGTTTTTCTGTTTTACTATAAACCATTTTGGTGATTTAATTAGTGAAATATCAATTATCAAACACAACATTAGCCGTTTACATGGCTTCCTTTGACCATGTTGACAATTTCGTAATTAAGTAGCTGTGTTGTTCTACGTTTAATAACTTAATAACGGCTCAAGATATAGACAACATAAAATATATTTTTGGAACCAGAAAAAAAGATCTCTTAAAAAATGTTATAATATACAAGGTGTTACATTAAATAAATACGTAATATTTTTGTTTTACTCTGTAAACGGCGAGTAACTGAACTATTGATAGCATTTTAAGGAAACTTAGTTAGAACCATACAATTTTTATATATAATTTTTTTTTCTAGAAACAATAATAACGATCATAAAGGATGGGTAATTTATAGTGAATTATTCTGTACAATTAGTTGATCACTCATATGCATCTATATTTATTAGCATTCAACCATTAGAAATTCACTTCATGCAGTTTTCATTAACAATTAGACACTATTAATGTCCATATAAAAAACACCAAAACGCAATTTAATAAACTAACGTTCCGATAAGCAATTATTCTAGGAATTAGTCTCTTAATCCCCAAAATCGTTTAACGCTGGGATTGTTTAGCTCCGAGATTGCTTAGCCTCGGAATTGCTTACCCCGGCAGCACTTAACCTAAAAGAAAATGTGTGAATTTATTATTAAAAGAAGATATTGTATTAACTGTAACCTCACAACCAATGCCGTTGACTCCCGATCACAAAAATAATTTAAAATTTGTTAAAACAAATATTACACGCAACAATCGTTACTTTTAATTATTATTGTTAAATAAAAATAATAATCCATAAGATGGTGGCACAGCTATCACTTGCTTAATAATTATTATTTTGAATTTGTTTTTAAATTATTAATACGGGTCATTTTAAAGAAAGAAATTGTAATAATTGTAACCCCCTAGCTAAAGCCGGTAACTGCTGGTCAAGAATAAATTACATTATCGTTCAAATTTTCGTTGATGGGGAATTGTGATCAAGATGATGTACTTTTTGTTTTATAGCCAATTTTTGAAAATTCAAAGGTGATAAAAAATAAATGTCAGGTTCATTTTAATTGCTTATTTAGGTAACCATGTAACAAAAAAAAAACAAACACTGAAATTATTAGAAATCTTGTCAATAGGGTAAGATGGTACCGGCATTATAAGTATAGTCCGTAAAATGTAAGATTCGTATTTTCGGATTAGCGCTTCATTCAACTGCCACAGGTAGAAAGTATATCTATTTCGTTTCCTCCTACAGCGTATGATGTAGGCAGAAAAAAGTAGAATGTTTTTAACGCGACGGGTGGTGAACTAACACCTTCACTACACGTAACGAGATATCGTACATTTAAACATTTGGTTAGAAAGAGACAACAAAACGAATGGTATGTTGCAGTTTAACCAGTAAATACTCACATAAATTCGCTTTAAAGCGGTATTGAAAATGTTTCTAGCGTAAAGTGCATAACTTGTAATTCTAAATATATTTATGTTAATCATTTGAAACAATGCTTTAATGACCTTTTTCTAAAAACAAATTAGATAATGACGTTACCGTAATTATTTCTTTTAATGAGTTACACATATTTTTAAATACAGTAATGACATTAACCTTCATTTATCTTGGCAGAAAGTATAAATTCAACTAATGAAGTGAATTATTGTGTAGTTTTCTTCGTGCTTTCTCTTTTAAAACGTCGAAAGATGCCTGGCAAATGCTTAAATGAACGGTTCTTAACGTACATAAATATTTCTGCAGAGAAAAAGATAACAGTGGCTCTTTATGTAGTGTTATGGCAGTGCAGCGAAGAACATGTGATGCTTTAAAATATCAGTTGACACATTAAAAAGATCATTGCTAGTGAAAAACTAACACTCCATTGCCTAAAAGGAACAAGAGATGTCGGAAAAAATATAAAACTACTGATATACCAGAAGGATTAAAACATACAATAAGGGATGTACTGTATGACATGTACGCACAAAAGAAACATGTCACGTTAGATGCGCTTAAACATACGTTACATGTTAAAGGCTTGTTAGAAGCATCTAGACCGACCATAAGTAAGATTTTGAGTGATATTGGTTTTAAGTATAAGAAAGACTGTAATCGGAGAGCGCTGTGCGAAAAGAACAGTGTTGTATTTGCGCGTGTTAAATTTCTAAAACAATATATACAGAACATGAATGCAGAATCACCTTTATCTGTTGTGTTTCTGGATGAAACGTGGATATTTTCCAGAGGATCACCTAAAAGATCTTGGCAAGATGATACTCCAAATACTGTTAAAAATGCCCAATATTCTTCAACTGGGAAAAGGTATATTATTTTGCACGCTGGAAATTCTGATGGTTTTATAGAAGGTGCAAGTTTAGTATTTGTTGCAAAATCTAAAACATCAGACTACCACGATAATATGGACTCTACGGTTTTGAAAAATGGTTAACAGAACAGTTATTACCAAAGCTATGCAATCCGTCTTTGATAATTATGGACAACGCGTCTTATCATTCCGTCTTATGGAACGAATGCCGTCGACTGCTTGGAAAAAACAAGAAATACAGGAGTGGTTGAAAAATAAAAATATATCTTCTTCCGAAAAGATTTAAAGATAAATCTTTTGAATCTTGCAAAGAAACATGCAATAGAAAAACGCTACGTAGTGGACAACATTATTCAAGAACATGGTCACTTTATTCTTCGACTACCACCCTACCATTGTCAATTTAATGCAATTGAACACATTTGGGGATCTGCAAGTCCTATTACGACAAACACATCGGTAGAGATGGATATTCGGATGCTAGTGTGTTACACATGTGGGAAGAATCTCTGCAACAGTGTGATAGTGCAGTGTGGAAAAAACAATTTTACATACTGAAAAAGTTATAGTACAGGGGTGGTCACGAGAGCAATTATTAGATGTCGAGGTAACACCATTAATCATTTCTGTTGGAAGCAGTGATTCGGAAGATGATTTATATGCAGATACAGAGGACATGGTTTAAAACATATTTGTTTTTTTAATTTGTACCTATTTATCAATGCTTTGTGTAATTTTTGTAAATATTTATTTCTATAATTATGTACGATATGTTGTACTACTGTTGTTTAGTGGTTGATTAAAATATTTACTACTTAAACTTTTATTTGGATTAACACAAAATCATAAATATGAGATTGAACAGTTTGAATGTTTGGAAAACGTAACTTTGGTTTTTTATTAACTTTCTATTAGTAAGCATGTACTTACTTAATAATAAGTAAACAATAATTCACTTCATTAGTTGAATTTATACTTTCTGCCAAGATAAATGAAGGTTAATGTCATTACTGTATTTAAAAATATGTGTAACTCATTAAAAGAAATAATTACGGTAACGTCATTATCTAATTTGTTTTTAGAAAAAGGTCATTAAAGCATTGTTTCAAATGATTAACATAAATATATTTAGAATTACAAGTTATGCACTTTACGCTAGAAACATTTTCAATACCGCTTTAAAGCGAATTTATGTGAGTATTTACTGGTTAAACTGCAACATACCATTCGTTTTGTTGTCTCTTTCTAACCAAATGTTTAAATGTACGATATCTCGTTACGTGTAGTGAAGGTGTTAGTTCACCACCCGTCGCGTTAAAAACATTCTACTTTTTTCTGCCTACATCATACGCTGTAGGAGGAAACGAAATAGATATACTTTCTACCTGTGGCAGTTGAATGAAGCGCTAATCCGAAAATACGAATCTTACATTTTACGGACTTTAATTATCGGTGCACAATTTGCATTGGAACATCTTAGGTCTAGGTGCAACTCCAGCACATAGTGTGTGACACCATTGTTTATATAATTGGCAACATACTAACGGCTCTCTTGGTTTCGTGGATTTGACTTATAGGTCGCAGAACCGAATCCATCCTCATCATCGCCGTCTTGAATAAAATTTGGTTACAGTTCGCTTGCTTTTGAATCCTAACGCTCTTACGATTCTCCGTTTCTTTGTTATTTTGGACTTGGGCTTTAACTTCGTCTATGAACGGAGTGCTTGTCAAAACCTAAAAACCAGGGGTTTTTCTGATTTGATTGATTTAAACATTGATTTGGAAACTGAACATTTTTAGAGTTGTAGACGATTCTATAATGACTTGGCGGTCACTTTAAACTAGATCGCCTCTTGCCAAATTTATTGTATGCCCTGTTGTGGCCGACAAAGAAGATCCGGCGACATTTTTAAGATTAGGCAGCAATTGATCATTTGCATCAGTAAATTTTGCATCATTTTCTTCTTAGGATCTTACATTGTCTATCTGGATTTCATTAACATTCTCAGTCACTTCACTGGGCAGAAACAAATGACCAAAGGAAGCTGGGTTTATCAAATTAATACCAGTTTTATCAAAATGACTTGTGATATTTCCTGCAGTTTCATAAGTTCTCCCAAAAATACTGGCAATTTTTTAAACCCGTGGTGTACTTTTTACCATGGGCCATCTCACCGTTGTAATATGCATCGAGTGGTCCAAAAAAATAAAACGTCCAATGGCTGCATACCTAATTAGAATAACTTTAGAAAAATAACTGTGTTTGTCCGATTGCAACCAGTAAAACTGCAGACGGAACAAAGTTTCCAAAAGCATTAGCACAGACACCAATAGAAACATATTGACCTAGTTCTGTACTTGTTAATGCACCAACTTGTTTTTTTCTTTTTTACGCAAATATTTTTATGGCTTTTGATCGATGCTGAAGCCAGATTCATTCATGTTAGATTGAAGAACATCATTATAGGTGGCTTCAGAGGCTCTGGAAGAGTTACTCTCCCTAAACTCCTTTAGCTAATCTCAACCTGTCATTTGCGTATCTTTATCAAATCTGTAGGGTAATCTTAACTTTTAAAAAAATTAATGCCAAATTTCAAAACAATGCAAACCACAGACAAACAACACCAGCGGATGGGTTCAAATGAGTACGCCGTCTGTGAGCCGATGTAGATTACGTGCTTTTGTTGCGAAAATTTGACTACTATATGAGTATTTTATCTTAAACACTAATTTCCTAATTGTTGGAGTACAGTTACTGTAGGCGATGTCTAGTGAAACAGTTCTGAATACCAATGGCGTGCTGTACTTTCAGTGGCGGCACACATGTACAAAATCAGAAATGGCATTTAAACAAAAATTTAACTAAACAAGATCAGGGGTTATATTTTTTTTATGTGGCACATTAGTTTCTTCTGTCGTACAAATTAACGAATGTAAAATATAATTTATTTTTATTTATTATCAAATTAATATAAATAACATTATTCATTCCGACTAGATCAAAATTAATATAGAAACGTACTCAAAATAACTGCTTTAATTTTTAAATTGCAATTTGTTGGATTGTATTGCAATTTGCATTAATTTTTATTTTGTGTTGTGTTGTATTTTCTAATAAACTATTACGTTAATAAATAAGAAAATTGAATAAACAACTCTTTAGTATCAACGTTAATAATATGCTTTCTCATGTACTTTATAATTAGCAAATTACTTTATTGTTCTAATAAAAAAACTTACACTGAATTGACCATCTGGGTATAATAATCATAATAGTTCCCTATAGTATCAATTATAGTATATTAATTTTATCAGAAAATTGAGTAATGGTGATTAACATGAAACTAAATTTACTAAATATACGTATAGCACAATTAAATTTACACAACCTTGAATGTATTATTGTAGAAGTAGGTATGGAGATATATTGAAATGATAATAAATATTCCTATAGCCTTGCATACTGTTATATTAAGGTAGTACTGTACACGATTGCTGCATTTTAAATTAAAATAAAGTTGTTTAAACATTTAATGACGTTTACTAAACAGTTAATTTTCATTTTTAACAAGAAATTTACGAGTATGAAAATTACAAAATTAAAACAACAGTTAATTTTCAAATGTCGTGTTTTAAAGTACTAAAGAAGTTTTGCAGAAAATTTCTTTATGGCTATTATTTATGTAAAGTACAAATTTAGGAACAGCTAATAATTGTCACACTTTAACAACAGTACAGCAAGTAAAAATATTTTTGCAAATTATGAGACTGTAAAGTACGTTGAATGACCGTAGTTTTTGCAAACTTTTATTCAGTCGAGAAACTTGCAATTAATTAACGAAGTATTAGACTTTGTTGAAAATAAATAAAGTAAAAGAAACTATCGATTGCGTCATAGTTAAATTAAAATTTTGAATAGCGCATTTTAGATCAGGGGCGTATAAAAGTTTTCTCTGAAACATTAAATTAGTATATTTTTACTCTAATAAAAAGTTATATTTTAATTATTCAGCTTATAGTACCTGCTGACAGTAGTTAAGGACTAATATTAAAGCAAACTTTTGCGAAGATTCTCTGTAATTTAACGAGCAACGAATTAATTAAACTGTAATGCAGTCTTTAATTAACGAACACTTCTAATTATGTAATGGCACAAATGTATTATTACCTTTTGCTGTTTAAAATAATATAATGATAATTGTGTAACTGCTTTTTAATATTGATTCTTGGAACACTTTAATAATTCGAAATATTTATTATTTCTCATTATAATGCAATCGACTATATACATATATATAACACACAAACAAACATAAATATTTGAAATATTTACATTCAAAAGTTTTGCATTTCAGATTTATTTTGTTGTAATTAAATCGCACTTTAAAACATAAATATATTTTTAATCACTATGACTACGTTTTATAAACTTTTCAAAGCCATGATACACAGGAAGACTCACAAAGGAATAAAAACAAAGCACATATACGCGCTTTCCAGCATTATTCCCTCACCCTTATTTTTAAACTCAATCCAGAATTTCCAATAAATAAAATTATTTCTCGACAACAAATTAAAACTAAAATTTTATTTTTATTAAACAAAGTAACAATGTATCGGTATTTGCCTTATTTTTTCACAATTTTGTGGCATTTTGGTGTAATATATGCGTATATAAGTGTTTTTCACTTTTATCAAAAAATTGTTTAGTAATTTTTTTTTTGTAAATTTACCAGAGATTATGTTCTTGATTTCTATTTTTAAACAAAGAATGTTGACAATTGGGGAACTACAGCAAGCAATCGCTGAAGAAATACAATTCATTAAGTGTCTTCGGGAGTATTCTAGCCCGAGTAGAGGCGAGTTCTGGAACAAATGAGTTGTTGGAGGGTCTCCTGCAACGAGTGATTTATACAATTTTTTCTACTTTGTTGTTTTATTTTTTAATTGAAAAAGAAAAATTTTGTAGTAGTTGGTGACATTTAAAAAATACAGGTTGGTTACAGAAAGCTCTTTTCATTTGTTTTTGACATAACTATGACACTTGCCCAACATCAATACACTTAAATTTACTAGTTTATTAGCATCAACAAACGGCTTATTGTAACACTGAAATGACGTTTTTTCGGTGTTAGAATAAGCTTGTTCTAAACGTAAAGTAGAAAAATTACATATTACCAGAAAAATCTCAGGAAGTTTATTAAAGTGTTTTAAGGGATTTTGTAATTATCAATCAAATAGATTCAATTTATAGCGGCAAAGCAGTACTAGAATATTTTGGCAAACAAAAGTCAAATCTATGCGAAAAGCAAAAAATAATAATGTTCTATATTCCAACTTAAACATCTACACCACAAAAAAAATTAAAAACATTTAGTGGAGAGTTTAGTGGAATATAAATTTAAAAGAAAATTGATAAATAAAAAAACAATTTTTGGGAGAGATTATGGGCACTACGGTTTAAGATTGGGTGAACTGAGAAAATTGTCTATAGACCTATTCACATTCAACCATTTTGATATCTGAACATAATATTAAAAATAATATAAATAGAGCGTTTACGTAGGTCTCCAGAGAAAATATTCTTATAATTTCGTTTACATTTTTTAAAAATATATGGTTCTACGGAAACAAAAACCAAAACATATACATTATGATTTTTAAGAAAATTCTCGTAAAAAACAATTAAGAAAGAAAAACAAACTTTAAACTTTCTGCGAATTAAAGCAAGCAAAAAATAAAATTATTTGATCGTCATCTTTGTTTAATATTAGTGGCGGTACTAATATTATTGTTATTATTAATATTTTTGCCCAGGAGCTTGCTCGTCAGCAGGTACGGACTCCGGAGTTCTTCAGTGAGCCAAAGGACCACAGTTGTATCAAATCCGCTTACTTTGGTACTACCTCCATTTAGTTGGAAGTACGGCAGGACTCTGCCAAGGTGGACGGTTTCCATCCTTAAGCTGGCAGTAGCTATAAATTGCAAAAATGGTGATAAGAACATGTAGAAAATCTCGGATGCATTAGAAGGTTATTCCAACAATGACGACTACAGAAAGAAAAAGGACAAATCTAAAAAGACACTCGCCTCATCGTATTTGGATGGTGCCGGTGGTGCATCACCAGGAATCTGGAGAAGCATGCTATGCGGCGGTTCTGAATCGTAAAAAAGGAAGAAGCAGACTTTTTCAAAGGAAGTCCATTTGTCATATATAAACAGATCTTTGGCTACATTCGAAAAGCAAAAATATAAGGAAAGTGAAACAATGAAACAGTTTCAGCAGCTCAAATTAGTCGTTTAGAGAGCATAACAAAATTAGAAAAAACAGCAGTAAACTGCTCAGAGGAAGAAATTGGGAGGGTATGTCGCAACAAAGAGTGACTAATGCACAAAAGATAAAGATTAGAAAGAAACGGAACATTGGAAGACGCTACAAGTTTAATACTTACCTTTAACTTACCTTTGGTCATACTACTGTGCTATGTAACAATGAAAAAGTATGTGTCTGTAGAAAATTACCGTATCAAGGTACACTGCGTAAATTGCAAAGGTGACCAGTACTCTAGAACCTGCCCAACCTATAGACAAGAGAAAGTTATTCAGGAAGATAAAGTCCATGAAAACTTACCACATCCGGAAGCAAAATAGAAAGTGATTAATTTGATATCTGAACCAGGTTTATCTTATGCAAAAGCAACCACCGCTAGTCCTAAACAAGGCGCAGATCTTTACAATGACATCTCCAACCAGCTTTTATCGCTCGTAAAGAAGATTGTCCAAGAGGAGCGCAAAAATACGATCTAATCCATTCGACGTTCAAAGATAAGTCAGGTTCCAGTCAAGCATCGGTATAGGAATTTCATATTTGTGAAAACTCGCGTTGGTAGCGAATTTTGCTTTATTAATGAAAATGTATTTACATACTTCAACAATATATAGATAGGGTAAAGTTAAAATGCCATGATTAATGAACAAAGTTTTGCATGTTGTGTATTTGTTGACCCCGGCTATTGTTCTAATTATTCTTTTCTGGGTAATAAACACCTTTGTTGTTACTCGGCCCTACAAATAAAAATCTAACGCAGTTAAATCCGGAGATCTGGATGACCAAGAAAACAAACTACCCCCTCCAATCCAGCAATTTGGATAACTAACATTTAAAAAATCACGGATTCTTTGAAAAAAGTGTGCAGGGCATCTGTCATGTTGATACCACATGGACAACCATAAGTCAATGGGAACATCTTCTAAAATGATAGGCAAGTAATTTTCTAAAAACTTCAAATATAATTCACCATTAAGATGACCGTCACAAATAAACGGTCGTATAATTCTGTTCCTTAAAATACCACACCAAATGTTTACACTCCACTTGTTTCGGTGATCCATTTTGCGCATTCAATGCGGATTGGTTTGCAACCAATAATGCATGTTGTGCAAATTTACCTTACCACAACTAGAAAAAGTGGCTTTATCGGTCTATAAAACCAAGGACAGGTATTGAGGATTTTTGTTGCACATCTCTTTTAACCAATAGCAATAGTCGAGCCATATGGTAGGGATGTAGTTTAAAGTTTTTTAAAATTTGAAACACCGAAACGTGACTTACTTTCACTTTTAAGGACACTTCTCTTGTGTTTAAATTTGGATTCGGTTCTACGCATGCAAGAATGTTAATCACGTTTTCTTCATTCCTTGACGGAAGTCTTCTTAAAGAAACTGAAATGGGTAGTATACTTCCCGATTGCTTTAAACGTACTGCTAGTTGTCAAAATACCTTCTTGTTATAGTGTCTTCGTTCAGGATATCTAACAGTATATTGACGTGCTACGATACGAGCATTTTTGAAACACTGAAAATAGACTGCGAGCATATCGTAAGCTTCGGCATTAGTGTAAGCCATTATTAATAGATTAGCACAAATTTGGAAAATAAGTAATACGAAATTCAAAAAGAATCAAATACAAAAGTTTTTTAGCATCAAAATTAAAAATGTTGACAGTTACTTATTCCAATTTGTTAATCTCCATGGAAACCAAAAAATGTGTTTCATCGTTACTTATTTTAATTTACTTTTTAAAACAGCATCAGCGTCTATGTATTATTAGAAGTTACTTGTAGGGTGTTCTTAATTTAAATGTAGTTTTGTGCCACTGAAATTAGTGACAAACCAACACAACCATAAAATTAAACCAAAAATTTTTTGGAACTAGGAAAATAACTTATTTATCAAATTAAAGTGTGAAAAATGTAATCGTTTGATAATAACTGTGAAACGGGCAAAGATATTGAACTGGGGTTTGGGTTTTCTCTAGCAAATTAAATCTACTTTTCGATTATGACATCAAAATTATACTGTATGATTTGAATTTTTGTGGCAAAATTGAAAAAACTGTTATTATTGCTAACTTGTCCCTCTAGCAATTTTATTTGAAACTGTCGATTGGCGATGGATACGGTATTTGAAAACACTGACATTTCCCTTACAAACAAACCTAAGTTTGCTGTAATCAAATAAGTAATTTAGAAAATACAGTCGTTTATATTATTAGACATTGTGGGGCTTTTCCTTGTCTTATTAAGGCCGGTACGTCAATGACCCTCAGACAAAACTTATGCGGAATTATTCAGGCTTTCTAATGATGTTATTAAAGTAGTAGCTTCATATGAAAATTTTCGGAGAAATCTTGAATTTTATGCCTCCTGTCAATTCATAAATGCGGTGAAATTTGGAACTTGAAAATAATTCACAGAATTTTCTCATAGCTGTTTTAGCAATAAAAAATGTTATGCAGAATTTCTATAACCAATAGTTTTCGAGATATGGCCGCGAACCAAGCTTAATAAAACAGCCTGTATAATTTGCTCAGAATTAAATGTTTTCATTTTAAAAATATCCAAACACCGTTTTATAAAATCATTGTTTAAACTCCTTCCAATTGGTCATGACGTCAACACTCGTATAAATGGTGGTTTGTTTACATTTTACTCTTGATTCAGTATTTAACTCAACTTTCATTTGAGTTTATTGGAATTAAAAGCAAAGGTTTATTAAACTATGACATTGGAAAGCTTGTTCAAACAACATGCCGTCTATACATATGTTTATGGTGATGAACGATTCAATTCCGCGGGTATAAGAGATGTAAGAGCTACAGTGTAAGTAATACCATTGTAATACATATTCACATTAGGTATAGACATCTGTTATTTCAAAATGAATTTGTGCTTCATATAATTACTATAGGTCGCCATTAACTTAAATTGGCAATAAAAGATATATTCATAATTTCAAACAACAATATTGGAAGTAAAGATATTGGTATAATGTATTTTCTCTTCTTGCGACAATAAAACGGCATATTATTGAACTACTGGCAGACACTAAAAACGCTTTTTACTGTCTAAACATTAAAAGCAACAGTTATTTTATTTTCACAACTACTTAGAGGTTGGTACCTCGGTTATGTCATATCATGAATGTAACAATAAAGTTCCAACTTGATTCGTCAAGAATAAAACGTCACTATAACAATCTCGAGTATAATTGTTTTGCTTAATTTGCAAACTTTGAAGCTCAACAATTAATTATTTTGTTTAACTCCTAGTAAAATAATCTACTATTTATTAACTTACAGTGTTTTTTATACATTATTTACACCAGACGCGACATAACAACACTTTCACTTATATAAAAATACTAAGTACTAACGTAAAACACCACTAATTTACTATTTTATGTTATTATTAAAAGGAATGACGTCACGATACAGACAACCTTCTATTGAACTGTTTTGGCACCTATTTTCAGTTACATTTTAAAGTTTACACAACAATTTAAAAAAATACAAATTTGGAAAATACCGAATTGCGGGCTTAGACACTTAAAAAGTATCAGACAAGTTGTAAATTTTTTTCAATTTTAACTGTAAAGTCATTAAGTAATCAATTAGTCAGATTCTGATTTTGTTGACATATACCGCTACTTGTCAACATGATTCAATAGGTTTTTTTTATTAAAAAAAACTTTCAACTGAACTTGATTGGAATATTTTAATTCATTTTTAAATAATTTTTCTACATCTTACAAATAAGATGGAATGTTTTGCAACGGTTTCCAACTTATTTTTTTCACTTTTTCTATAAATTAAAGCAAAAAAAAAATCTGAAGACCGTCCGGCTGGTGGTCAGTCTGTATGTAAACCCGGCATCAAGAAAACCACAAGTCAAGTTTTAATAACTTATAAACTTTACATACGAGGATGTATTGATATCTAGTTATTCTAGACCAGTTCCTTGCATACACAAAATATTGCATTACCATAGCAACGAACAATAACTTATTAGAAGTGTCAGTGTAAAGTTTGACGTCAAAAAAGTAAACCAGAGACACGCAATAAATTAAATGAAAAAAGATGTCTACCGAAATTGTGAAAATCGAAAAATTGAAGTATTAAGCCATCATCAAGTACCTGTATTTAAAAGGGTTAAGAGGTAAGCAGATTTACGAAGATATGCTTAATACCCTTGGTGATCAATGTCCTTTGTATGCGACCGTCAAAAATTTGAATGCAAGCTTCAAAAGAGGTAAATTTTCCATTGAAGATGATGACCGATCGGGAAGGCCAGTTTCTGTGTCAGTCCCCGAAAATATCGATGCAGTTCATGACATGATTTTATCAGACCGTCGAATTGGGCTAAAACGGATATCTGAAGCACTGAATATTTCATACGAACGCGTTCATCATATGGTTCACGTCAATTTGGACATGAGATAAATTGCTGCAAAATGGATCCCCAAATGTTTGAATATTGACCAAAAGCGTGCAAGAGTAGAAGCATCGCGTTCGATCTGTGCTTGATTTGAAAACGATGTAGATTTCTTAAACCGAATTGTTACTATGGATGAGATTTGGGTACATTTCTACGATCTAGAAACAAAGCAACAATCGATGGAATGGCAACAAGAAGTTTTGTGTCCAAAAATCTGCTGGAAAAGTTCTTGCTTCAGTTTTTTGGGGTTGTCATGGAGTAATCATGATTGATTTTTTGGATAAGGGTAGAACAATAACTGGAGATTACTATTCGACATTACTGACCACTATACGGGAAAATATTAAAGAGGAAAGACGCGGAAAGCTATCCAAAGGTATTTTGTTTTGGCAGGACAACGCCCCTGCACACAAATCTCATGTTGCAATGCAAAAAATTCGTGATTTTGGGTTTGAATTACTAGATCACCCCCCTTATTCACCCGATTTGGCTCCTTCCGACTATCACCTCTTTCCTCAACTGAAAAAAAGTTTAAAAGGTCGTACATTTTCTTCCAACAAGGAAGTAATAAAAGCTGTGGAGGTCTGGTTTGCAGAGCAAAAGAAACTTTTTTTTGAAAGGTCTAGAGACGTTGCAGGTTTGCTGTAATAAATGTATCCAATTTAGAGAAGAATATGTTGAGTAATAAATATTTTGGCATTGAAATTTTGTTTGGTTCTATAGTAGGCTAAGAATTTTTCAATATATCTTCGTATGTTATTTATAATCCTGAAAATGTGATTCGATTTTTGACATAGTCTTAACCAACATATACTTTCCCATTTATGAAATATTTACAAAAATATTTATTTTACACATTTTTCTTCAATCAAAAGTTGTTTTTAATTGAATTGTACAAAAATTTTGTTTGACTGTTGTTTATTCCGACACGTCCAGTAATAGTATTGCGATGTTATTCCGCATCCCATGGTCCAAATTTGGTGTTTAAATGTCATCCCACGATGATTCTCTTGCAGTTAACACTAGAAGCGCGGTCGATCCAAATTTGACCCAGTTCATTGTCGTTTATGCTCTAATATATGTATTATTATACGTAGCCACCTCATTTTTTATGACTTTTTATGAAGTGTGATCATTATTGTTTAAGCAAAATTTCAATTACATAATTGCATCACATAAATTTTTGTATTTGATTTTACCTTAAAGCGCGGTTGGGTTAATTTGACCCAATCACGTATATACAAAGTTAACTAAATTTTTCTCATATTTTTATTACTGAATTAGTCGAAATATCGATGAAATCGTCATTAGTTACTAATGCGCCGATTTGAATATTCGTTTTAGTAGGAGGGATGGTGGGGGTGTGTGGTAAAGAAAGAAATCGCTGCATTAGTACCTTGCGAACTATTGATGTGAACATAGCACGGATTTTCGCTCTGACACGTTGCAAGTACGAAAACAGAAAAGCAAAATATTTGCGCGCATTATGGCTGCTCGTAATCTAAAATATGAGGAAATTATGCAAGATATCGATGAAGACAACTCGGAGGGCGAACCGTTGCAATCGTCTGAAGAAGAGTGGGAACAGTTACCAACAGACAGCGACCTATCGTCCGATGATGGAAGTTCAGGTAAATATTCTTATTCTACATGTATTAGAAAATGGTAAATAAAAAATTATATTTGGCATAGTATCCGTTGTAGCACTGTGCCTTTACTATCACTTTTATACTGTTTGTGCAAATAATAAGTGATAATAATTTTTAGATGAACACATAACGTCACCCACTGTAGACGAAAACGGTGCTTTTCGACAGTTCAGAGGTCGTGGAAAAACTAGAGGTCGTGGTGCACGCAGTCGAGGTCGAAGCCGGGGCCAACCGTTACTGAATGAAACACATCGTTGTTTGAACGAAATTCCTGAAGGAACTGAAATTACAGCACCTGATGGCACGGCATGGAGAGTGAATGCAACGAACCAGGCACAACCAGGTAGAAGAGGTCAACAAAACGTATTCAGAGATCGTGCTGGCCCCACTGCATATGCAAAACGTTATGTAGATGAGACATGCATCAGTGCTTGGCGTCTTATGGTTGATGAAAAACTTTGAAACATGTTTTGTCTTGCACCATAACCGAAGCGCGTAAACACTCACCTGACTGGGTTCTAACAATTGAAGAGCTCGAAGCTTTTCTAGCTGTGATTTATGTACGTGGGGCCATAGGCGCAAAATCTTTAGATTTAGATTCTTTATGGTCAATGAAATGGGGTAACAATTTTATAAAGGAAACGATGTCTCGGGATAGATTTCGAGAAATTATGAAATTTTTGAGGTTTGACGTAAGATCTGCGAGAACGCAACGACTGAAAACTGACAAGTTTGCTTTGATGTCCGAAGTGTGGTACAACTTTATTTCCAATGCCCAAACTTGTTATGTGCCAGGACCTTTTATAACAATTGATGAACAACTTTTCCCTTCCAAATGTCGATGCAGATTTACTCAATTTATAGCAACAAAACCCAATACGGACAAAAGTTCTGGTTGGCTGTAGACAAGGACTCAAAGTATCTAGTAAATGCCTTTCCGTACCTAGGCAAAGATGACGTCAGACCCAATGACGAACGTCTTGGGGATTACGTAGTCAAAAAGTTGATGCAACCATACGTAAACAAAGGAAGAAATGTTACGTGTGATAATTTTTTCACGTCTTTGTCTCTTGCCGAAACTCTAAAATCAAAGAATACCAGCATTGTTGGTACTATAAATAAATCTCGTCGGGAAATACCGGTTTGCGTCAAGCAAGCAAAAGAAGATTTATATAGTACGGTAGTACTAAAAAAAGATTACGTCACTTTGACAGTCTATCAAAGGAAGCACAAAAAAAATGTTCTTCTCCTTAGTACGATGCATCCAGACATCCAAACGGAGGCTGGTTCAAAAAGAAACCAGATGTAGTATCATTTTACAATAGCACGAAATATGGGGTAGACATTCTTGATCAGATGGCTCGCAAGTATTCTGTAAAAGCTCCATCTCGGCGTTGGCCAGTTCACACTTTTATAATTTGTTAGATTTAGCAGCAATAAATGCTTGGATTTTGTATAGTGATATTAATAAAAAAAGAATCAGCCGAAGAGATTTTATTTTGCAACTGGGAGAAGAGCTGGCTGAGATGTACTCAAGTAATAGAAAAAGGGAGTTATCAATGTACCACATGAAATACCTGGGCGTCAAGACAAACGTACTCGTTGTCAGGTAAAATCTTCTTGTCCAGGAAACAAATCGTGTGTGAAATGTCAAATCTGTAAAAACTGTTTGCAAGAAATGCACATCAAAAGAGTTTTTCTTGTGCTTATTATGTGATTTGGATGCGTAATGGTACACATTTTTATTACTTATTTGAGATTTTTAATTCTATTATATGTCAAACTGTATCCTAAATATTATAGCTTATATAAAAAAATACACTATAATTACGAGTTTCTTTACATAAACCCTTTGGCAGTTTTATGAAATAATAGAATAATGGTTCAAATTGACCCAACCGCGCTTCTAGGGGTGTCAGGAATAACCGCGCTTCTAGTGTTAAACCCCAAATCTTATAAATGTTTTAAAATTGTTTGTGTTCGAAATGATTCTTGCAGCTGGGTAGGAAATTGAAGTAATTTGTCTTTTTCTCCGATAAAATCATGTAGTTATGATCCTCTAGCAGCACCAAAAAATCAAATCCATTATTAAACCCTAGATTTAATTTAAATAATATGAGTTTTAGGTAATTTTAACTTTTTTTAACATGTCATTTTGACGGTTGTCATAAAAACGAAAATTACTTTTTGACTAAATTTTTTGAAGTTTCTCTATAACGGAAACGAAATTTGAAAAAGTTACAATGAATTCAAAAGTTTTGGAATAAGCGAAAAATGCTGAAGATTTTCTCATAAAACGTAAAATAAAAAAGTTTTTCCTCTTGGCAACCCCATCCGTGGACATACAATTTATAAATTTATAGACGTCACAAGAAAAAAACAGTATTTTACTGTGATGTTTTCTTAAGACCGCAACTTAATTGTAGATGTAAATTTTATTGGTTTATTTTAAATTATTTTATTACTGATGATCTTCATACATGGTTAGAAAATAAAAAAAAAATTATTATTTAGCTAAGGGCTGGAAAATATGGTTATACTTACAAACCGTAATTCATGCCGGTAGTTGATTTAAAACTTGTATATAAAAAAGATTTGTAAAAACTGAACACGAAGGTGTGTATTAATTAATGTGCTAGTTGAAACATTGAATTTTGGAGAGTAGATAGATAGAAGTAAAACCAACATTTGGTCTGCTGGAATTTAAATGAAGGCTACTAAGAATGTAAAAAGAAAAGATAAAGAAATCACATCAAACTGACTTATTTATAATTACAAAGAAACATTTCATATAGCGAATTTCTTACACTTTAATTTTTAATAAACTGTGTTTGTGGAAGTTAATATTGTGGATTAAAATTGTAACGCATTTATTTTAATTGTAAAGTAAACAATGCTTTGCGAATTATTGTGTCAAAATAAATTCTGTACTTGGCGTTAAAAATTTTTTTTTGTGTTTATGACAGTGACGTTTCATTTATTTGAATTACAAATTAAGAATCGGGCAACTTTTTGAAATTTTTAGGTATTTAATAAGAAAATCTATTTATTGTCATGTTTTGTCAAGTTTAACACATGTTTGAAGATCAATAGAATTTGTTAGTAACAATAAATTTTCTTTTATTGATTTCATTTCATTTTATTCATTTATTCATTTTATTGTTAGTGTGTTAATGTTTGTGATTTTAAGTTTGTTTTTTAATTTATTGACGTTTAGTATATTTACTAAGAGAGGTAATTAATCACTATTTTTAAAAATTTTAATAAATGCTAATTTTATGTTAATATAAAGAAAAACAAAATGATTCTTTACAGATATACAAAAATAAAGTACCTATATGATAAGGATAACTGATGAATCTATGTACTCTTAGCGAAACGTTTAGTAAACGTATTTTAGTTAAATTGCTGTTTTTCTTGTGACATTTTTAAATTTTTAAACCGCAAACAGCCTTAAATTGTTAACAATATAGTTTTATATTTTTTATTGTTTTATATCCTAGAATATTAACTATACAAAATATTTTTAAAAAATTAATGGAAATTTTATTGCCTATAACTTTTATTTCAACTATTTTTTAAACGCAATTTTATATTTTTCTTGAACAAAATTTTAATTTTAAATTGCGTTCTTAACGTTTAACGGGAGAAAGCGAACGGAACAACTACATACCGGGACCCATCTTAAGGGTTATGCGTTGTTAAAACAATTTTAATTATCGCATTGATTTTTGTTTTTTTTTCAGTATCTCTGTGATTGGATAATAACAGTGATATCAATTAACGATATTGTAAAAATTATTTGCAGGATTCATGTGAATTTTGTTCAAATTAAAATAGTTCCTAATTCTGTTTATAAAACATTATTACGTCATTCCAGTAAATAAAAGTTATTTAAAATTTTAAATTGTTTTTCAGTACGGAGATTGCAGTTATTGTGATTATTGGTTACTTATATAAAATGAAACAATAATAGAAGTAATAGAACGGTGCACCTTTTGTCAATTGTCAATTAGATTGTTTGTTTGAAGAATAATTTTATTATTTTCACGAAATAACATAAACCGCTTAAACAAATTGTATACATTAAGTTGTATTTAAATACAAATAGTGGTATTAAGTTATATTTATTTTAAGTAAACGTATTAGTATAATTTAACAAAAAGGTTGGGCCCTAATATTAAACGATGACATGGAAGTCCAATTGCTAGATTCCAATTAAGACCAATAAACGAGACACGAACACAAAAGTACAAAAGCAATAAAGCAAAGGTAAATCCTTGCTTGATCCTCCGAGCTGCGGTCACTAATGGTATCGTGTCCAGAAACTCACGCGAATCAAGCCAATCAAACCGACAGGAATTAACAAGGTTCCGTCGGCTCACTATCCTTACGTGTAAGTAGTTCATCAAACTTACGCCCAAATTGTTAACCGTGTTTTTAAGTGATGAAGTTAGCAAAACGAATACTAATTACATGATTGTAATTAAAGTGATTTCATTTGAGATTGATAACTTCATAATGGTTTGTTAGCTGTATAACTTGGAAAGTAATGCAGAATTTTCAGGGAAGCTTTAATTACAGTTAATGGCTGTTATAAACTTGTTATAAACTACTTCTTCCACAAAAGTTTTATGAAAAAAAAAACACATTTTTTTATTTATAAGTTGTTGGTAAATTAATAGCTGCATTTTTAAAGTAAACTTCTGTAATAAACGGTACCTCTATAACTTATTGATGTTCATGCTTCAAAACAGCTTTTCTCAGTTATTTCGGTAGTGGTTTTGTTTAACGATTATTTGTGTCCGTTTTTTGCTTAATATAATTTTTGTAGAGTGTGCAATAGTTTTCACGTATGTATGAAATCATTTTTATTACTTATATATTTTTTTTTTCTAATAATCATTAATTTACATTAAGTATTGTTCTTTATTTGTTAATAAACGTCTTCCCTGTTTTGTTTGTTACAATTTGTATTCTAAAATAAACCAATTGCATTCTAGTTTTTTTAGTCTATTCGGATATTATTTTTCCATACTTTGAACGGAGTAGATTTGATCAGGAATAGTTTTAAGAGTTTACCTTAGACTTTCGAATCTGCATATCTTATAGTTCTTGCTATAATATTTATATTTACATTTACATACTTTGGATGTATAGGCTACTTGTCGACGTTTTCGGCTTTTAAAAGTATTTTTTTCTTTTCTGGCTATTTCAGTTGATATTCGTCTGTGTATTTGTGATTTTGTAGGCACTTGGAAAATTTATTTTAAGAAGTTACGTACATAGTCTACATCAAATTTAATGACAAGAAAGTAAATTTTATTCTACTGTTAACTCTTAGTATCAAGTATGTTTTATCAACTTCTTCTGATTAAATGTTAATGTGTTTGCGTGTGAAAAGAAAAACGATCTTATTTTCAAGTCAAGATGCATTATGTTGTAACCAAATTATGCCAGATTTATCCCACAAAACTTAAATAATATGTATTTATCTTATTTGAAAGTATATTGAAAGTTTTCCTTTTTTTTTAATAATTAGTATTGACAAAAATGGATTTGACAAATTGTTGTCTTTGTTGCTTGTCAAATTTCGATATTAATTTCGAAAAAAATATTTGTGTATACTACACAATTAATAAACACAAGAAATTAAATAGGATATTATGTAACATTTGACTAACGTGTAAACGAGAAAAGCGCATTTTAGTCCTGTGTTTTACACATTGTTTTATGAACTGCAGTTCTTGCTAGGTGTAATTAAGAATTAAAATTAATTTGATAGAAAAATGAATTGCAGTAAAAAATTATAATTTTAATTTTATAGTTGTTTAATTCAAACACACTTTTTAAAATATTAACACAAACCATAGTAAAATATAAGTTAATAATAAAATAGATTCTGTAAAACAACGAATTAAATACGTATCAGAAGTGTATATTGCAGATTCCTTTACTCCATGTGTTGATATGTAAAAAGTAAATTTATTTTAATTTTCATTAAATTTAAAATGGTATTTTAATCGACAAAGAAAAGAACTAAATTTGATGTTTTAGTCTCTATATTGCATAAAACTATAAAATATATACAGTGCAAACGCAAATATTTAATAACTTAAAGCAATGGTTATCTTAAACACTTTCATAATTAATTCGTGATTAATTAATTAATAGTTTTGTTATGGCGCGGCGTGACGTACGGAAAATATTCTGCTTTTAAATTTTTTGTAAATTTTTTTTGTAAACCATTTTGGAAATAGTTTAATTTGATATCTAATAAACAACCATATATTTGACAAATAATAATAATAAGACCTTTCAAACGAGGTATCACTCGACCTCCCTTTCTATTTAAAAAAAAATTGCAAAGGTCCTCTAAATTTCAATTTGATATCTTTTAAATTTAGAGGGTAAGGGGACTATATTTACGTCAGTAGTGTATAAATAGCTATTACCTAGTGGCACGATAGTTCTTTTTAAAATTAAAACTTACCTTATTTTAATAATAACGAAAAGCAAGTTAGATGACAGACTGTAAATAAGCATTTGACTGGTGTGTATTACATGAATCCGTTCAAAAAACTGACAATTTAATCTGAAATTATTGAAATTCTATGTTTTTTAGATAAAAATATAAAAACTCTTCTTGAAAGTCAACGGTTTTTAATAAAATTGATCAAAGCGATCGTAATTGTGATGTTTCTAAGAAACAAACTGACATATGTTGTCAGATTAGTTGAGCTTGATATCAGTAAGAAAATCTATTACTGTTACTTACTGTGTTATAACTTTCTGTTAACAAAAGATAATTTCATAATGGTTGAGTTTACGCCCGTGGAAATAGGAAACTTTGTAAAACTGGTCTTAATCGAGCTCGAGGGGCAGAAAGACAGCAACCGGCAAATATGGTCCAACGCAAGGAAGATGTTATTGACAGTGTTGTGGAAAATCCAACAACCAGTACTCGTCAAATTTCTTCCCGGTTGAGATTGACTTTTGTGTCATAAATTTTACGTAGAGAAGAGTTGCGCCCTTATAATTATACTGGTGTTTAGGCATTGCATTCCTGGGATGCCGATCAGCGTTTAGCTTTTTGCTAGTGGCTTCGTGGAAGAATCAATGACGTTTTAAACTTCCCTTTGAAGGTAATATCGACTGAAGAGACAATATTAACCCGTGATGGTATTACAAATTATAGGAATTTACACTACTATTCCTTGAATAATCCTCTGGTAACTCGAAGAAGACAATTCCAACAAAGATTCTCGTTCAATTTTTGGGCAGGAATTGGTAATAATACAGCATTTGAGCTACAAGAACTTAACAACCTTACTTGCAATACTTACCCTTGTCAAAGAAATGTAAAGTGATTGCTGTGGACGAGAATCATTGCTCATAAGACAATTTGGGAGAAATTCCGTTCATGTAGAAATCCAATTAACCAGTAATTACAACAAAACTTATTTAAGAAAACCGAAAATAACATAAGATTACTATCGATCGATCAGTGACGGGTGGTTGGTTTTCGATGGTTGGTTGATCTTCTGTTTGGTGTTGACTAATTTTGTGATGACATTTGTTTTCTTTGTTTTTGTGAAGAGTTAGTTTCCACGTGTTGCTTAATCGGTAACCATTTTCTCGATTGAAACTATTTTTATTTTTCGTAATTTCTAAGGATTCTCTGATTATCCTTGGATAGTAGTTGCTAGTCCTTGATAGAACTTTAGCTTCCTCGAAGTTGATAATGTATTTTCCTTTTTTGTGTAGATGTTCTGCGATTGCTGATTTATCTACCGCTCTGGACTTGGCGTCTCGAAATGTTCTTTTATTCTACATTTAATGTTGCGTTCGGTTTGACCTATGAAGACTTTTTCACATGAACAGTCAATTTGGTAGACTCCTTTTGTTGAGAGTTTCGGCATGTTATCTTTATTAGAAGGTAGTAGTTGCTGGATTTTTCTAACCGTTGCAGATCTGACACCGGTATTCTTCTTCTCCAATGATTTTCTTAATTTGTCAGTTACTCCAGCAATAAATGGCAAACGAGAGTAGGTGGTGACCTGTTCCTTCTCTTTTTCGGATTTCCTGTGACAAGCGGCTCTTACTTTTTTTCTAGTATAACCGTTCTTCATTAGGGCTTGTTGGACGTGTCGAAGTTCTTCTGCCTTGTGAACCTTGTCAGGAATCTTGTTAGCTCTATGCAATATCTTTCCCATGAGGCCATATGACAAAGGTATCGTCCACGTATCTGAACCAGCATTTCGGTTTCTTTTCGGTGGATTGAATAGCTTCTTGCTCGAATGCTTCCATAAAGATATTTGCAATAACCGGTGATAATGGTGATCCTATGGCAGCACCTGATTTTTGTTCGTAGAAATCTTTGTTCCATAGAAAGTAAGTTGTATTCAGACATATTCTTGCTAGCTCTGGTATGTTTTCTCTTAACCCATGGGTTGTGCACAGTTGTTTTATGATGTTATGTGTATCGTCGACTGGTACGTTAGTGAATAGCAATTCTACATCAAAAGTAACTAGTATATCGTCATTGGTTACTTCCAGAGTCATCAGTAATTCAACGAAGTGTTTGGAGTTCTTCAAAAAATATTCAGTTCTTCCCACGTACGGTTGTAAAAACTTAGCCACGTAAAGGGCCAGTTCATAAGTTGGAGATCCACATGTGCTAACAATTGGCCTTAGGAGGTTACCAAATTTGTGAATTTTTGGTAATCCGTATAGTCTAGGTAGCCTGGTCCTGGAAGGTAGCAGTTGACGATGTTGATCGACTGGTTTAGCTGAATGTTTGATTGCGGCTCTTGTTTGTTTTTCAATTTTGTTGGTTGGATCTCCTGTTAACTTGGTGTAAAGTTGTGGATTCAGTAGTAATTTGATCTTCATTTTGTAGTGTTCGGTGTTCATGACTACTGTAGCGTTGCCTTTATCTGCGCGTGTCACCATAATTTCTTGATTGCTTCTGAGTTCTTTTAATGCAATTTCTTCTGCGCGAGTGATGTTCCTACGCGGAGCTTTGGAACGTTGTAAAATCCGGCAAGTCTCGTGGCGTATTTCCTCTGCTTCTTCAACCGGAAGCTTTCTGATAACACTTTTCGCTTTTGCTGTTATTTCTTCTGTGGATATCTTGCTTGAAGCAATCGCGTAGTTCATCCCTTTTGACAGAATTGATATGCAGTCTTCGGTAAGTGGGTAGTCTGACAAGTTTACAACTGTTTTGTTTTCGTCCAATTTATAGCTGGTTTGCTGGTGCTTGGTACTTAATTTCACAAACTTCTTGATATGCCTGTTAGTGGTTAATTGTAGGTGGTATTCCTCATGTTCGTAGCTGATGCGATCTATGGTGTTCCATGTTTCTTTATCCAGTATGCTGCTCAGTTGTAGATGTAGCTGGTATAGTTCTGTTGACGTTATATGCAGTTCATGGTAAGTACAACGTACTTTTTCTCGAGTGAGTGCCTTCTCACTACGTTCGATGATTCTTCTTGCACGATTTGTTGCGATATGACGGCGAATTTTCACAAAAGTAGGCGTCACCTCCTGATCTCAGCATCGTCGTAGATATGCTAATGAGGATAGCAGTTGATTCTTCCTCTTCCGTAACTTATCCAGTTTCTTGGTAGATATCCTCCCCGTAGAGGCGTCTAATGTATGAATTTAAGCTTTCGCGGCTGTTGTCACTAAGATTATCTTCCGGGTTGAGCTGTGTTTGTCCTTCCTTCCTTCGTTCTCTGCTTGACGTTTTGCTAATCATGCTGTTAGCTTCTTCAGAAGTTACTCTAAAGACTGATGTTGTTGTCTTCTGTTCCTCGTTATATACCTATGTTTCGCTACGGTTGGTTGATGTCGATCAGTGACGGGTAGTTGGTTTTCGATGGTTGGTTGATCTTCTGTTTGGTGTTGACTAATTTTGTGATGACATTTGTTTTCTTTGTTTTTGTGAAGAGTTAGTTTCCACGTGTTGCTTTATAAAGCAATCCTTTATAAAGGATTCTCTAATTATCCTTGGATAGTAGTTGTTAGTCCTTGATAGAACTTTTGCTTCCTCGAAGTTGATGATGCATCAAGCAGAGAACGAAAAAGGAAGGGCAAACACGGCTCAACCCGGAAGATAATAATCTTAGTGACAACTGTTAATAGATTAGGAACGTATCATCAAGTATTAATCAAAATTTTAAAGATCTACTGGGAGAAACAATAATTCTCTTTGCAAAATTATTAAAGAATTCTACCATAGTTTTTTTTTGGATTGGTAAGAGGTCAATGTAATTGCAACTCTTAACAGTATCAATGTTTACTGGTTTATGCAAATTTGAAAAATTATCTTGTTTCTCTGTTTTTCAATACATATTAACAATAAATGTAGATAAACACAATCAAAAATAAATCAAAATTAGATAACTATACACAAATAGGCAATTAAACAATTAAAGTGAACTAACATATAAAACGATATTTTCTGTTCTTTATTGTGAGAAAAATGACTGGCCTCTAGATATGGATGAATGTGTAGGTGCGTGAAATTACCAGAAGTTTAACAAACACCACTTTAACCAATGACAAGTAATTATCCAATTGTGGTTGAAGTTACAAACAAAAACAAAAGAAACAATGTCCATACGGAAAACATAATAATTTTTTAATTTCTTAATACTAACGCAATAGCGTGAATAGCCTTACTATTTAAAATACTTAATTTAATTTAAAGTAACATATGTCCTTAGCCTAGAAAACTAGCGTCAATTCGAGGTATAGTTATATTCTTCTTCAATGTTTGCTCTGGTATGCTTAATTCAAGTATTTCCAATCGGGATTGATAGAAGAAGCTAAAAGAGAGATGCACTGCTTTTAACGTCTTGTTTTTATCATCTTGTATATGGTGACGTTATCAGATATGCTACAACAAGTGATTACTTGTACACAAGGTTTGTTCACAGATGAGTAGTTGTTGATATTTTAAGGTAGGAGTGTATACCGTTTGTAATACGTGATTGTTCATAAATAATCCTTCATCTAAATTAGTCGGCTAATAGTTGGTTGTTTATTCAAGATTAAATTGTATAGAAAATAAACAAAAGACACATACATAGAAACTGTAATTAGAAGACACACAAATGTATATAACAACTGCCACGAGGTGATTTAATAATAATCATCTTTCCATCCACACATTTATAAAGAATTTTTTCCTTATGATGACTTTAGAATAAATGACTCTTTACCATTTTAATTAATCGCCATAAGCTATCGCAGTTATACCGAATTCATATTTACGGTTCAGTTACAAAAGAATGAACCATTTTACTGGGTTTTACTTTCAGTCAAATTTAAACATCAATAGGCGGTGTCTCATGATACTAATTTCCAGATCCGGTTTGAGGAAAACAGTGTTCGCACAATCATATTGCAATGTTGAAGGCTTTGATTTTAATTAAAATATTTGCAAAATAATGGCTCTTTGATCTCAGGGTCACTTTTTAAGTGGTAATCTAATTTAAATTTTATAATAATCGTTTGTGATCTTTTCTAGAAATAACTTTCTAGTAGATCAACAGTGTTATTTGAAATTAAACCGACAATTTGTACTACTTCGTCAATTAAAACAACGTATTTATTGACACACAAATTCTAAATGTTTTCTTTTTAATTTTTAAAACAATTGTGCTGTAATTCGCATATGCGCATGACTTCCCATTTATAACTAACCACTTAGTGAGCAATCGGTAAACGTTTACCTAAATATAATAGTGGTTACATGCCACAAATGTTACAAATCTACTTATAAAAACTTAAATTTGCTTACAAAGGTAACTAACCTAGGTCAAACAATTCTGAGATAAGTGCGAATTGTTGTTCTTTCGTTGACTTTCTTTCGGACCCTTTGATGACCTTATGGTGATGTTCCCCGGTACTGTTCTTTTATTGTCGAGGTCCACAAGCAATGACAAGCAACATCCACAGGAATGTTCTAAATATAGGACTCTTTGGATTTTTAGAAGCACTAATTATGGTGCTGTAGTCTTCAGTGAGTATTAATTTAATACTTAAATTTTATTGTTATTGTTAATTTACAAAGTACCAACTTTATTTTATCACGTATTCGTGTTGCTTTAACATGAAACGTTTATTTGTGACACTTGTTTTATTTTCAAATCTTAATTTCAATGTTATGACGTCACATTAACTTGTTTTCATTTTTAAAATTTTAACACGGAACCGACGTTCTTGTTACGCGGATTTTTTTAAGAAGGAGGCGCTTGCTTGCGCTTCCTTATATCACCTTTAGTTATTATTCACATCGTTTTTTGCTTTTAATTGCCATAACGGTTAATTTAAAAGATACGAATGGTAAACAACGGCGCGATTTTACCGCCATCTATTGGTAATATCTTTGAAACTTCTTTTACTCGGTTAAGATCATGTAATTTTTGGATTAATTACTTCTGAATTAATTAATGATTTAATGATTATTCATCGTTGAATCGTTCTTCTTCCATATCCTGCGATCTTTTCTCGCAAAATCGTTGCAAAGGTGTTCTGTTTTTAGTTTCAAAGCACACCTAACCCCAATCAATTAACGCAGAATGTTTTCACCCATACACACGTGCATAAGGTCCTAATCTTTGCTCTTTTTTTATGACTTCATATTCTAAATGACCTTGACATTATTATTACTTTGAAATTTTCTATTATTAAAACTACTTACTTCTTGGTTTGGGTGCCTGATTTGGGTTTTGTAGCTGCAAATGGAATACACGGAAGTGTTATTTACAATGGAACAAGGGCAATAAGTTCTATTTACAACCAGCTACAAAGTTCTATTCTATCCACCTACGATGGACAAATTGTTTACAAATATGGGTAAATCTAGAAAAATCAACATCGTGGATTAATTCTAATGCGTAGGAATTTCTACTAGGATGCTGATAACATCGCAGTATAAATTCACAATAGATGGAAGTGCATTTATTGTAACAATGTCTCTGTCGCGTATTTTATTAAATAAATAAATAAATAAACCATTTATTTCCACAAACGACATACTGCAATGTAAAGATATATAAGACATAATAAATAAAAGGAAATTAATATACTACATTCTAACTTATTCTAATTTGTATACAATAATAAGTAGTGAATGAATAACCAAAAAAAGAAGTACAATAAAATGAGATAATAATAGAAAATAAAGAAATAACAAAAAAATACAGAAATAAAGAAATGCTGACAATTAAGCTTAGTAGCAAAATACTAGTTGCTTAAATGCCAGCCAATAAAGTGTCTACAAATTCAAACAAAAAAAAAACACGAACTAATAAAAAAAAACAAAAATTTTAAGAAATGATTTTGATTTTAGTATCCTTAGGTGTAGTGTGGAGTAAATGTTTAATTGTAGCAATATACGATGAATAAAAATTGAGAATATCAGTCATGTTAACATTGATCATAAAAAATTATGAAGTTTATGAGCAGCGTACAGAAAATTATGTTGGGATAAAGTCTTTTTCATAAGAGGTGGATTAGATAAATTTAACCGTAGTGATTTAGTGGGATATAAATGAATAGGATAATTTGAAACTAATGATTTATGTTTAAAAAGATATTTAGCTATTGCCGTAATGTACAGATCCCGAATAGGCATAACACCAGAATCAAGGAAAGTATTACTAGAGGGATAAAACTAGGATTTTTAGCATTACTTTGATTAATGCTTTTGCATAATTTCAAATTTTTTAAGGTAAATAGCAGCAGATGCTCCTCAAAGTAAAATACTATAACTGAAAACAGAATTAATAAAAGCATAGTACAAAATTTTTAAAGTGATAAAATCCATAAAATTTCTAGCTGAAAGAAAAAAAATAACAACTTCCTTAATTTATTGTAAACCAATTGGGTTTGACTATTTCATTTAAAATTGCAGTCAATCATGACACCTAAATATTTAATGGAAGAGGTTTTCAAGATCCTTAAATCACAATTGCAAGAAGATAAGTAACAATCAGTCTTATGTATTTTGAGGGAGTTATCGAGTTGGTAATTTAGATTGTAGATATAGAAGGACATGAAAAAAGTTTTGTTGTAATTAAGAGACAAAGAATTATTGTCAAGCCAGTCTTTAATTTTCGTTAAGTGTTTGGTACCTGAACTATAAGATTCACTCCAAGAGTTACCAGAAATAAAAATAACAGTATCATCAGCATAAGCAAACATTTGTGCTTTGAAGAATTTTAATTCCAATAAAACGTTTATATAAAAATTAAAAAGCAAAGATCCCAAAATTGATCCTTGAGGAACTCCATTAAGAACAACTCTCGGTTTGCTAAGATATTTTTTCATTTTAACTTTTTAGATACGTTTATTTAAGTAATTCGTGATTAGGTTATGAGCAACACCACGTATTCCCATTAATTCAAACTTATCCAACAAAATTCTATGGGAAACAGTATCAAACGCTTTAGCTAGATCAAGAAAAATTGCAGTTGGGTATTGAGAAGAGTCCAATGAGTTATAAACAAGTGATCCCAATCTAGCCAAAGCGTCATCAGTACCAAAACCTTTCGTGAAGCCAAGTTGATTTATCAATAAAATATCAGTTTTAGACAAGAAGCTATCTAATTGAGTTTTAATTATACTTTCAAAAATTTTAGCATAAGGTGTAGTAAGTACAATTGGCCTGTAGTTTGATATGCATTCATTGCTTCCTGAATTTAAGATAGGAATAATAATAGCTTTCTTTAATGCTTGAGTTGTGATAAAGGCAAGGCAATTGCTGAAGAAATGAGTTTAAGAAAATTGTTAGAAAACACGAAAACTTCTGAAGAATTAGGCTTTAATCGACTAATGAATAATTTTATATCCTCACAGGACACTGGGCTTAGAAAAAAGGATAAATTATTTTGCACAATAAGATGTGAATAATCAGGATTTGGTGTCTTGATACCAAGCTTCTGAGCAGTATTTATATAATAATTATTAAATTCATTTGCAATATCAGAAATATTCGTTATTGAACTACCAGAACTATCCCTGATTAGTTTTATATTACACTTTTTTTGTTTAACATTAAGAGCAGTTTTTGTATTTGACCAGATAGTTTTAATATTATTAGCCTTAGAAATTTTTTCAGAGAAATCATTATTTTTTGCAAACTTTAAAATGTTAGAAACATTATATAATATTTGCATTTTATAAAGATTAAAGTTAAACATATTTTTGTTCTTCATATAATTTTTGAACAACATATTTTTTATGGAAATTTCAAGAACAATTGTTTCAGTGATCCATAGTTTTTTTTTAATATTCAGATTGTGTTTAGTAACAACTTTCTTAATAAGGGTATGATTATTTTTAAGATAGTTTAAACATCTCAAAAAGAATCAAAATCTGATTCAATATTATCAGTAAATATAGACTTCCAATTGAAGTTCTGGATATTAATATTCAACTTATAAAATCTAAGATTTAAATTACTCTATCATTTTTCGAGCTTACTTTTTTATCAGGTATTATGGTAGGGAATTTTATAATCAATATTATAGGGCAGTGATCAGTAATTAGAGGAGAAATAATAAAGGTTGCAAGTGTAGACGTTGGATGGTTAAATTTACAGAAAAAAGCGTTTTTGTCTATTCTAGTAGGCTTATCAACACACTGTTTAAATCCAAAGAAGTTTAGAATATTAATGTAATTTCTCGTAATGTTAGAGTCTGATAATAAATCTATATTTATATCACCAGTAAATATTTCAATATTTTCAAAACTCATATTCTCAAAAAGATTTTCAAGATTATTTAAGAATTCAACTTCAAGTACTGACTGACTCCCAATTCTTAAATTATTAAAAACAATGACCAGTCTGCCAAATTTAAATTTATTCATGTTAATGATATCAATAGTATGTGTAAGATTATTGTTAACATAAACTGTTACTCCATCGCATTTATTAATTTGACTATAATTATAATATAATGAATACTGATTCATATTTAAAATATCTAAATTATAAACTATCCAAGTTTCTGTAAGAACAATTACATCAAAATCATTCATAAACAAATTGAGCATCACAGTAAGATCATCAAAATGTTTAGTAATACTTTTTATATTGCAATGTAAAATTGAGTTTCTTATTCCTCGATTTACTAATTAATTCATTATAATTGAATGGAGAATCACAATGAACACACACAACATCTTCTAGATTTATAAATTCAATAGTAACAAATTTCAGAAAATGTTATAAAATGCAATAATATAGAATTAAAAAGAAAAAAAAATGTAGATATTTATTTATTTCTTTAAATGCCCGAAAGCAAAAAACAACAAAAACTTTTAATAAGGAACAAAATTAATATCGAACCGTTCAACGAAAAGCGCCTCCCTTGCAAACTTATTTAAAACAAAAAAAAGTATCAAATTGTCGTATAAACTATAACAGCCAAAAAAAAAAGAAATGTCAAAAGGACAACAAAAGAATTAACAATTTAGTAGCCAGAGACCCAAAATAACAGAGTCAAACATATTAATAAAGTTACTCAATTTTAAAAGATTTAGCCAGACTTATGATTTCATCATTACTACACTTAACATTAGATCCATCATCTTTTTGTACGAAAATGTTTTCATCTCTAGACCGTGTCCGTGCTTCTTGATTAATACTTGCAGGGCCGCATGCCGTATAAGGGTTAGGTCTTCTTTTATGACTATATTACTCCCTTTTAGTTTTCTTCTGCTTTGAAATATACTGTTTCTGTCTCGATAAGAAATAAAGTTTACAATAATGCCACGTCCTTTCTTAGTAAATTTTCCTACTCTATATGTACGATGAAGGGCATTACTTTGTAAGTTTATGTTTAATTTATTATTAAAGAATTCGACAACAGTTTCGTCTGTTTTTTCCCCCTTTTTTTCATAAATTCTATAAACGATAAGATTCACCTTACGAGCAACTTGCTCTTGAAAATCAAATTTACCCTCTAGGTTAGAAAATTTTATTTGCAAATCATTTACATGATCCTTTAGTTCGATAATGTTATCATTGAGCGATGTTAGTTTATTATTGATTTTACTAATTACGTTAGTGGAAATTTTGTTTATAATCTCTTGGATAGAATCATCATTAAGTAGCCTTTTGTCTTTGCCCGCTTGTCTTAAATTGTAAAAACTAAAATATTTTCACTCACTCTTTTTGGTTGTCCAAAATATTATCTAAAAATTAATACAAGTTTACCCTTAAAAATATCAATAATTTAATGAACTTCTAAAAAAAGCAATATATATTTTTAAATTGGGCATAGACAATTGCTTATTAAATTTAACTAGTTCACATCCTGAAGAACCAGAAAATTATTTTTGGGAAATAAAATCTAAGCCAGAAAATTAGTTATGTAACATCGCTTCCATATATGTTGCTAATGTATTTATATAAATATTACAAATGCGCGTAAAAACTGTTTTTCACTGCGAGGACGGATATTGTTGTAATTAGTATCAAATGCGCGTATTCAAGAATTTATTTTCCTATATACATTCTTAAAAAAATGACATAACCACATCTATTTGCGTATGTTGTCCCTAATTATTTTCAAAAAGAATATTGTCAACTTCGATACTACAAGCTTACCACCCGAGTGACAAAAGAGAAAGCAAAACAAAGATTGTGTATTCAAGACAATCGACAGTCCACACAGCAGGTGATGGCGATATCCATGGATTAATTTGATTGCTGTAATCCTCGGATCTTTTGGCTGTTCCCAGTGCATATACATTTTAGAAGATGGCGGTTAAACATCATCTCCATCTCGGGTCCCAAAATTTTTCCATTCTGACGGAGTCAACAAAGATCTTCAAGTACTGGCGTCTGATGTCTTTAAGGCTATTGTCTTTTTCCATAATAGCTGTATGTAATCTGATGCGCTATGGAAAGGTGAGTGCTTCCGTTGGTGACATTCTCTTTAGAGCCAATTTATGCGCTTTGAGTAAGAAGGGTAGTAATATAAGACCCATATCTGTTGGCAATACTTTTCGCAGAATATGTGCTTAAACTTGGAAGCAAGGCTTATGCTGAGAAAGTTGGCAATTATCTCCGTCTTTGACAGTTGGGTTTTATTTCTAAAGAAAGCTGCAAAGTAACCGTTTATGCAGTCCAATCACTTTTAGATTTGAATAGAGGAAGCTCAAAGATCCTCCTCCTACTTTTGTAACGCTATTAGTTGCTTTGAAAGGGATTTCCTTCTGATATATTCTAGACAGAACCCCAAAACTACACAACTTTATGCAGCAGTGCTATTTACTACCTACAAATCTTTTCTATTCAGGAAAAACTATCAAATTACAAGTAAGTGTTTAACAAGAGGATCCATTAGGACATTTGGAGTTTAGTTTGGTCATCCATCCTATAGTAGAAATGTTGGAATTTGAACTGTGTGCTTTCTACCTTGACGATGAAACAATGTGTGGAAGTAAAAGGAAATCTTGAAAGATTTTCAGTTTCACATTAAGAAGGAAAGTAAAATGGGTCATCAAATCAATTTATCAAAATCTGAGCCGCACTTTTGTTCTGAAGAAGACTCATCTACTATTGACAGATTTAACCTGATTTCACCTAGAATTGGTATTTTAAATGAGTCAAACTTACCCTCCTCGGGGCTCCTCTTACTGAGGAAGAAGGAAAGAAACTTCTTAAGAGAAAAATTAACAAAATGAAGTTTTTGTGGGATAGACTGCATAAGCTAAAATTCCACATAGCTTATAGCAAGTTTACCGGTACGTCACAGTGGCTTGTGAGTGAGAAGGGTTTTACATGTCTGCCTTCAAACATTTTTGATATCACTAAATGTTTTTTTTTTAGTATTATCTGTTATTAAGTACCCCTTTATTTAAGATAAGAATTAAATCTCATTTTACAATAATGCGGAAGATGTATAGATGAGGATGTTTAACTCGCAAACCCATCAAATCCCTTCGATATAAAAGAATTGGTACTCGTTGATTATTCTGAAGCAATTAACCGAGATGAGACATAATTCGAAGTTAGATGAAGCTTGGTTTTATGTTTCAACCAGAGAAGAATCCTCAGCTTGATTTAATGTACTCCCATCAAGGAATCTAGGTACTCTTATTAATGATAATATATTCATGATTATTTTTGCGATGATCAGGTTTTGGAAGATAATCTTTACGGTTTGTGTTGTCAAAAAGTAGTGGGAAAATGGTCTAGATCCTCATCACTGGATTAGATTGTAAAGCAAGCTCTGACTTCAACCCAAATTCCCTCAAGATTGGAACCAACAGAAAATTCTAGACAATATAGTAAAAGTCTAGATCATATAACTCTTACCCTGTGGTATCGAATAAAGTGCATGGTTTGGGATTGCCTGCCTCTCAGTTTGAAGTCGATGAGCCTTTGGTGCGAAACATGTGCAACATTTGTCGATGAGCTTGACCGAAAATTGATAACAATAAGTAGATAATCTCATGCTAAGAAATATCTGATAGAGCAAATCAGCTTAGCTGTCCGACGTGGTAATGCGGCATGCATTATGAAAGCAATTCCATCCTCAAAATCACTAGATATTTTTTTTTTATTTCTTTTTTAAAATTAACAAATGAATTCGACACCATCTCCTTTCTCTTTATTCCCCATTTATTAATTTGTATATTAATTAAAGCAATAACTTTATATAGAGTTAAATAGTACAATTTGAGTAAAAAAAATTTTTTTTTAAATTATTTTAGGTTTTTTTGTTTGACTTACATTTTTGGGAAAAAATAAAACAGTTCTGAACTTAATTATATCTGAATTTCCAAACGTCAGAATCAGTTTCCAGAAGATAGCAATGTTATACAAGTGCACAATGATCTTCACTAAAAACTGTGAGTGTCACACATTTAACATTTATTTTAGTTATAAGAATTAATAAATTCTTCAAAATTTTTTGAAATTGTTGTGATCTGGACCTTACAATAAATTGTTCTTATTTTTTTGGTTGAGTGATGCCTCTTTATAATTATCTGACAGTCCAAAACGTACCCTTAATAAATGAAGTAATATTTGAAATCCCTTCTGACACTACAAATTGTTTAACTGCGTTTTTCTCGGAAACACATGAAATTATCGTACCAATATTATGTAGAAATGATGTTTACGTCATATTCTCTAATCAAAATGACTAAAAAGTTTTCTCAAAAAAAGTTACCAGTCGATTTCATCATCAGGAATCATTTACGTAGTGCCCCTTACAACAAATTGTACAATAGTACATAACATAATGTTCTTGGTCTAAAGTTATACCTCAATGCAAATTTTGATAAAAATTGATAAATTTACAGTAAAATTATTAACAAAAAATGAAAAAAAAAAGATATAATTTAACGCTCTGTATCTTTTTCCACAGCAAATTTTGTTAAGGAATATTGGGTTTTGTGGTCATATTTTAGCCTAAATAACCCGCCCTTAGCCTATGTGCCAATAGTTATAAATCACCCTGTATACAGGGTGAATGAGACCTTCCCTATCAGTAATTTTTTTCAAAACGGTTAGTCGTAGAGAGTTACGTCAAAAAAATTTATCATACAAGAGGTAGTAAAGAATCGAATGGTGAAATTATTATTTCAGTAAGGAATCTGAGTAAATGGCTACGAACTTATAAATTTTAAATGGCACTATATGTCACATATGGTATTATTGAAATAATCTTTAAAAATAAACAACTTTGTTGGAAAACTTTTTTTATCACTACCACCCTTTTCGAGTAATATTCAAATTAAGTTATTAAATTAAATTTTTCTGACGTAACTTTCTACGGTTAACGGTTTTGAAAAAAAAATGACTGATACTGATAACATTTTATAGTGTTGGCATATTAAGTGCCATTTTTCATAATAAAAATAGGTGTCAAAATGGTCCAGTTTTCGTCACGTGCCAGATTGTTTGACATTTGTTTTAAAAATGGTAACCACGGTAACATCGGTCGCACTTGATGTAATTCAAAATAGGTTTAATTCCTTTTTAAACTCTTTATAAAATTAGAAAAAATATTATATGTAACAACTTACCGAAATATGATTCATCATACGTTTTGTAACTGGTAACATAAATATCTATTATGTATAACAAAATATTTTTTTTCTAGTGGAGATACTGTAAAAATAATTTATTAACTGCCAACTGTAAGTGACTTTCTCTGGTCTCGAAAGATTAAGAAAACTCCATCCTTCAAACCTACAGTTTCCAATGTGAATTCTGTCTCAGAAAAGTGTCACTATAATTAAAAACAGTTTCATAATATTGGTTGTAGAGAAATCGGCAGTTGCACAAACATAATAATTGTTTCATAACAAAACCTACATTGTCAGGATACCTTTTTATTTTAATTTATGCACGTGGAAGTTTAGAACTTCCAATGTTCTAATTATATTTCCCACACAGAAACCGTAAAACAAATAAAAAATTTGAATTCTGATGTTCATCTACATGTAATTGATATTATTTTCAAAGTTTACAAGATTAAATTTCAGTTATGATTAAATTAATGCTATTAAAACTAATAAATTTTTACTGCTAAACTTATGTAAAACAAAACGTAATTTATATTATTTATTTTATTATAATTGTTATACGTATCCATTATATTTTTCAACTACGTTATTTGTACATACAATAAATCAGTAAAATGTTGCGTTGTAAATCCGAATAGGAGAACGTGGCCATTATAAAAATTAAACTGGTTTGTTGTTAAAACAAATGCAAACACAAATACAATGATAAAAATTGCACGAAGTAAATTTTATTAAATGTGTTTATTGAAGCAGATTTTGTGAATCCTGTATTCGACAGGAAGCCTCGGATATACTGCGGGAAACAGGAAATTATGTCCAGCTCTATCCTCGTACTCATATTGTCTGATGTCGCTCTAAATCACATTTATGATTTACAGTGTAGTCTGCACAAATTGAAGCAATAAATTAATTCCACTAGAGTTTCATATTTTTTTATAATTGAACTCCAATAATCATTAAATTGTTCCGTTTGATTTACTGCTGAGTACGTATCTAACAGAAACGCGGGTTTCGCTTAATTTCGTGAGTACTTGTAGGTGTTGAAGTTTCTTCCCTTTCGTATCCTACACTTTTCTGCCGGATCGTTTTTGACTATTTGTTTCTGAAAGTCTAAACAAATTAATGTGAGAAGATGTTGAATCATGTGGATTACATTAAACTATTTTCTAAAAAAAAAAAAAAAAAATTACCAAACTAAATAAATTGTATGGACATAAAATATGCAAAGTCATATTTAGACATAAATTTTATATATCTTCATTAATGAGTTTATTAATTCTTATTCATACTAGTACAAAGCTTTACATGTAGTTAAGTAAGCAAAGCAAGTAACGGTCTTTGAATGTACGTCTTACTAAAACTGTTAATGTCAAATTCATTATGATAACTCGTAAAAAGTAGCACATTCTAATGTATTTATTTCTTGTTCTTTAAACCGAATGAAAACCACTTTGTTAATATACATTTACAATTTAAAATAACATAAAATAAATTTATTAGTCTTACGTATTTTCAAATAATTATCACTTCCAAGAAAAAATTAAATAAACATTAAATTGTCGTATAACAAATTTTCTTTTATTGCTAAGATTTAACAGTATTGCAATTACTTTCAATTTAGATTTAATCTCAGCACATTTAATGCATTTATATCGTTTATTAAGATCATACTTTTTAATGGAAATAAATGATACTTTTTTTAAAGGCAATGTAGATATAACGTTTCTTATTCGATTGGAATTTTGATTTTGCCACTGTGTTTAACATGCATAAATATAAAATTTTTTAGGAATAAAATTTACAACCCAAGAATGAAGTATATATAATTTTCGTTTCTCAAACGTAAACACCATGTTCTCATTATAAGTTTACTTACAATTTTTCTACGTAATATATCTTAATGTCGTTTGTCACTGAATGGCTACAAAATTTGTGTATGTGACAAGCACTTTAACGAACCTTTTTCTTATTTATGTTACTAGAATTTTGATGTTGTTACGTTCAGTAAGGGAAGCTCTTTACTTTAAAGTAGAGAGTAAACAAAATATTGTGCTTTGTCTGGTGTCAAAAGATTATTTACTAGACATTTTAAATAAACAATGGCTTTCAAATATAGAACTACAAATTCTTTATTTTCCTAATGAGAAAAAATACTCCTTAGCTGATACCTAAATGGTAGTCAAATAAATTCAACAGTTTTCAATATGAACAATCACATTTTAGTGTTCAAAATTCATACAATTTTATTGAAAAAATTAAGAACATTGAGCTGACTGAGAACGTAGTTTTAATTTCATTTGATGTCTGTTTATTGTTTCCAAGCGTTCCAATATATGTCACTTTAGATTATTTGAAAGATATGTTACACCAACATCATTTAAGCAATTCAGAAGTCGATAATTTTATTAAATTAACAAGATTATATATGAGTCAAACCTACTTCCAAATTAACAACAATATTTATCAACAAAATCATGGTACAACAATGGGGGTAACAGCTTATCTACGTTTATAGCTAACCTGTTGATGGGTAAATTTAAAACTGATTTAAAAATAATTTAGATTATTTTCGTAGGGTGTCCCATTAGAAAAAATAAAACAATGAGACATAACTCGCAAACACGATGTTCGATTTTCATTCTGTTTTCACCATAGTGATTACCAAGCCAGTGATTTTTATGCAAATGCATATTTTTTTAAATAAATATTTTCAATTTTTAGTTTTATGATCTTCACGAATTTAAACAAATTGAGTTTAATTAGGCCAATTAAAGTTTGCATATTCTGCATATTATGAGTCTTTTGTGCATAAAACGTTGAAAAGAGCATATTTCAGCATATATTCTTCAAAATTAAAAAATGCATTTCATTTTATAGGGTTGTGCATAAATTTTTACATTGTAGAGTATAATTTTGAATTGGGCGCCTATATTTAAGTTGGTAGTAGAATAGCAATATTTTTAGTTTGATGTTTTATGTTGGTAACCTGAAAAAAAAGGGGGCTAACAGTTCGATGTGTCCTGGGTATTATGTTAAAAAGGTTATGTTAAAGTTATGTATCATGGTTAAGTTGGAAATATATAATAAACAATTATAAAACCGGTCGATTATCAGTTTTTACAAAAATTCAGAAGTGGGATACTTGTTCACGTTATTAAGATAGTGATTGAAAATTAAGAATATTTCGACACGACGTTTTATGATGGAAGCGCTCAGGCGACCATTGATGAAATTGTTACGGCGGCAGTTCGTGCTGTCAACATTAATGAAGACCGGAAATTAAGCAATTTAGAAGTAGCTTCTTTGTTACCGGAATTTAAAGGAAACTCCGGAGATAGTTCCGACAGTTGGTTTAAACGAATAGATATGCTGAAGGACGCTTATTCTTTAGACCCAAAACCTGCTTATTAATTGCTGTCACTAAATTAGCGGGAATTGCAAAAGATTGGTACTTCTCTAAGCCTGAACATGCATCGTTCAGTTATGAAAACCTCAAGTTAGAAATGACCAAATTGTTCGTCTGTAGAGAAGACAAGATAACACTTATGAAGAGATTTGAAGTGAGAAAATGGGGTAGGAGTGAAAAATTTTCGGAATATTTTCATGCAAAAATATTGTTAGGGAATAAGTTAAATTTAGCTGAAGAAGACTTAATCAATTATGTTATTGATGGGTTAGATCAACCGGTGATACAGAGCCAAGCTCGTATGCAGTGTTTCAATAGCCTTGACAAGTTACTGACTGTTTTAAATTCATTAACAGAATGTGATCGTTTACAGATTCGTAAAAATTATTCTAGTGTTGTTCCTGGAGGAAGGCCAACCATTAAGGACAATTTTAATGCGGTTCGTTGTTTCAACTGTTATGGAATCAATCATTATGCTTCTGATTGTCCAAAGCCGAAGCGTGAAAGGGGTTCATGCTTCAAGTGCGGTTCAAAGGACCATCAGGTTCATGATTGCCCTCGTCGAGAGAAGTTCAGCTCCTCGTGCGACGCCGGATAGTACAACACATATTATACAGGCAACCACAAATCTTCTACCTAGTTCTGGCATGGTTAAAACTCCATTTATTATTAATGTAAGTTATGAATTAGTAGATTCATTTTCATCAGTTTGTAAATTTCAGTTGAATGCATTATTAGATTCGGGAAGTCCAATAAGTTTAATTAAATTTAAGTATATTTTTGAGGACATATTGAAACCTCACGATCAAAATCATAATTTTGTTGGACTAAACGGTTCTAAAATAGAAATTTTGGGTATCGTAGATTTAGATTTTCATGTTATTGAGTTATCTAAGGTGGTTAGCTTAACGTTTTATGTAGTACCAGATACAGCGATGAATGTCAGTTGTTTATTGGGAAGGGATTATTTTAGTAAAACAGATCTTGCGCTAACCTATCAAAGTTCAAATGATCAATTAGTTCAAGTAGTTAGTGAGAGTAATGAACTGCTTTTTGTTGATTACTCTCATAAAGATGACAAATCGAAATTAAATGTAAATGAAAATGCGGACCAAAAGGACAAAACAGATTTATACAATTTGTATGAAACATATTATGTGAATAACTTTATTGATAACCCTAAACACGAATTCGAAATGTCAATTCATCTTAAAAATAATATCCCAATTAGTTGTAAACCTCGACGATTAGCATTTAGTGATAAAGTGAAATTACGTCTAATATTAGATGATTATTTAGAAAGGGGTATTATACAAATCAGTCAATCAGAGTATTGTAGTCCTGTAGTATTAGTTAGGAAGAAAAATAGAGATGAAGTCAGATTATGCATTGATTATAGGGCTTTGAATGCTGTTACAACACGTATACATTATCCAACACCAATTATTGAGGATTTAATTGATTCACTTAGAAACAAACAATATTTTAGTACACTTGACCTGCTGAATGGATTCTTTCATGTCTCTGTTAAGGAAGAATCGAGGAAATTTACATCTTTTATTACACCTATGGGTCAATATGAATTTCTTAAAATGCCTTTTGGGCTTACTAATTCACCGAGCATATTTCAAAGGTTTATTTATCACATTTTGAAGATTTAGTTAGGGAATATAAAATTTTAATTTACCTCGATGACATATTAGTAGCAACTGAAACAGTTAATCAACAATTGCACATACTTAAGGAAGTTTTATGGTTGCGGCTAAAAACGGATTAAGGTTTAGATTAGATAAATGTTCTTTCTTAAATACTAAAATCGTTTATTTAGGGTATCTTGTTAATAAACATGGCATTAGGCCAGATCCCGAAAACGTTAAGGTTTTAACTAATTATAAGATTCCTGCCAATTCAAGGGAAGTTCATAGTTTTTTAGGACTTGCGAGTTATTTCCGCAAGTTTATTTGCAATTTTTCAATTATCGCGAAACCACTATTTATGTTGATAAGAAAGGATGTCACATTTAAGTTTGGATCAGAAGAACTGACTGCATTTAACACTTTACGAGATAAATTAGCATCCCCCGAAGTATTAGCTATTTATTCTCCGTTGCTGGAGACGGAACTCCATTGTGATGCGAGTTCGATAGGGTTCGGCGCGATTTTGACACAAAAACAAGGAAACGGCGAGTGGAGACCCGTGTTTTATTTTAGTAAAAGGACGACTGATCAAGAATCTAAGTATCATTCGTTGGAATTAGAATGTTTTGCAGTTATTTACGCTTTGAAACGATTCCACATTTATTTAATAGGTTTAAAATTCACAATTATCACCGATTGCGACAGTTTCCGGCTAACGTTAGTTAAAAGAGATATTAATCCCAGAATATCACGATGGGTACTGTTTCTGCAAAATTATGACTATGAGATTCAACACCGGCCGGGTGCGCGTATGTCACATGTAGATTGCCTAAGCCGTGTGTCAGGAATTTTCATTATAGAAACTAATAGTTTTGAGGAAACATTAGCGTTAAAACAGAATACTGATCAAAATATTATTAAAGTTAGAGATAAGTTAGAAGTTGAGGACAAGCAATTTGAGTTAAGGGATGGAGTAGTTTATAGAAAGGGAAAGGATAGTTTGTTATTTTACGTCCCACATGATATGGAAAATCATGTTATAAAAGCGGCACATGATGATTTGGGTCATTGTGGTATTAACAAGACAATCAGTATGTCACTCGAATTTATTGGTTCCCGAATTTGCAAGAAAAATTAAAAGTTATGTAAGTAGTTGTTTAAAATGCATTTTGTACTCGCCTAACAGTGGGAAGGGTGAAGGTTATTTACATCCTATTCCTAAGGGTAATTTGCCTTTCGAAACCATCCATGTGGATCATTATGGCCCATTGGAATCCACTCGTCGGAATTATAAGTATTTATTTGTCGTTATTGATGGATTCACCAAATTTGTTCGCCTTTATTTGTGCAAATCCACCCAAGTTAGCGAGGTTGTAAAGAATCTTACTGATTATTTTCGCATTTATAGTCGACCTAAGTGTCTCATTTCAGATAGAGGTAGTTGTTTTACGGCAAATGCATTTAAAGAGTTTATGAAAGACAATAACGTCAAACACATTTTAATTGCGACTCACACCCCAGAGCAAATGGTCAGGTGGAGCGCGTCAATAGAGTTATAACGCCCATGTTAGCCAAATTAGCCGAGGAAAACAACCGTTGGGATGAAACTATAAGCGAAGTAGAGTTTTCCTTAAATAATAGTTACCACAGTTCAATAAATACGACACCCAGTAAATTACTTTTCGGCATAAACCAGCATGGAAAATTAAACGACGTATTACGCGAACATTTGGAAACATTACATGAAAGTAATTGTAATTTAGCGGAACTGCGCGATCAAGCGAGTTCTAACATTATTAAAGCACAACAGGGTTATGAACGATCTTACAATAAAAAACGCAAATGCGCTAGGCAGTATAAAGTAGGTGATGTAGTTGTGATAAAGAATGTAGATAGTTCTGTTGGTCAAAATAAGAAATTAATTCCCAGATTTAAGGGACCCTATCAGGTTTCAAAGGTGTTGGATAATGACCGTTATGTTGTAACAGATTTAGAAGATTTCCAACTCACACAATTACCCTATAATAGTGTATGCTCTCCGGACCAAATGAGGTTATACTAGATTAAGTTTCGATCGGGACGATCGATGGTCAGGTAGGCCGATTTGTAGAGTATAATTTTGAATTGGGCGCCTATATTTAAGTTGGTAGTAGAATAGCAATATTTTTAGTTTGATGTTTTATGTTGGTAACCTGAAAAAAAAGGGGGCTAACAGTTCGATGTGTCCTGGGTATTATGTTAAAAAGGTTATGTTAAAGTTATGTACCTAGTTAAGTTGGAAATATATAATAAACAATTATAAAACCGCTCGATTATCAGTTTTTACAACATCGATAATTTCTATTTTACAGTTAGGTATTTTCGGTTAACATAAATCACGCAAATTGTAAGAATACAGTCAATGCCATCTAAGAATTGCCGGAAATGATTAAAAGTATTAAATTCCTTTTGATAAACATTCTAAGTTATTTTGTAAACGAGTTTTTATAGTCGAACCATAGACTTTTTGCTGCCCCCAAGCAACAGCCTTCAAGTTGTAAATGGTAATAGTTTTAGTAATTATGGACCGTATAGTAAATTATTTTTGCACTTGATTAGTGGTATGGGACTATAATGTAACTTACCGGACAACACTTGAAAATATTTTATCCAAATTTAATACATACTACTTGTTTAGCGCATGGGGTAAACCGAGTAGCTGAAAAAATCAGAAATGAGTTTCATTTAATCAATAATTTAATTAATTATGTAAAAAAAATATTTGTTAAAGCACCACTTAGAGTACAGCGGTTCAAAGAAAAGTTGGTTGGCATTGCTTCATCATCAAAACCAGTTATAACGAGATTGGGTACTTGGTTAGATGCTGCGGTATACTATTCAAATAATTTCAATAGTATAAAAGACTTTGATGACACCATAAAAAGAAGCTTTTTCTCCAATGATAAGCTCGTATGCTGTAAGTTGCTTAGTAAAAATTGCTTGACGTTCTTCATCTATTCACAAATCTCACCATCTACGACGTGATACTATCAAATTTCTGGTATGTAGAAAAAATGCACACTTCATGTGAATATCGTATTGGAGTTTGGGTTGAAAGTCCAGTCATAACTGGAACGAATTTCTTTTCTTCCTGCATCAACTCTACTTTGCCTGTTTTTTATTCGTTGCTTAGCCAATTTTATATAGCATTTTTAAGCCATTTAAAGCCTTACCACAACTTAAACTCTTGTAGCGTCTTTGCATCACATTGTCTCAAAGAAAGGTCTGCCGGATTCAAGTGTTCTGGAACATGTTGCCAATACTTCGCATTACTTAATCTCCAAATTCCTTGCACTCTGTTGCCTACAAAATTCTCCAACTGTTCGTGTCCTCAAATCCAAGCCAAAACGGTAGAAGGATAGGTCCAAAATACCATTCGCAGTTCACGAATCTTTATCACACCCTTCATGGTTTCACATAGTCGAGTAACAATTTTAGAGAGAATCAACTTTAGACAATTGATAGTAGTCTTTGTCTTTGATGGGACTCTAGCAGTTGTATCTTTAGTTCATCATTGTCTTTACAGCGTAAAATGTGTGGAGTGTGAAAGATGAACTACTACACAATGATCTCATAAAGCTACGGTTGGTACCTCCTTGCTACACCAGGTTTAGTATGACTTATATCTTGGTCAGAATTAATTTCATTTTTCTACAGTCGTTTTAGGCACATCTTCGGCACTACAGATAATGGTGAAAAAATTCCAAGTGTATCAAAAATCATCGTTACAGTTGACAACATCTTTCTTTTAGTTAACTTTCCTTGTTCCATGTTAGGAGTAACATTGCAAAATAGGGAAATCTCAAGTTCCTTAGGATTTTATCATAACCTAGAGTACCAACTTTAATTAGAAAATTACTGCAGAGTAACATTAGTGTACTATGTGGGGCTAGAAACATATTGCAGTTAAATAGATGTGTAACATTTTTTAACGTATCTGAAACGTATCATGAAAAGTTCGGGTTAAGCAAACCATATATTGACTTTAAAATGGTTTCTTTTGAAATTGGGTGCCAAAATAAGTATTGTTTTTCCAAGTTTGGTAAAAATGTTTTTGTAGGTATATTATTTAGTTTTTAACTGTTTCTTTGCGTCTTTAAATTTAAGTTAAGAAAGTGAATGACTCACATGAATGCTCTAGAAAAATTAATTATTCCATTTGCTCTGTAAAAAATTAACATTTTCCCATTTGCTTGTTGTAACTCCAGAATTTTTAATAAAAATCAATTTTAGTAGATATTGAAAAAATTGCATTACAAATAAAATTATTATTATGTACAAAAAAACTCATATAGAATAAAAAGATATTTTGGTTCGAAGTATGTATCTATATTTATTATAAATATTTTAAAAATTATGTGCAAAATCATTAATTACATCCAATTTTCTTAGTCCTTTAAATACTTATTTAATATTTTGAACAAAAGTAAATTAAAAAAAACAACCTGAAAAAGAATGAAACAAGAAATGCTTAATTAAATTCTTTTAGAATGTTTTTTACAGATACGATAATTAATTAGGGTTTAAAAGCCTTTGCTCTAAACTTATTCTTGTGCAAAGGCATATTATTTTACTTAAAATATTTTTTTTCTTACATTACGAATCTTGAACAAACACACCGAAAAATATTGTTTGAATCGATTTATAACCGTTAGAAGTACGCTAACTAGATACATTAATAAACTTTTAGAGGGTTAAATTACAGCTTCAAACGCTGAAATTCAATTACATCGTCTATATTAAACAATTCATCAAGAGACGGCAGTAAATATGAAATGTCTAAATCAATTAATAAATCAAATCCTTTGACAACCGCTCTTAGCAACGTTTCACATTTAGATAGTAGGTACAACAAGCTTGTGTTCTTCAACTTGATTTATGCTTATATAATGAGAGCTTATTTGAATAAATTGACGAAAAACATCCATTGAGTGTCGCTGAAAATGTATTTAACCACTTGAAAAACTTTTTAAGAAGTTATAATTAAAATGAAAATTTAAATTTTTCCTCGACAATAGGTTTTGTAAACCGTTTTATCGATTTCTTTGGTAAATAAATTTATATTTAGAGATACGTCACATTTTATAATAATGTTAATGGCAATTCCCATAGGGAGCTCGTGGGTCTAATCCGCTCATCGCCCTGATCATGTATTAGCCGTCTACAATATTAAATAGCGGCTTGCGGTATTCAATCGCCATTCCTTGGTACTTCCGGCTTGTATTGTAACATTTAACTCATTAGGGATAACGGCCCATAATTAATGATAACATCGCATGAAATTGAATAAATATTTAATGACATCAACTTGCTAAGAATACAAATTCAGAGTTTGGAATTTTCTGTTCTTAATAAGTTGGGTTACATTATAATTTCGTACTGAGCTGTTCATAAAAGTGTAATTTTTATTCAATTTATTGTGACACTAGTCAATGTAATGTTATTAAAAGATCAATATTTGCCATAGTTTGTTACAGTAAAAATCAAAAATGGTAAGTTTTGTCGATGACACACTGTTTAACTGGAGTCTATATTAATAGAAACAAAACAGAGTATAAATAGTAATATTAAAAGAAAATACTTCTTTCTTTCAAAACATAGCGTAATAACAATATTTATTTAGATAAATAAAATTAAATTTGTATGGCCAAATAGACAATTAAACAATCATAGTTAACTAACATATAATGCTGCACACAATATTTCTTTTGTTCTTCAATTTGAGATGCAAAAGACTAGCCACAAGATAATAATGATCGTGTAGGTTCAAAAAATTACCTACAGTTGATACCTTAAAAAGCGCCATTTTAACTAATAACAAGTAATTAACCAATCGCAGTTATAGTTACGATAGAACAAATGACAGATAAAGAACAAAAAAGACAATGTGGGTAATAAAGGCATAATAATTTTTTAATTTCTTAATAATAACGAAATGATGTAAATAACCTTACCATTTAAAATACGCAATTTAATTTTAAGTACCATACATTTTGTTTGTTCTTCTGCCACTAAAAGTTTGTATTATTTTTTTATTTGTATTTTTTTTCATTATTAATACAATTTTATAAAATTTGTGTTAATAATAACATTAATAATAATATTATTAATAAAAAAAATACGACAATAGAGATCGAACCCGGATTTTTTTATAAAATTTTTACTGTTCTTCATTAAAATATGCTTTCAACAATTAGATAAAATTTCCCATAAATTTGTTTTTATTTATCTATTTAATAAAATATGTTGCTATATTGTGCTCATATTAGACCAGAAAAATTTCACATAAAAAACGCCTGTGTCAACTTTTCCCTGGAACACATGGTATAGTAATGATCTCAATTTAAGGAAAAATTATTGAACGCGTGAGTTATGTTGGGGTAATGATAGATACGAATATTGTCAAATAATTATTATTAAAATAAATACTCATCTTTAGTAATATTTATCTTACACTAGCAGTTTTTCAAACATTTTAGTCACTAATTTAAGTGACTAAAACAGGCTATTATTCACTTGTGACTAAAATGTTTAAAAAGGCAAATATTTCTGTGTTTATGTAAATAACCTTGACAACGAAACCTGCGCAATCATGATAAAAGTACAAATTATTTAAAGATTTAGCTTTTTTGCAAAAGCAACTTTAATCCGTTACGAGTTGCAAAAACTGATGGTGTAAGATAAAACGTCGTATATCACACGCGAGATAAATACCATTATAAAGCTCGCATTTATAATGATGCATTTCTCTCACTTATAATATAATGTACTATTGCATTTAGTAAATTACATTAATTATGGCAACCAGAAACGTAGGGCTAGTCTAAATTGACGGAAATCTAGTACCTAGAAAAAGAAAGCATATTAGAAAAGATGTAGTGAAGATAATTTTATAAGGAAAGCCAAAGAATATGAGTATGACAACTAGAGCCAAGAAAATGCAGGAGATTTTAAACAAAGAATGTAAGGAGAGAGTGAGAAAACTACTATAAATGTAGAAAAAATAGAAACAAAAGAAATTCAAAAAACTACAAAGAGAAGTCAGTTTGACAAAAATCAATTTATGACTGTGTCCATGCAGAGAATCGATGAAATTAATAATAAATTGGAAAAAAAATGTGATGATATGAAGAACGACCATAATAAAAAATTGTAGACATGGAAATGATAAATGATAAAATGGTTAATATAATAAGTCATAATAATTTAGAATTTATGGAAAAATTAAGAACAACCAAGAAATAGATACAAAGACTAGGCAAAGATACAAGTGAATTTAAAATTATCATGGAGCACATATTGGGCAACATGGAGATGATCATTGAACTCACGGATGCAGAAAATAAAAATTAAAAGAAAAATTTTAGGTAACAAATAATAAAAGTACAACAAGACATACAAAGAAGCTTGAAGGAAAAATTGATCAAGTACACAACAAAGTTCCTATTATAGTTATGAAAGGAGAGAGACCTTTGAGAATGTGGACAGATCTAAGAGATGTTCAAGATCTAGAATTTTAAGGAGAAGAGTTAAGAAAAATCTTAAAAAAGCTGCAGATAAGTATGAGAAGAGATCATAATGAAAAACTTAAACAATTAAAAGAATATAATTAATAAATCAAGAATTGCAGATGGAGCGAAAAAAATGCTGCAAAACAGTTACTTTTGTATGAAAGGCCACATACAGTGGCAAAGAAATTTGGAGATGCAACGTATGCGTTACGAGGTAAAGATACAAAAAGGTAAGAGGAAGATTTCACATCAATTAATGTGATTGAGGAAAAAGAAATAAAATCAGAAAGTTTAATTGTAAAAACAATTGTAAATATGATTAACAATCCTAGAGAAATAGAGAGAATACTTGACAAAAGATTTAAACAATTAAGGAAAAGATAAACAATGCGAACAAACATAACATGGAATTAGTATTCAGGAAGAAATAGTGATTCACAGTTATGAAGAAAAGTAAGTCACAAAAGTCAAAAAAGGTCAAGAAACCGTTAAAAGGAATTATGATGTTGTAAGTAACGTAGACAGTTAAATGAAAGTAAAGTTATAAAGCTTAAGAAAAAGATGATTAAAGAAAATAAGATAGGATGGTAACTGAGGAACATTGAATGGATGAGTGTGAATGAATAGAATTAATAATAAAGATAAGACAAGGTTTAGATAGAATTAAAAATTTAGTAATGGAAAAATTCATTCACATTAAAGTACAATTAGCAGTTTAAGATAGAAAAATTAATTTAAAATGTTCAAAGTTAAACATAAAAAGTAGTTGTAAAATTACTTAAAAATGTGAAAAACAATTAACTCAATTATTACGTAATTTCATGGAAGTCTCTGTAATGATCTAAATTTAAGAAAAAATAATTGATTGCAAGAATCATGTCGGGGTAACGATAGAAACGAATATTGTCAAATAATGTTTAGTAATATTATTTTCATTTAGTAAATTTCATTGCAGTATGTTGGTCTAAAAAGCCTTTTCACCGTAACATTGTTCGTATATGAAAGTGAGTCTTCTTGATTTTATCTGAATGTATGCAAAAATAGTTCAGAGATCACCAGACAAGAGTTCTAATAAAAGTGACAACACAATGGAAGATTTAAAAGAACTAAAACTAAATCTTAATAAGGATCTAAAAAGCAAAATACAAGAAAACACCAGAGAAATGAGAAACAATATAGAAGAAACAAAAAAATTACAACAACATCTACAGAAGAACAATAAAGAAATAAGAAAACTTAAAGAAGAAATGATCAGTAGAGAAAAATCTAGAAAAAAAACATGTAAAAAAATAAATATACTGGAAGAAAGATTAGAAAACAAGAAAAAGCAAAGAGAAAAATAACGTTTTAATTAAAGGAATAAATATCCCCAACATTGACACAAAAAAGAAGTAGAACATTTCATACAAAATAAGATGCCAGAAAACAAAACAGTACTAGTAGAATGCGAAGAATGGAACAACAAAAAAGAAATTATGGAAAACAAACACAAGCTGAAAGTTTACAAATTTATATAGAAAGTGACATGACTGAAATGGAAAAAACATAAAAAAGTAATATACGAAGAAGCTAAACTAGAAAGGGAAAAAGGACACAACAAGAATAGGATATCAAAAGCTATTAGTAAATGAGAAAACCTACTACTGGAACAACAATAAACATGAACTTTAACTACGTAGCATCGACAATCAAAAAACTAAGTACATATAGTCTGGGACAAACGTTGATGACACAAGCGAGAAAAATGACAATAAACACACCAAGCAAAAAAATACAAAAGGAAGACTGTTAAAGAAAACATATGGAAGGTAGCAACATGGAATATCAGAGGATTATTAGGAAAGGAGTACAAACTCATACAAGAATTCAATAAACAAAAATTGGATATTCTAGGAATCACAGAAACTAAAATGTAATGTAAAGAAGAAATAGAAATGGAGGAAGGACTTCTTTTAATTTATAACGAAGTTGGAGAGAATGTTAGGGCAAGGGAGAGAGTGGGATGTATTATCAAACAAGAATATAGAAAGCAAATTATTAAATAGACTGGAATTACAGAAATAATCCTTAAAATAGAGATGGCACTAGAGAAAATTACAACAATTATAGTAGTTTACGGTCCAAATCAAAATGATAAGAAATCGATAAAGGAAGAGTTCTAGAAAAAACTAAATAAAACTACAGAAAATGTGAAATATAGACTAATAATAATAGGGGACATAAATGGAAGAGTAAGCAAAAGAGATCAAGAAAGCAGTGACGTGATAGGAATACATGGAGAAAGGGAAAGAAATAACAACGGAAAAAAGTTAATAAATTTTTGTGTAGTGAATGATTTAATAGTAACAAACAGTTTTTATCAAAATAAAGAAATTTATAAATTTACAAGAGAGGTCAAAAGTAGAGGGGAAAGGTCAATTATTAATTCCTTACTTATAAACAGAAGCAACAAAAAGATGTAAAAAAGTAAAAGTTAAAAGAGGGGCGTAGATACACAGTGACTATAACATGAAAAAAAGTGAAAACTATTTAAATCAATAATATTAAATACAGCAAGAGATGTTTGTGAAACAGCTATTGCGGGTGGAAACAAAAAATAAACAAAATGGTGGAATCTTAACATACAAGAGCAAGTACAAAAAACAAAAATGGAAAGAATATTTACAAAAAGAACAAACGAAAGCTACCAAATATCTAAACACCAAAAGATAAAAGTGAAAGAGATGATAACAAATTCAAAAGATAGTCGTGGAAAGAGTTTGGAGAGAAGATGGAGAAAACAGCTAAGGTAACCAAAAACTATTATTCAGAGTACTTAAACATTTCAGGAAAAAACTGTAAATAACAACAACAATCAAATTAAGCACAAAGAAGGTCAAATACTAAGAGAAGAAAATGAAAGGTGAAGAGAGTATTTTGAAGAACTGTTAAATGTAAAAGCTTTAAATAAACTAGAAGAAGGCAACGATGAGATTATTAGTCCCCAAGTACAAATTCACGATGGAGCTATAGAAATGGAAGAAGTAAAAGAAGCTATACAAAATGTTAAAAATAGGAAAAGCAGCAGGATATGATGGTGTGACCCTCGAATGATACAAAATCTGAGAGAAAAAGGAATTAGAATATTAACAGAACTCTTCAATAACATCTGGAAAGAAGAAGCTATCCCAAAATACTGGCAAGTAAGAATAATAATACCAGTGTTTAAAAAAAAAAGGATAATGTCGACTGTGGTAATTATAGAGGTATAACTCTACTATGTATCGTATTAAAAATTTACAAAAGGATCCTGGAAAGAAGACTCCGAAAAGCAATTGAAAAAGATCTAGAAAAATCCCAAAGTGGCTTCAGGAAAGGAGGAAGCGTACAAGACCATGTGTTTATTCTAAAACAAATAATAGAAAAAACCATCAACAAAAACAAGATATTCATTTGTGCTTTATAGATATACAAAAAGCTTTTGATAGCGTACCAAGAAGCGTAGTCTGGGAAAACTTACGAAAAAGAGGAGTAACACAAAAATTGAAAAACAAGATCAAGTGCATCTATAACAACACAAGAAACTACATTAGAAAAGACAACGGTCAGTCTAAAGAGTTTGTCACTGTAGAAGGCTTGAGGCAGGGTGGTGTTCTAAGTCCGATACTATTTATAATCATAATAGACGATGTACTAAAAGAAGTAAAATCAAAGGTCAAAAAAGTACATATTGGATACGAAAATATGGAAACAGTGCGCATCAGTGAGTGTGTATTTGCAGACGATTTTGTACTCTTTGCGAACAACAAGAAAGAACTTAAGAACCGTATCGAAACTTGGGATAAAGCCTTAGCCAAAAGAAATTTGTACATCAATTTTGAAAAGAGGAAGATAATTACCATCAGGAAAAAAAATTTAAAGATAAAATTAAATGGACAAGAAGACAAGTAAAAAATTTTAAATATTTGGGTGTACAAATTCAAAGTGATGGAAAACAGGAAGCAGAAATAAATGAAAAAATAACTGCAGCAGTTAAAGTGTATCACGCATTAAATGTTAATTTTATAGAAAAGAAGGAAATATCCACAAAGACCAAGATAGATGTGTATAATTCGATTTTTTGCCCAATCCTTACGTGCGGTAGTGAAAGTTGGGTACTTTTGAATACAAATAAAATACCCACAAAAAGTAAAAAGGATTACAAGAAGAGACCGGGTAAGAAACGAACATGTAAAGGAAGAGTTAAAAGTAGAACCAGTGTTAAAAAAAGTAGAATATCAACAACTACGATGGTACGGACATTTAACAAGAATAGAAACCAGTAGACCTGTAAAGAAGGTGTTGAAGACGAAACTAGGAAAAACAAACAAAGAGGAAGACCAAGAAAAACATGGGATATCTTAATACCTGACGTTTTAAAGAATCGAAATATTCCCTGGTCACAAGCAAAAACAATGGCATTGAACAGAATAGAATGGGAAAAGTAATTTCATTATCATTATCATTATTATGTAAGATTAAGAATCGTTTAGTTTTAGTTCTTATTGTAATTAATTTAAATTTGTTTATACTTTCACATCTTAAGGGTAGAGAAGGGCATAATTAATATATATATATATATATATATATATATATATATATATATATATATATATATATATATATATATTAATAAGATTAATAAAAAGCTTACTAACATGCGTCGTTAAAGACAAACAATAGGAGGTTTGCTTCTTTAATTTATTGTACCTGAATCCCTATTGAATCGTATTGAATACAATGCCAATCCAAATAATTTGGTCGATGTTGGAACAATATATTTACAAACCAAGTGCGGGAAGAAGGTTTTTTTAGAATAATCTTCCCGCAAATGATTTGTACAATGTTTTTTGTAAATCAAGATTTTATAGCATTACCTTTGGTTGATAAAATTTTAGATTGCTATGAGAATCTCTAAAGTCAAAAACGGTACGGTATATTTCTTGTCAACAATAATTGATTTTAAAATTATCTCTCGTTTTTATTATTAGAAAAAAAGAAATTAAAGTCTTTAATAACTAAAAATTAAAATTGCGTTACGATATGTTTCAAGGACCAGTGTTTTTCGTAGTTTTCCAAGCAATAGTGCGCAAACAAAAACCTACTGATTGGCTGTAGTGTTATGTTACGTCATTTCCCAAACGGCAAGTACAAAAAAATATTTTTGCACTCCTTACCTATGAAATAATCAAGAGCGCACGTAAAGCATGCACCGAAACACTGTTTTCCCAGAACAAGTGATTTAAAAACTACCAAAAAACACTCCATATTAGAAGCTTTCCACGAACAATTTGTTGATTTACTTACATTGTTCGTTATCTAGAATGCAATTTACGCACATTTTATTTGTTGTAAATGTCGTTAAACAATGCAAATCTTCAAATTATAGTTTGACAATTGAATAGGTAAACTAGATGTTAGATGACAAATGTATACATTATGTGCATTAGCGTATAGCCACAGCTTACTAATTAAATTTTGTGATTTACGTATCACAATAATAGAGATTTAAAAATGCAATTATAGAAAAAATATCGTGCAAAAAATAGCATACGCAACTTGTGCGTAAACAGTATTCGGGAATTCGTGACGTTTACAAACGGGCACTCATTCTCAAAAGAATCTGTTTCCGCACTTGTTACGTAAATAACTATTTTATGTTGTATAGAATAAATATTATTTTAATAATCAGCTGTTTAATTACAAATTAGTTTGTTTATTGCGAACATGTAAATATTTCAATTTTTAGGAAAAATGTTAAAAAAATGTAAACGTGCCAAAATATAATTTAATATTTAGTTTACTACAACTTGCATAATTTTTGAAGATATTGAGTATTAAACAGATTGTTTACACTCTCAACTAACACAAATGGTAAATTTTACGAAAATTTTAAGTAAATTTTCCCTGAAATGAAGTCGGCGACTAATAGGAGTTACTTGCATTTACTTTACGGAAATTTTACGTAGAATTTACTAAATAGAGAAAAAATTACGTCGTTTTTAGTGAACTTAAGGTAATTTCAGGGAGAGTTTACCAATAGGTAAAGTTTATTAGAAGTATATTTACCATTTCGTAGGTAAATTTTACTTAATATTTGCGTAAACTTAAGTCAATTATACTATATTCTGACCTGCCGTCGTTTGCACATTTTGCTATGCGCTATATTTGTTATTTAAGTTGTTCTCTGTTTCACACAGTAAAACTACATTTTCTTACCTTTACAAAAAACTTGAAACGTTTTAAACGTCTAAAATTTACGAATGCATAATAATGTAGAATACCTACATCTTATATAATTTAGCGCGTTATTATTCCGTGTATTGTCACATGGGAGGTACTGTTTAAATAAAAACGCAAGTCAGTTTATTGATAAATATGATGATGATAGTTCGTTAAATTAAGAAGCCCTTCAAAATTATTAACATTTTAATTTAATGTCTATATGTTTATTGCGTTTTCAATTCTGTAATCTCGTGTAAAATATTTTAATTAAGTATCCTATTGCATTATATCATTCCAATAAAAGAGGTAATATTGGAATAGGTATAATAAAAGAACAAAAATACGAAAGTTCGTAGTTTTTAATTTTCATCTATGTGATTCCAAACAATGGCGAATTATTTATGTTATTCGTAATGGCGGATTTTTGATGTTTTACCTATTAGTAACTACGACTTGGTATTTCAACTAAAGAGTAATATATTACCGGTTTTCAAGTAAAATTCACCATCAATGTTTACCAGCTAGTAAATTTCCTTTGTGAATAATTTTACCTGTGAGTAAATATGTACATAAAAAGGTCAATTTGTTTAAAATGTCTAACAATTGGTTTAATGCAAAATGGGATAATTTATTAAGTAGTGCCCACTGTTGTAATTCCTGAAGAAAAATTAGTTTATTGTCAGAATCTTCTAATTTAATATTTTCATCATACTCTGTATCACTTGAGGGGTTTGGAAAATGCACAGTTTCTTTTCAGAGGTACTAAAAATACCTGATGTAGAAGGATTTGGTTCAATGCCACTATCATAATTATTTTGAAGATTATTAACAATCTTTTTAATGTTGCGGTAATAAGTTGATGTGTAGTGATAAGGTTTAAAATTATTCTTCGACATTTTTTATTGCTTTAATAAATTACTTAAAAGAATATATTTACTCAACTTACGTAAAAATGTACTTATAGGTTAAGTTGATTTTTAGAATTGAAACTTGAGGTAAAATTACCCAAACAGGGAATTTTCTTTGTCAACTTAACTTCCAATATGGTAAACTTACCTATTCGTAAAATAATCTACCTATTACACATATTACCTATTTTGCACCAAAAGGTAAAAGTCGCAAATAAAGTCGAAAAGTAGTAGTAATTACTCAAGTATTTACCTATTAAGACAAATTACTTAAAGGTCAATATCAGGTAGAATATTAGGTAAATTTACACCCACAAAAATACCTATATTTACCATATGGAAAATTTTTCTTCATAGTCAGAAATGAGTGACACAATTACGTAATAATGCCTTCTGCAACACCTAGTTGACAACAATCCTATTAAAGGTTATTAAAGGTAAAATTTTACTAAAAATTTACTGTAAGTTGGTCAAATTTGCTAAGTTCTGAAATTCGTGCTACTTGGGATATAGACACTTACCAATTGTTATAGAGAACTTTAAAGAAAATCTTAATCTATAACATAATTTTAAGTAAATTCATTAAAGTGCAGCGTTACGTAAAGTAATAAAAAATGAGGTAAATTAAACGGCAGTTTGAACAAAATACTCCGTCTGTTTACAGCTAAAATTTAATTATTTTGGGAGACATGGGCATAAAATTTAAGATATGTTTCTCGTTTACCTATTACTTGTTTTAGTGAAGTCGTTATGTTAGATGTGTAAATTCTAAAGTGCTTGTTAACCATTTACTGGGTTTGTTACTGTTTGTTAAACAATAACAAAATTGATTGCCGGTTTTAAAACAATTTCTAATGTGCCGTATAAATTAGGCCCTAAACTTGAATCTATTTAGAAAATGTTTATGTTGAGAATAAGATATAGTTAGTTACGTAATAATTGAACAGAACACAACTTGTGATGAAAGGATGAAAGTCTTTTACACTTTTAGCCGCTTACAGAATAGATAGATAAAATGTATCATTGCACGTAATTTTTTCTCATATTGCAATTTATTTACTTTTAACAAAGTTTGTAATAAACACAACACTATTTGTCTGACCTGGCGACTATTTCAATAAGAATTTTTATACTCTTTTATAATTTTATTGTAGAATTATACATGATGCGATTATGATTGGCACGTTACGTAAGCTTACTACAAGCAGTAACATTATTTTCAGTCATAGGGCATAAATAATCAATTTTAGGTTAGGTTTCTCAGTGTAAAAATAATTATTGCTCGGTCAGACGTAAATTTCTTTTATTTATTAAATTATTCATAACATAAACAAACAAAAAAAGTTCCACAACATCATTATTTACGAAAAGAATTGAAAGAAGAAGAAAAGAATTAATCTTCCCTTATTAAAAATTCAGATTATGACACGGACACGTTACGTCACTACACTTTATAACAATTTTTTTTTGAATAGTAATGAGGTGCAAAACAACATGAAAATAAAAACAATTACTCAAATAAATCTACATTTAAAATAATTAAATAAATTTAGAAAAAGTTGTCTATTAGATCTGTATTTATATTGTTAATTCATCGGAGATAGTCTATTCTAAAATATTTCCGGTTACACCAGAAGTCGCCCATACCTTACACCAAATATATATATTTATTGAAGTAATTGACTCTTTCATTAAACTTTTACAACTTACACTGTTTAGGGAGGAATATTAGTTTAACTACCCTCCTATTTTGCTAATACCGTTAGATATAAATAGATTAAAACAAAATAACATAAATTAGTATTTTTTTATCACAACTTAAATTTTGAATTGTTGAAGATGAGAGCATGGCTCTCAAAATACCGGTTTCTAGAATTCAAAATATAGTTGTAGTAGAAAAATACTAATTTGTTATATCCTGTGCTTACCTAACTGATTAATGCTAGTTTGTAAAATGTAAGAGTTACACTATAAAAACTCAAAAAGAACAACACGGGACAACAAAGTGCCAAACCAACTCATCGGCGAGGGGTGGGTCTAAGGAAATGTCTCTCACTAATCTTTATAAATAACTAGACGTCCGTATCACGAGCTAATTTTGGGGTTATGTTAGGCGCCACCCAGATCTTTTAAATGTACAACAAATGCTTACTAAAAATCTGGGAAAACTGTAAACACTGAAAGAAAGCGCTTTATAAAAAGAAAAACAAGAGTGACCTATGATTTTCTATTTAAATGCTAGTGTATCTTACAAATATGGATTGCACCGCGGTCGCGTTCTTTTACTTAACGCATTCACATAACTTAAAACCAAACAAAAAAATATTTCACTAGATTATACCGAAGTTTGCTTAAAAACTATTTACAGGTTTACAAAGATCATGATCGAAATGAGACTGTGGATTTTGTTTAATCAAAATAACTAATTTAGCATCAAACTGAAAATTTACAAACCCCATCTCAGTTTGTTCATTTTGAACAATACAACGTTACCCACCAAAAACAAAAAAAAATACACAAGGACGTTTTCTAACTTAATGTGGTTATTTGTAATTGCACACAAAAAGCACATAAAACGCAATAGTTTTCCGGAATAAACGGTCAGTTTACTTACAGTTGGTTTTTTTCTGATGAGTCGAATAATCCGTTTTGGGGTATACACCAAAACTCCCAGAATTTATGTTGTTGTTATACTAAATCTATTTAAACGGAAACCTTTTTATTACGTTGATTCAATAGTTCAATGCTTTTACGGTTTGCATTGCTATAGTTGTTCGCAGTTGTAAGAGATTGACTAGTTCGCGAGCGTTTGTTTCGACATTTTATTTAAATAAAACGAAAAATGGCATAAGGTCAAACACCCAAGATTCAGTTTTGAGACCAACCTTGTTTTAAAGGTTTTATTAGTTGCATATTTACTTTTAACAAAATTTTCAAAATTGTAGGAAGATTTCAATTTTTTGAAGTTCTAAGTTTTAACATATTTAATTTGACGTTTTATAAAGTTTATTTTCTATTAACTGATGTCCTATTATAGTTTGAATTGACATTTCAAATAGTGTGTTCTTGTTAAACAACTAAAGTTAAAATTATAATTTTCTTTAACTGCAATTAATTTTTGCACAATTAATTTTTTTTCCAAAAAAATATTTTTTTTTTAATTTTATACTTCAATGACAATTTATTTATAACTTGCAATGAAATGTGATTTTACATCCTGTGTATCTTGAAGTTGGCTATCACCGTTTGATCTTACTGCAATAGCAAAAATCGTTAAAGACTTTATCCATGAAGAGTTCTCAACTACTTTTTGGCAGGAATTTACTCATCATAAAACGTCAGTAGAATTTGTTGCCAAGGACTATGATCTAGTGAACAAGGATCTTGACACAAATAAAAGGAAGCAATAATGTTGAAAAATAAAATGGCAAGGAATGAAAATTTGCAAGTTGAGTTCTAGCGGAGTACTTTCGGCATATATCTTTGTAGGGGAAGGGGGTTGAAGTGTAATCCAACACGCATTATGAGGTTATATTTCAGTACCAACAGTTATATTTGCGGTTCTCTACAGATGGCGCAGATAGGCACGAAATTGAAAACGTGCATTTTTTTTTGTTTAAAAATAAAAATACTGTCTAAAAACAAAATTAGTTTAATTTACTAAATAAAGAAGAAATATCTTACCTACCAATAAATGTGAATGATGTGATGCAATCAAATAAGAAAATAAAATTAAATCATTTGATAGTAGTTCAGTTTTGGTTCATTTTACAAAAACCACTCTTACAAAAAGCAAGACATCCAAGACCCCTAAGTCAATGCAGTATCTATAGTTACTAGCTTTTTAAGTTTGTATCAATACAGATCCATTTAAAACTCTAATAAAGTTTGTAATAAACGTCATTAATTTATATATCACGCTTCCTAAAAGTACACAACCAGCTTTAAAATTCACGGTGTCTTAGAAATAAGTACATTAATTTTAACCACTAATCCAACTCATCAAAGTGAACAACTTTTCTATGTGCTATTTTTTTGAAATCTCAAGTTTGTTTTTAATTTTTCCCCCATAAATTAACGTCATAATTATAGCTAGAAAATTTTATTTCGTAAATAATAATAAATAATTAAAATGTGAAATATAAAATATAGTTTTTCTAATTTTAATATAATAACCACATTTTTTGTAAATTGATAGATACTATGGCAGTGTAAAACTTTTTTTTTAACAATCACTAATTTAAAATACAAAAGCTTGCTTCTACAAATGATAATTAAGAGTTTTCTGTACCGTCCAATTTTCATGTAAAATTCCTATTTCACGGCTGCCATTCTTAAGGGTACAGATTTTAATACAAATAATTTTGAATTTTACTATCATAAACATCGACTTCTTATGCAACTTCGGTCAGATCCTTTTTTCTCTAAAACATTCTGATTTGTTATAATTAGGTTTTTGTTAATAAACTGTTTTCGCAGCCTTTGTCGTGAAATATTGAAATTATTTTCAATTTAATATTTGATCATTAATTAAGAAAAGCACCTGCACAAAGTTGGAGAGCACATTTTAGAATATATTAAGATATTTCAATAAGGATAACAATCACATGCAATTTCTCTCTGTAAAATAGCTCCACAAAACGGTAAACTAGTTTTTCAAACGTGTCCGCGACTTTATTATAATATGCTTTCTGTATAAAAAATAGTAATATTCTTAGCGATTCGACATACTACATGGTGGAACAGAATGCTCTTAAGTAAATGTCCGGTTGATTGGTATGTATTATTTGCTAGTAATACCTTGTCTGGGGTCCTATTGCAGGTACACGCCGCGAAATTCTATAAACTGCTACATTTTACATGTGATAGATTTCCGAGCTAACGACTATTTTAGAGGGCGTAGGTCGTTTTTCCTTAGTGTATATTTATTGAAGATGGTACTGAATTTGGCCAAAACAAGTATATATTTTTGTAATTTAGATTTTAAAAATTGATTTTTTTATTTATATTAATAATAAAGATTTTAAGATAAATAAAAACCTGATGATACTTACCGTAACTAATTTTATTATTGTAACTGCTTGAACTTAATTGTCGGTTCATTTTTATGTCTTGCAGAGTGTGAATAACGACCAGCTTTAAATTATGCCGCATGTTTCTGTTAATATAACTCAACGACTCATAAATTTAAATTGGTAAAAGAATTAACATAGTTCCATTTTTTAAAAATGCAATCTATCCGATATGTTAAACCGCAAGTAATGTGTACGCAGACGAAACCTTGATGACTATCCACTTCAACTACCCTACGCTGTAATTGCATACAAAATTAGCGAGCGAAATAAAACAATACAAACTATTTTAGGGAGTTTTTTTGAATACTTCACAGCCAAAATATTACCTGAATCTGTCATTACGTTTGAATAATGAATATCTAATTTATCAATTAAAACTCTTACACTCGATTATTTATTTGATTTAAGTTATCTGCTTGAAATATTTTGAGGAGCAAAGTGAAATTTATATTTGATGTTTTGTTCCTATTACTAATGTTACGGTGAAAAGGCTTTGTTTTTGACTTAAATTGACAGATAGATACATGCCTTTCTAAAAGCCGTGAAGTTTAGATAAATTTACCGGGTTAAATTTTAAATAAAGTAACATTGAAATTGTATGTTTTAGTATAAGCTTATATGGGATTGATTTCGCGGGACACAGGAACTGGAAAACTGTGTACTTATATTGGGGTAAAGGTAATGAGAAAAACTAATCAATTAAATGCTAATTTTATGAACTTTAATATTATGCAACTCAATCAATATGTTATAAGACTGAATCAGGAGAAAACTGAGAATAAATACGGATGGTTTATGCCAAGCTGCCATGATATGCAAATGGCTTTCGTCATTCAGGGAAAACAGAAAACCGAGAATAACCGAAAGCCTCTGTATTTCTGTAAAGCAATTCACATAAATAGTCAAGTTCTTATATAAATATTTTAATATTAATACATAGTTTTGTGTAATCTGTTCTATTGGTAGACAATACACTGTTTATTTTTTAACGCCTTTCTGATCTCTTATATTTAATACTACAAGGAATTTGGATTCTGTCAGAAGTTATTGAACTTGACTAGCAGTTCTTAACGACCGGACTACTTTAATTTCATACAAATTCAAGTAATACCTGTATTAAAGGCAACATGTTGTCATAGAAACATAACATAATTTTTATTTGTTAAAATTAAGTTTGCAGCCAAATTCGCAGCTAAAATCTGCCCAGCTGCTGTGATAGCAGGTGCTTATTTATTTAGGTGTCCCATTACGTTTATTGTGTGACATTTTGATAAAATCTATCAAAGCTTCAACTCTTTGGAATCAATTTAGAATCTTCTACCGTTTTCGCAAACCTTAGCAAAATTTAACAACAAAATGTGCTTTACATTCGTGGCAAAGTAGAAAACAAAAAAAATGTCTTTACAAATGACATAGCAACTAAACTAAACAATATTATTTTAAAAGTTTATATGCTTGGTGGTTAATTTGTGTTGTACTCCTGTCGCATAGACAACACAACTTGTAAAGGAATTTAACTTTTATTGTAAGAAGGAAAAAGGGAAGGCTTTGTTTTATGAGGGTTGGCATTTTTAGTTTTGAGTTCTGATTATGCAGATCGTCCGTTAAAATACGCGAATTCTTGTTATAATTTTAAGTGTCTTTAAAATATTAGCAGTAGGTTTTGAAAGGTATTGTAAAAGTAAATTTCAGCGGAAAAAATAAGTACACCAGATTTTTAATTTTTTTTAAATTGAGGAGACTGAATAGGGTTCCGTAGACATACAGCTACAGTAGGTTTCTGGAATCAAAAATAGTCGAATGGGCTAAAGTTACAATGCTAAAGTACTTTGTTAAAACGTGAGAGAGCGTCAGAATTAAAAAATATTATTGCTTTTTTTAATAAACTCAAAATTATTTGTTTGATTTTTTTTAATTTGATTTGGGCACATTTCAATAAAGGAACTAGGTACGTTTTTAAGTAGATATAAATTTCGGAAAAGGTGAAAACTATCTCTACCGTTCGATAGTTTTAACGGTAACTTTTTTGTAGGTCGGGAGAGTTTTTATACATTTGTCTTTGTCTCTTACAAAAAGTTGTGTCTCTTTTAGTTTTTGAGAAAACAATATAAACTAGATCTCGGAGTAGTATAAAACGCTCCAATGGCATACCTGTGTTTGTGACAACGTTTAACAAATTTAATTTTGAAAGTGTTGCGGAGCCGCACTGAATCGAACCGTAATTTAACTTGGATAGCACTAGGGATTTATAAAAAGAAAAGAAGTTGATCCCTGCCCCATTTGGTGTGCGACTTACATTTAATGAGGTTTGGCGCTATCATAAATTTACTTTTGACGTTTACAAGATAGACGATTGTTTCAACTTAGTCCAAAGTAAGTCAGCTCTGGTACGCATTGAAGCGTTTGATCGTTTATGTTTATACAAGGTCTATAATGAGGAGTCCTTAGGTTACTGAACTGTTTTGGAGCTGTAAAACCTCTTTCCGCGTCCCACATCACCAAAGTGTCTATCGCAAACTAAAGTTTCTGAGGATTTTAAAGAGCCAGGTAGGAAAATTACGATATCATCAACCTAAATTCTACAACCGATGCTTGCAAATATTATTAATGGCGATGCGCACAGGGTGGAACCCTGGAAGATGCGACTAGAGAAACTAAAATATCTGTATTTCAAAAAAGATGTAATGAAAGAAAACAAGTTGCCTCTGTAACCCCAAACGTATAGCTTTTTCAAAAAACCAAATCTCCACGTTCATATCATAAGCCTTATGTACATCGAAGAAAACGGCCGCTGGGGGATGTTTAGCGTTGAAACTTTATACGATGGAAACTTTGAAATGAACTAGATTGTCCAACCATGATCGGTCAGCACGAAAACCGGACAGAGAAAGTGTGAATTAACAAAAAATGTTAAACAATTTACACGAGTGATAGTTGTGTGTTCTATTATCAGTTGGTATCTCTTATTTGTAGTTGCCATCAGTTGATACTAAATTTGAATTAGAAGAGGCCCATACCTTTTATTTTGCGATGTATTAATTAACAATACCACAAGTAATAGTGTTTAGTGTGTTTAGTTTTGTAAAAAAAAAAATTATTTCTTATTGTTGGGCTTTATTCCGAAACAGGACGTTAGCACAAAAGACGTTTGCACGAAAAGGTAGGTTAGAATTAAACAAAAAGTGAACCGAGTCGGTTGGTAGGTTACAGTTATTATAACTTTTTATTCAAAAATTATATTCGTAATAACAATCCTAAAAACAAACTTTTTTACGTAAAATTCTTTTTTTTTAATTTAAGTTGTTTTCATGTAGTATGCTCTCGAATACTACCAGTAAAATTGACAGCTTTTTGAGCAAATTTGTTTTAGACCCACGGTTTTTGGGCCGACGTCTTTTGAGCCAAAGTACTGTACTCCTTTAATCTATTTTAGATAATTTGTACAATAAATAAAGTGGTAAATTATTAAATTGATTTCTCCGTGTGCATTTTACCCTAAAGAAATGAAAAAGTTTATTGTGTGGCATTGCTACCGAAGAGGTGCGCAATTTATCATAATGTACGTAGTAAATGCTTGCTTTACCTTGATAGTTACTCGATAGTTTATGACAGAATATGTTTTTCATAAAATCGATAACTTTAGTTTTTTTTCAACCTTCAATTTATTGATACCTCCAAAATAATAAAAAAAAAACAACTCATTGAGAGAAATCTTCATCAACAAACTGTAAACCACATTAGCTTAGAAAAACTAAATTTATTTAAAATCTATAGAAAATCTTGTATGTCAGTGTATTTCTTTAAATAAAATATCTAAAATAAGTCTGTGATAAGGTATGCATTAGAATTTTAATAAATTGAAAAAATAAATAAGTACAAAATCTCCTTTATCCTGTAAGGTGAAGAAAATGGCTGCACGCTCGGAGGAAACTACCTTAGTTTTAAAAGTCAGCAATTAAAAGTAATAACTTTTTATTTGGATACCTATTTTGAAATATAATTAACTATTTTAACACTTTTTCTGTCAACAATCTTCCTACTAATTTAACTAGTAAAATTCTGTCAAAATGTTATTTTGGCCAATGAATGTAAAATTACTGGAATTATTTCAATACATTTTCATTTATAACAAATTGTTTTTTGAAAATTTTTCAATCTTAGAAGACTTATTTTGATGAAGCCATTTTTTCCTTCTACTTATTGTGTTTTATCAGTTTAAAGTTTGTATGTGTTGGAAATGGCTGTAAATGTGTGGTGTATCTGATTTAACATTACCATCGTTGTCTGTAATTTTGGGTCCTTTATACTTCGTAGATGCTTCATCGCTATACCAATATTTTGATTCATTGTTACCAAGTTGTTGTCTTAATAAACAAAGGTATTTTCGCTTCTCGATGACTTAAAAAACATTTCTGATTTTTAATCACAACATCAGTAATAAAGATAAACTTCAACTTACTAATGGTAATGGTAGCAAATAACACACTAACTTATTAACTTGCAGACTTGCCAGTCTAGGTAGCTCTAATCGGAGACAAATGCAACGTAATTTTAACCATTTATTTACAGGTTATGTACAAATAATAAAAAAGAAAATTTATTAATATGAACAAAAGAAAGGATATTTTATTGCCGGCTTCCAGTGCGGTTGAGTGCGGCCTGTGGTTGAATCTCCCTGCGTACAGTACACGGCGCTTAAGAAGACAAGAAGCCGGCGCATCCCGAAGAACTACGGCGAGTGCACTATGCGATGCCGCTGCAGTAAACAAACGAGGGAACTTGAGAAAGATCATAAACTCGTTGTTTGCGCATAGGCGGGCTCGTCTTCTTACGCGCCGCGTACTGTAAGTGGACTGTTGGAATGCGGCCCTGGTAGTTGGTACTACTGCAACACCAAAATAAAGCATATGTGGGTACGTTTTTTAAACGTACAGAAATTGTTTATTGTGATTAATTATTGAAATTAATTAGTGCTTTGAATTTTTGAGGTTGAAGCAACAAGTGTTCTCTCATCGGAGCTTTCTCAATTTTTATGTTGAACTTTTTTACCGGTGTTTTTCTAGGGGAATTGTCGGAATGAATGTATGAGAAATTTGCATATGCAAATGGTGGAATAGATGTCAACGACAAACGGTGGATACAATTTCCGCAAGAAAGATCTTGCACGTACAAGCGGTGGATACAGAGTAACGATTGCGGCGATTGACTTCACGCTAGAGCAAGCCCCTTACGGTTAGTCGAACGCATTGAACCTACGCACAGTAAAATACTCTTTTTGCAACGAATTCTGGCCTGGAAGGATTTGTTTTGGCTGGTCCCGCAAGAGAGTCCCCCCGGTTTGGGGAACGAACGTCACGCCGCGGTCTGAACGTATATTCATCGAGGTATTATTTCTTTAGCGTTGATTGCAACAGAGCAACAGGTCTCTTACGGTCTCAAGACACTGAAATAACAATGCAAAACAAAATGGAAAATAGAATAAAATTCGGCTCGAAAACGGCAAAACAAAAATGAAATTTGGAAATAATTATAAATTTGAAAACAGCGGATAATAAAAATTTACGGCGTCGGAGAAGAAGGTCTTTTGTAATGACGAAGAAGAAGGTGATTGTTTCTTTCGTTTGTAGCCTATTTATACCCGCATCGAGGTGACCTTTTCGGTTCGGGAATGCGGAACCATTGACGTCACTATCTCCTCGAATCGGGCACGTGAGATTGTTCTTGACCTGGAAACATTAAGTGTATTTTCCTGTAAAAAATTTTTGAATTAATTATATTTGTTTCTTTTTGATAGACTATCCTTCTTAGTGGAGAGGGTTATTTAAAAAAAAAACTCTCTTATTTTTGATTCAATTTTAAGCAACGTTTCGGAAGCTTGTTTATTTGATGCTTCCTTCATCAGGCTTTGATTGATATAAATTAAGGTGGTCATGCATGAAGTTACGAACAAATGTTCATAGTACACTATTATAAAACTATAAATATGAATATGAATAAAATAACACTTATAATTACACAAAATAAATAACATAGATAAATAAATACTTGTAAATAACACTATGAACTATAACAAACGTACATTGAGTAAAATCCACAAACAAAAGAAACAAATATAATTAATTTAAAAATTTTTGTAGAAACATTTCAAATTAATATAAAATTTTGAAGTTTGCTTCATAAAACTTACCAATAAAAATTAATTATTTTTGACAGTATTCTTACAATCTGGTATATAGGTATCTACCTATTGATAGATTACACTTTAAAACAACACTAAAGTATTTAGAGGTTAAGTTTTTTTAGAGTTAATTTTACTTTTATATGCCTTTAAAAATGTGTTATAGTAGAAAATTTAAATTGTGTCAATTATAGTCAATATTACTACAATTAAGCATTGTTAATGACATTTATTGTAATAATTCTCCCCAAACGCAACGTTATGTTACCAACCACGAAATGACCTTACCTGTGCTCAATCCGTAACAAGTGCGAGAATATTTTCGACCGGTGTTGCTGAATCTAACTATTTTGTAATTGAAAATTAATCCAGAATGTTAGTATTCTAGAATATTAGTAGAAAAAGTTTTTCCTTTTCTTGAATATTCATTCAATCTCAACTGACCGGAAATCAGTCGTCGAAAAATATTAACCACTATTGCGCTATTTTTGTAATTCAAATTTCATTGCGTAATTGAAGGGTTATTTTCTGCATACAAAGAATATTTGCTGTATTATTATTAATAACAAACTAAAAACAAAAATCCGTGGTCGTCATAGTTGCAAAAGAAATACTATTATAATTAAAACAAATATATAAAACTATACCCCATTTATATAACTAACAGGAATTTGAAACTTCTTTACTTTACGGTAAGTAATCCAATTATTCTTACAATTGCATTTAAACTATTATTAAGAATTGTTTTATTTTACTTTATTTAAATTTTAACTTTCTGGATCATTTTAATTAATGTAACTTTAACTGTGTGCATTTCACATTTTACTGCAAATAAGTTAGTACTTAGTAAAAACTTTTCTTATTCCGTTAGTCTCACGATTTATTTTTAAAACTCATTCATTATTTTTGAGCGTAATTAGACAATTTCCAAAACTTAGTTAATGTAATGATTTAGTAATAACTAATTTTTTATTTCAATCACATGCAAAATATAATAACTTTTAAAACTTAAAACCCTAATAATTAAGTACTATTTTTTTTTTTTTTATTTTATCTTAAGAAGTGATTAGGAAAATTGCAATTACAGTTTCATATTGATAACCGTATTAATTTGTCTGAATAATAAGCATGAGCCCTTTTGAAAGCTTATATATTGTATCAATATTTAAATACGGGTTTTTGCTTTTAGAAGTTAAAATAATGAGCTGATTTAAATGATCTCCAGACTACTCTTCTGTATTTAGTATATAAAAGATTCTATATAAATGCGATTTTTACTGTAAAAAAATCGTATCCTTCCAATAAACAGTATTTTTGTAATAATTAAAATGGTATTAACGATAATACATATTTGATAAGTTAATAACTAGAAGCAGTTAATATTTAACCAAAGTCGCAAATAAAGGTTTCATATATTTTTTTTATATCGTCAGTATAAATATTTTGTCTACACAAATAGTTTGACTGGAATGACATCAATTCATTTTCTTGAGCTGGGTACACATTGATGTAATAACTAAAATTTCAAGTCGTATTGGATAATGATTGATTTTTTAATTAATTCATACTAAATAATAGAAATCACAAAAATTTAATTTTAAATATTCTTTTGTAATTGTAAATCTGCTTCATTGTCTTCCGCCGTAATAAATCTTCATCCGTCTTAGTAAGTTTGTTTTCTAATTGAAATCCCTCCTTCAAAGTTAAGAATTCCTATTTTGTTCACCGACATACTGAAAACAATACCGTTTTTAAACAGTAATTTTGTAAGTAATTCTGATTAGAAGTTTTGAAGTCTCAATATTTGTGTTTACAATGTTTTACACGGTCCCACAGTGCTACCCGAAAACGCATCTTTCGTTAACCCTGTCATCTAAAACCAACGTGTCAGTGGCATGAAAATAGCAAACACACATGTTTACAGCCTGATATTAGTTTTCGTCAACACATTCTTTTCTTCTAACGGTAATCACCTACATTAAAATTGCATACAACCGTATCATTTTGATACGCGCTCTAATTGATTTAGTTTAGCAGGTCTCTTGCAAACGTTTCAACTTAGCTTGAAAGAAATGCTGCATAAACATCTCGTGGAACTATTCAAATTATAACGTCCAATAATAACGAATGTAATGTTATACTACAATTTAACACTAATCCTAAGTAGCACAAAATATTATGTAAATTTTGGTAAATAATGTTTATCAAACATTTAAATGTAACACTTTTATACATTAAAAAATATCTTAGGAAAATATTTTAGGTAAACATATACAAAATATTTTAAATAAATCTTACGTAAATACTTCAAACAAGTATTTATTAATTTTTTAATTTGCTTTATAAAAGATATTTAAAACAATTATGATAAAATCACATTTTAAATAAATATATTAAAATATTTGAAATAAGTTTTCTAATAATATTTCAAAATTATATTTATGCAATATTTGTTAATAGATTTTCAAAAATTATTTGTAACATATGTTTTATTATACTTTTGAAATATTTGTAAATAGTACAATAATATTAGATCAATTTACAAGAAAAGAAAAATATATTCTAATCTTTTTATATTTTCTTCTATATATTTACAAACAAACATTGTTAATACATAAGTAATAAAAACAATATTTATTAGAAACAATAATTTTTGCAGAAACCTATTGTCGACTCGTGTTGACAATCACGAACGTGAATGCATTCGCATTAGGCAACTTTGTCGACAGATACGTAAAAGCAGTTACATAAATCGATCATTCGATAATTATACCCAACTAAGTGTCAACAAAAATAAACATCTGCTCGCAAGAGTTTGTACAATAGAAAACAAACACCGAGAATCACCCGACAGCTGTTTCGGACTTTTGGAACTCTTCGGGAGTGAAAAACTTGAGTGTAAGTTTACTATGGTATAAATGCATGCTGTGAACTATATCCTTTACTGGAGGGCACATCATATTGAAATAATAAGTTTTGCGACACCTAGTGTTTATTACATAATTCAAATACACAAATTCATATGGGTTGTAACTTAACGTATAAATACTACAAACTATAAAATTTGAACTTGTGATCGTTATTTAGATTTCCTATTTAAATAAATCAATTGTGTAAGTAAAATGTATCAATTTTCAAATTATAAGACTTCTTAAAACTATCTAAATATTGAAATGAATAAGACTGAGTCGAGTCCTTTTTAAAGCTGATGTGATTTTTATCATATTCAAACATATAAGCAACTTTTGCGGACAGGTATGTAAAGCAGTTACATACCTGTCGGCAAAAGTTGCTTACATTTACGTACGTGAACGCTTTCACGAGTCGACACTAGATGTCGAAAAACTTATTGTTTAAATATTATGATCACTCCAGCAGGGAATATAGTCGACAGCACGCGTTTGTACAATAGTAAACTTACACTCGAGTTCTCTCACTCCCGAAGAGTCCCAAAAGGACGAAACAGCTGTCGGGTGATTCTCAGTGTTTGTTTGCTATTGTACAACCTCTTGCGTACTTTACTGCAGGCGATTCAAAATTTTTATACTTGCTATGTAACTGCTTTACATACCTGTCGGCAAAGTTGTACATTTTTCCTCCGAGATGCATAAAATAGAAACCAAATCAATATCCCTTCAAGTTCAATTCTACAAACAAAACTAATACAATGAGTACGGTAATAGTAATTACAAAAAGTTTAAATATTTTAAGACAGCGTACCTATTTTTAGTTGTGTTGTTGTGTTTACATTTACTGGATATTTCCTACTTCCATTATTGCTGTAGATAAAAACAGGAGAGCCGATTTTTTTTTCATTTCCTAGTCGGTAGCATTGGGAAACCGTTTTTTGGTTGCCAATAAAATGAGTGTCAATAATTCAAACTTATTTTGTAAGCTACGATTTTAGACAGTATGTACAAAATGTTCAGCTTATTTAGTAAAAACTATAATTGTATTCACAATCACGATTACTAGAAAAATAAAATGGGCCACTACTTAACACCCAAGAGAAAGGAAGGGTTTGTGAAAAGAGATAAATAAAAAACGCTAACTAAGTGGTTTCTAGCAAATCCTACATGCATTTATTTGAATTAGATACACTTATGATGTCAAATTTGATAAATTACTTATTACATAAAAATTGAAAACAAAACATTCTAACTTATTACGGTTTGTCCTGCTCCTGCACTTTGATCTTAATTTGATTTACTTCAAACAAACACAACCTAAAGTTTGCTGCATTCTTGTCCGTTCTTTATGGGTCTAAGATGATTTGTAAGAAAAAAGATTTTGTAGCCCTCGGCTACAAACTATGAGTAACACCAGCTTTGGTGAAAATACCAAAGAGTAATGTTTTACCATGATATTATTTGTTGGGCTAATGCTTAAACCCTACATTGCCTAGAACCAAAATACTACGAATTTATTTATTAAAACTTCTAGAATTTGCTGCATGTATGCATAAGGTGTTTTAATGATCATTAGCAATTTTCGCTCTAAGAAATTTATTGTTTATGTGTTAATTATATTATTTAATATGAAATTAAATGACTTGCTATTAATATTAATTTGCACTAATTTTATCTCATGGTATTGAAATTAATTTTTGTGATCAATGACAATATTATTTTATATAATTATCAAAAAAAACTTTAACGCAACAAAACGGTTTTAAAATACCCTTATGAAATAATATTAAATTACGACCTTCTTGCTGTAAAATAATGTTCCAGGTAAGTTATTAAGCCCTTTTTTTGGAAGTTATTGCTTCTTTCACTAATCTGAATCTCTCTTGAAGATGTTGGGGTTGTTTGGTTTTGTCAGCTTCTTCACTCGTCTTCATATAATTTATTTATTTCTTGTATTGATTACATTTATTTCTTTAGTATTGCAGGTTACACTTTAATTTAATTACTATATTTGCTGCTTTGTAGTGTTAATTGTAGATACTGAACACCGAATTACTTTAGAAGTCACGTAACTTTATTTACTGTATGAAGGTTCTCTTCCACTCTTTCGACGGAAGAATTCTTATTGTGTAAAGCAACGTGGACTCTACCCCGTTGTAAAACCAACTTTGCCTGCTGTTTTTAGGCACCCCTATTTATGATGTTTGCCAAAGGACACTCTGATAATTAAAAATTTAAAATTTATTAAGCAATTTATCACGCCATCTTTTGTACATCGGCTGTACACACAAATTCTTTCGTAAGCAATTTTTTGTGTGGAAATAACATACCTACAAATACACATCTATTAAGAGAACAACTAATCAATATGTACCTTGATGGGAATTTCAACTTCAAAAATGGGCCACCAATAACCAGCTCTTTTACAAATTCTTACCCAATTTTTTGATTTAACATCTATGAGACACGGAAATGAAAGGATAATACCTTGCCTACCGTGTGATAACTTTTGTCTTAAAGATACGGCGTTATGTATTGTAGTGCATTTTCTCTGTTTTTGTTGTTAAAAAATAAACAAACGGACAGACACCATCATATAATAAGGTATATAATTTGTGCTCCACCTATGTTCCCCGTGCCATGATTTTCAAATCATGTTATTTTATATCAAGTGGAGCCCACATTGATATCAAATGTTTAACATTAATTGCGTTTTTACATACATTTCAAAGTGGAACAGACAAATCGTTTGTTAAAGCTGATAGTGAAGGATTGATTATTTGAAACAACTTACGGAACACCATCCCTTTCAACCAAGCAATTCAATTTCAGATTCAATTAAATTTTAAAAAATGGTCATTCAAGGGGAATAAAATATATTCATAAAATTGTTTTTACGGACGTAAATTTTAATTTCTCCCTATCATTTTGTATAATGTGGAACTTGTTTGTCTGGCTGCTACAGCTATTCTGTCAGCCAAAACCTGTCTTGCGGTCCTACGCCGTTTTGTTAATTGGCTGGAGAAATGCTCCAAATCCCGACACTACGTAACAATTAAAATATAACCGATTCACCTCTGTTGCTACAGATTGAATATTTGGTTTCATTCTAGAAAGCAAAGCCAAGTCCAATCAAGAGAAACCAGCAACCACATCTAAGTAAAGATAACATTTTTGGTGGTGCCACATTTTGCACTATCACTGGGATTTTTCAAAGTACAATTTGTAAGTTGTGACTATTGCTGAAAACAATTAAGAAATGCATATGGGTTTTTGGAGAGGATGTTAACGTCGATCAGACTTTATGTATCCCAAGTGTTGACTATCCAAAATTCTGACTAATACCCAAAACTTTTTTTTAGGTTGTTTACCGGAATAAATATAAAAAAACGTATTGTGATAAATAAGTGGTTTGCCAATGTTCTCTATAACCTGGGTTGTCGTTTAAATTATAAAATAATACAACGTTACACATTATAGTTATTTATACAATAAATGTTGCTAGCTAACTAACGTTTCGTGTAAAAATCTTTGTCTTTAATTCAAAAGACCTTATACACACCTGATACATACTAAATGTTTTCTACAAACAAATGTTTCACACTTTTTATTAATTGGTTAAATGTTATAGTAATTGCGAGGTCGTGACAATATATGAATTGGTAACCATCTGTATTGTATAGATTAAGATAAAGTTTAAGTATTGTATAGTATGATGATAAACTGGTGTGTGGAATACTAGGTTTCCAGTAGCAAACGATGAAGGGTGTTTAAGTTTTAAGAAAACGGTTTTATTCCAAGTAGTCCATTAAGCAAGCAGCTAGCACGCATCGTGATCAGCTTGCTCATCGTAGTAAATTAAATTAATAAAAATAAAATTAAAGGACAATAAGAATTAAAGTTGAAGGTAAATTAGAAGAATGGGAAAGAAGACATAGACAAGACAATGGATATCGTACCCAGGTCATCCCGGTCATTTTTCAAAGTCGCTGAAGGTTGCACAAATTACGTTATCAGTAAATGTAATAAGGTTGGAATAAAAGATTTTTGAATATAAAAGAAAGGTTGTAGCGGCATTATATTTTACATTGCGTTATCTAATATACATTAAATCAATACATAAAAATTGTACGTTTCATTATTTTAGTTGCATTAAAATTGTGTTTTAAAGTTTCATGTCACTTATTTTAAAAGAAGCCAATGGTAAAGTACATAAAATTAATATAGAAGACAATTGAGTTTAATTTGTTAAATACAAAAGAGCAATCACCACAATTTGTTGGTATTGAACTGTTGATTTATTAAAACATACAGCAAAAAACACTTTGTTTGCTTTTTAAAAAGTGTTATTTTATGGACTAACTAGCGTGTCTAAAATATTTAATTTACGCACGGTTGTAGAAAATAGTATATTGTTTATTAAGTGAAGCAATCCTTTTATGGCAAGTTTGTTGCTTTTACTTTGAATAAAACATACTAGTTTTTTTAAATGTCCTTTATTTATAGAAAACAAATTATTAAAAAATGTACTGTATAATGTCAACACTCAAAATCGTTCGATGTGAAAATTATTAGTTCTTTAGCAAGTTACTTTTACGCCCGCTCAGGGCAATAGTAAACAAATTTCGAGTTCCGCTTCTAATAGCAACCGTCTGTGTACAATAAAGAGCATAAAAAAATAGTAGGTAAAAGTCTTAGTTATCTGATTATTTAAGAAAAAAATATTTAGGCCTAAATGCCGAAAGGTAGCCGTTAACATAACGTTACTAAACAACATGTTAAATACTAACATAATGTTAACTTTTTATGCTATTCCGAAACTAACATCGGCAATCATCGGCAAACCGTTTACTAGCATCGCGTTAACGTTCAGCCGTGTTTCAAATTAATTAATTAGTCAATAAATGGCTTTATGTTATTAATTTTTGAGTGAGAAAGGAGCATTTACAAAATAACACCAAAAACAATCATAGAATCTTAAGTCATTTTATCTAAATTGTTGGCAGTAACCTAACCCGTGTGCATGCGGCAGTGTTTTTTAAAAATAAGGTCAACATGCATAATTTTTATTAACCTATATAATAAAGTTATTAAAATCTAACCAATGCGAGGTAACAATTGCGAAGCCGGCCAATATCAAATACAAGCAGTGGCCTAGGTCATTTGTTCAGTAAAGATTAAACCTGGTGTTTTATTAATATATTACAATATCATAAGTAACTATTTGGTCCTTAAATTCAAATACATGGACAAAACTAACTTGAGGAACAAAATCTTCACACAAAGAGAAAAAGATGTATTATTAGAATTAGTGTTAAAACTTAGGGACATCGTAGAGTGCAAGAAAAGCGATAGCGTGTCCCTTGACAAAAAACACGAGTGTGGGAAAAAGTAAGGGCTACGTATAATACATTGGCTCAAACCGGGGAACGATTCTTAAAACAACTCAAAGAAGTTTATCAAGTTATGAAGCAAAATGGAAAAAAGAATGTAGCAGAAGACAGGGTAAATATCTTTTTTATAAAATCAAGTCAATAAACTTTATAAACACCAATTAATATATCATATACTTTTTGTCCAGTTGGTAAATTAAAAACTGGTTAATTGTGCCCACTACAAGATGATAAAAAATCGTTTGCCATGGACGGTTAGATAAGGTCACATACATCATAAAAATATAAAATTTAGTTATAGAGAGTTGTAGCTTACCTTTTCTCGAAAGTCACCATTTTTGCTTGTAACTCGAGAACTGTTGAAGATATCAGATAAGTACTTAGTATAAAAACTAAAGTTTGGATAATTTGCTAAAAAAAAGTTCTCTTGTGTTTTTTTCACAAATGTTACCAGTAAGGTGAAAATGTCAACTGAAAATTGAAGAAAAATTACTATTTGATAATACTGATTTTCAAAATATTAAAAAGAAGCAAAAAGGAAATGAAAAATGTAATATTTGTTTAGCTTTTCTAGTAGAGATGAATTACCAAAGTCACTAGATTTTGGAAAAAAATTTTATTTTCATTATATAATGCGAAATTTGTGACTATTAATTTAGTGAAATTGCTGTTGAATTTAAAGGTAAAATTAAAAATCAAAAAGTAAATGATATACACATATTTATTACGTTAATTTTTCAACAAAAATAAATGGCAAGTCATTAGATTTTTGCTAATTTCAACATTTCGTCAAGAAAATGAAAAATTGACTGTTAAAATTTCTGCCTAATTTTGTGAATGATTTGAATATTGAGCAAACAGATAAACATACAGATTTAATATCTCCATTTTGCCGTTATAACAATTAATAGATACCAATAATTTCTAGTTTGAGATGTTGAAAACCAAATTTATCACAAGCAACTTTGCCGACTGGTATGTAAAGCAGTTACATAGTCGATTCTTCAATAATTATAGCCAACGTAACAGTTGGCAAGTATAAAAATTTCGAATCGCCTGCAGTAAAGTACGCAGGAGGTTGTACAATCGAAAAACTTATTGTTCAAATTTAACACACCCTATTTTGATTTTTTTGTGAGATGTCAGAAAATAAATTAGTGCAAATGATGTTTTAATTTACACTATGTTTATTAACAATTTATATGGTATAACAACGTTCAATCTTCATCAAGTATCGTATCTTCCTTATCATAATCTACTTCTTCTTCTTCTTCGATAGGTGCGCAATTAGTGCATGCTTCATTTTCTTCTTTCATGCAGGTACCGCAAGCACCTGTACAGAAAAGTCTCGCTTTTTACAGCTTTCCCAGTCTTTTTTGCAATTGCAAAAAATCATTCTTAGAATTGCTTTAGGAGCTGGGGGTTTGTCATCATAATTGGGGATAAAATTTCACCTTTTCATAGGTCTCATGAAGTCTTGTTCAATCGTCATATCAGTAAAGTTGCCAGACCAGAAGGAATCGATGCGACAAACTGTATAAAACCCATTATTCACAAAGTTTTCGTATTCCTCATATGTTTTCTGAAACTTTTCATTTACTTTTCCTGCACTTTCTATTTCTTTTTTACGATTTTCCATGTTTTCATGAATGTTTGAATATACAAATGAGCTGATTTAGCGTAATGATGATGCCCAGTGGCATGGGAATATGGTAACATCTGAGATATTATTCGCAATTGTGTTCTTATGTCGCCCATTTTTTCGCTTCTCATGAAAGACTTGGCTAGTATAACAATTTTCATGTAAGCAATCTAAAGTTTGGCTGTTTTTCCTCTCTGAGCAATTTTATCAGTTGCAGCAAAGAAGTTTTCTCTGAAATTTGATAATTTGGGTAAACTGTGTATTTCAATGTAAGTGATGCTACCTTCAACAAAACCTTCTACAATTTTTCCAAACTTTTTTTTCTTATCAGAAAGTTTAATTTGTAATAAAATCAATTTGACTAATGCTAATAATAACAACGTATGCCCACGCACAGCTCTGGAATATGCATGGCCTGTTAGCACTTTTTTAACAGAACATGGGGCATAGCAAACAGAAAGATCTTTTTTAATCCCACTTTCTGCCATAACATATCCTATACACCCCATAAAAGACATAAGTAGATGAAATCTACCAAGTCTGATAATCAAATTGGATAAAGATGGTTCATTACAAGTTGCAACTATGTCAAATGCTTTTTGATACAAGGGTTGGTCAAAAGTGAAAAAACATGTATGTGTCCCCGCTTTTTCAGATGCTTCTGCAGCGTATTTCAGAACTGTTAAAATTGTATTGCAATCTGTAGGTGGATTATTGACGAATGGTAGACATACCACTCTACTACGCTCAAAAGACAACTCTTTAGTGAGTTTGACATGAATCCATTCCACCCAGACATAGTATAACATAATATATCAGCATTTTACAAATTGAAATCATCAGTGTCGTAAATATCTATTTTTTTTTATTAATATGCTATTTCCTAGCGGCTTGGTTTTTTCAAAATAATGAAATTCAACTTGATGTGGAATTGTAATCTCACTTACTCGTGGAGGATACTTAATTCTTCTTATTGGTTGCAGGTCTTCAAAACAATCATGAGGAGTTATAATCTGAATTCCTGCCATACTATGCATAGTATTTTTTCCATCAATCGTATTAATATTGTGATCAGCATTATCAAAAACAAATTGACTGAAGTGGCCAGATTTTAAAATGGGAGATTTGCTCATTAAAACTTCATTGCTTCATAGTAAAATGCACAAAATCCAAGATTGTGTAAAATATCAATTATACGCTTAGATTCAAATTTTCTGTGCAGCGTAACTGCAAGACCGACTTGAAGCGAGGATAAAAACGATTTTGGTCGAGGAACCAAAATTATTGCATGGTTAATCGCAGTCAGCTTGGTGATAGTTTTTTTATCTTGTGTTTTTGTTTTCATCATAAGCCCACGCATAAAATCTTGCAATGATTCTGGAACTACGTCCACAACGTCAATCATCATTGTATCAGTTGCCGGATAAAAATTGTTCTCATATTGTTTTAATCGAATATCATGCATTAATATTGTTACAGCTGCATTCAAAATTTTCGTTCGTTTCTCATGTTCATTTTTGCCTTTATTTTTCCAGGTTTTTTTTAACAAATAATATTCCTCATCTGCGAACAGTACATATGTTTCACCTCGCTCTTTTGAAATAAACTGTACATAGTCTGATCCATACTTCAACAATAATTTTCTTTTTAGTGTATCCGGGTGCGTGGGATTTTCACCCATAACTTTCAATAATTCTTTCAGGCTAAACTGCGATTCCTTGCTGTGATCAATGTAACTATTTACTTTGTGAATTTTTTTATTGATTTCATCATTTGTAGTTTGTCGCGTGGTACTACACGGTTTTTTTGAATAAACATCAAGAATTTTGTTAGAATAGCAATTTTGGTGATATTTTGCTTCTACAGATATCAAATCAACGCAAGATATTCTTTTTAGAACAGCCTTGGCAACATCATCACTATTAGACTTAATAACTTCTAAAATTTTAGTTTGAAAAGTATTAGTTTGAACATAACAAATTGTCTTACTTTTTGAAACTATTTTTTTAATTTTTTTTTCTATCTGCCTCTAATTCACAAATGAAACAATTTTTTTTTAAATCAAAAGCATTCAAAGATGTTTGAAGCTTCTTTTTGGTTGCGCTATAAGTTAATTTATTCTTATCGTTACAATTATTCAAGTTTCGAAATGAAAATCTATCATTTTTTTGATAGTATACTTCATTCGACATACTTCGTGCATTATAATGGATTGTTTTGATGACAAACAAAGTAAATTTCCATCATTTCTCTCCTTGCAACATTGCAATATTTTCTCAAATCCGCGTTGTACGTGCACAGTTTTTCCATTATCAGCAAGGTCTAAATTACATACGAAACATACCGTGTCCCATGGTATTATAATTCTGAAAGAATCAATCAAAAATGATATGCCTATTATATATAAAATTATTTACAACATAAAATATACAAACTATTTTTATGACAGGCACGACGTAAATGATGAAATTTATGTTGTAAATAATTTTATATTGTGGTGTTATTTTGTTATTTACTTCATTATCGGTCTTTTATTTATTTATTAATTAGTTTTAAGTAATTGACTATGTACCTACATTGTTATGTTAATAAGACAAACTTTTTCGTTATCTATAACACCTGAAGAAGGAAACGCGTATTTTTGAATATATCGTTTTCCGAAACGTTGTGAATAATAGAATTTTGAAAAAGTGTTTTATTCCAATCCTTGGTTCTCCTATAAGAAGGAAGTATTTACCTAACTCAATTTATTTATATTGTATAAAACTGCTGAAGCCACTATTGCTATAAAAGTTGTTTGTTTTTTTAATCGTAACTTTAATGCCATTGATGCAAACTTTTTTTATTTTCCAAACTCCAATAGTCCTTTCAACAGTATTTCAAGTTCTTATATGTGCAGAGTTGTACCTACACTTAGGAAGATTTGCTGGGTTTGCCAAAGGTGTTAGCATAATTCTGCTACAAGCATATGCACTATCTGCTATATCATGTTATAGGAAAGAGATTTTCCTCCAATTAAAATTTCAATAAACTATTGTTAAAAATGGTACTGTCGTGTGTTGTTCCCGGCTATCTATCAACAATATCGCAAATTATTAAATTGGCATTGCAAACAATTTGCACGTTATAGTAGAAGAATGATTTCCTGTTCCTGTACAGTTCTCCGTCATCACCTCCAGGGCTTTGAATGGGAATATAGATTTCGTCAATGCAGCCTCTGACCTAGAATTATAAATCATACTAATCGCTATACATAATAATGTATTATCACAATATACACCCCAGGAAATCCAGCAATTGCCTCAAATTCCCTTTTGTCGTGGCTACTTTTTCTGCAGAAGTGGGCATTGTAATAAATCGAGGCCTTAATTAAGCAATATGAGGCAGTACTTTTAACAACACCTTTGATACGGTTGCCGTTAATGTCATCGCCTATCATGATTTTAAAAGAACCTTAAAAAAACTGAACTGTACCCAAAAACCGCAAACAAATCATAATTTGAATAATTGAGGAAAGGGATTTGTTTCTATTAGTTGCTGATTTTATATGTTCATGGAGTAGCTCCTACTACTAACAGCTTTTTTTTGAGAGACGATACCGTTTTCGAAATTCATGTTCTCCATAAGAATCCATAGTACGGCGCGTTTTGAAATTTTTGCTCTTGCAATTACAAATACATCTTCATCAGATGAATCGGATGTAAAATCAGAGGTAGGTACTAGAGTCGCATACGGCCATAATATATCACAAAATTTAAACAAATAATTGAGAAATAGGGATACAAGAAAATGTTTGGTATGAGCTACATAACCTTAAACTTGCAAAGTAAATCTGCTACAAGTCAGCTGATTCTCGCCATTTTATTAAACCAATCGCTTGTTAACTACATGTTAACGGTTCCTGAACGTTCAGTTAAATATAAATTTACATTTACGAATATGTTAACGTTAACTTTGCTTTCGGAATGACAAATTATAACTAACATACAGTTAGCGACGTATTTAATATTAACATTAAGTTAAAGTTGTTTACAGCATTCGGGCCTTTTAAGATTTAAGATCAATAAAACCGCTTATAATAAATAGTTTCATTTAACTAGTTCAATATGTTACATTCAAATAAAATTTTATAATCAATGCAAAAAGGATAAAATTAGAGTAATATCAAACCTTGTATGATCTACAAATATTATTTTTTTGAAAACTGCAAATTGCTTTTATATTGAAAAATAAATTGTTTATGTAAAAATACAATAAAAGCAACATATAAAAATAACATGGCGTCCCTAGTATTTTTTAAGTGGCAACATATTTCGTTTTCATATTTGATTTTGTAAGTTTTCAATATAAATTTGTTTATAAAGAACATTGTACACGTGAAGCATTTGAAATGGTAATGTCTTACTGCTCACGGTTATTAAGACTTCAGACTTTTAACAAAGCGCGTAATTGATTTAACGAAAAGTAAACAAAATGTTAAACTAAGCTGCAGTAACGGGTGACTTATGTGTGCATGCAAAGGTAAACTTGTAATTGGAAAACTTTTCATATGTCAATAAACAAAAGTCCATTCGTGACGGTTTCCATAACTGAAGTGAACGAGCTGAACAAAGGCAAGCCTAGTGTAATTTGTAGGTCACTAATGAGGCTGATATCGCTATTCTCAGACGATCATATCGACATAAAAATAATATCGAGTAATAAAAGCTTATTTACATAAGCTCACTCCTATAAAAATTATATGCGTGCATTAGATTTTAGGGTTTGCGTTATACTTAAGAACGACCACGTAAATTGAAACTTAGAACAAATTTAGATGTTGCCTTTAGAAAAGGTTCTTATTATAACCTTTTTCTAGTGTAGTTACAGGTAAAAGTTTCAAAAATGTGTTCGATATTGATGTGAAGTTCGCGAGATCGTTACTGAACTTAAATATTCCTGTATATATATGTTCGTGATTTTGTGCTACACGCCATTCGTCTTAATGATACCTCCACCGGGTTACCGGCGACATTAATGTGGCTGAAACATGTATATTCGGGCATTCGTTCAGGTTATATTTTCTCATTTCAAAGTACCTAGTATTAATAAACAACAAATTTTAAGTTTTAGTTTAAGTTCTTTATCACTCCAGTTGATTATGCATAATAGTCTTTTTTTTTTAATATACCGTGCTGATATGTAACCATTAATTCCCTATTTGAATTGAAAATTGAAAGGTATTATGTTTTTTTTCGTATTTGCGTAGCTATATGTTGTATATTAGGGACCATAAATCATATTTTATTAATCTGATAAGAATTTCACTGCCTTTGCCCTAACACGTTTATTTTTACTTTGTACCGGTAATTACAGACGATATTATATATGAAGTGCTTATTGCAGTATGCATTTCTCATTTAGTATTATTTGTATTAATTTCTTTTTATATAGTGCCTTATACTATCAACTGTAATGTATACTTGTTCGCAATTAAAATGTTTAATAAATTATCTGGTACGTTTGGCAGCATTTGCATAATTAGGTGTGATATCGCGTTCAAAACACTTTATACTGTAGTTCAAATTATTACCAACAAAAAGCTCAGGAAGTTATAATTTTCAACCTTTCGTACGTGTTAAAGTATTTATGATTTAGTAGAAAGTGAAGGATAATAAAAAAGGTGGTACACAAATTTATTTCAGTTTTGATGTCATTTTAAACATTACAAATTAGAAATTTAGTGGTACATTTGAAAATCTTGAAAAATAAATAAATCTGTAGTAAATACTGGCATATGTTTCTATTGCACGACTGCGGTAATCAATGTTTCAATTAAGCAGTAGGTGAAAATAAACAACGGTGCAAAAATGTTAAAAATTTTAAACATTTGTGTTGAAAAAATCTTGTAATTTTATTTTCTCGGACACATAGTTTTATTATTTATTATTGACATTTTCATTTAAAATCTTAAATAAATTTATCTCTAATAATACAGTATTAAAAATGTGTGCCTTTACATGAGGTGTGTAAATTCCACCTCACCAATCAACTAACTATATTATAAATATATAAAAAATATTTGTGTATTGTTAATAGTATATTATGCACCAAGGTTGTAAAAACTGTATTGCCTTAGCACCAGTGGGTAGACAATAATGGACTTCACAACCATGGTGTATATACTATTTTTCCACTACTAGCCAAATTTAAGCCAAAAATAAAAAATAAACATTTTTCTTGTAAAAATCAAATAGCACAGGAATGAAAATAAATCAAAAACTATTAAAAGCTACATACGTTAATAAACCAACTGCAACTGATTCACTAAACACTTGTGTGGCACATTTCACCTTCATTTTCTGAAAATTATTCGGAGTAATATGTAAATTAGTTGATTTAGGAGCCAATCGCACCGGTTTAGATTTGTCTGACACGTAGAAATTTTTAATGTCTTTCCAAGGTGCTTTTTTGTTATTAAAGATTATATCGTATTTAATCAAGTTATTGTGCACTGACTTTAATAAATAGAGGACATCGAAGAAATAATAGATTTTGTTATCGTTTACAAGAAGGTGTGGTTTTTCCGGTAATACATCTATTCTTTTAATTAGGTTTCGAAAATTTTACTACTGCCCTAACATTGGCACCGCATTGTAGCTTTTCTATGCAGTTTAATACTATCGACTTCAATTTGTCACCTTTACATATCGTATTTGTAAAGATGTAGCACAAGAGTTGTTTAACTTTTTTTATATAACTCTAACCATGATCACGTAGAAGTTTGAGCTGGCAACAAATTTAAAACCTACTTTAAAATTAACATTTTGGGGCTCGTAAAAATCATTTCAGTGAAAATTGTTTGTATTCCTCTGTATATCTCCAGCTTCTTAGTAGTTTATTTTTTAAGTCCACTTGGACTGTTACAATTTGTGCTCTGCTTTCGGGAAGTAATCGTTGGAAGATGTTAACTTCATTTGAAGTGCTTTCTTTTCACGTTGCAATTTAAGAATGTTCCTCCGTAATTTTCTTTACCTAAGAGTATTGGAGCTGAAAGCTTGAGTAGTTTTAGTATAGATAGAGATGTTAACGGGCATTTATTTACATCGATTCTGATAACACTTGTATAAAACATCTAAAAATTTCATTTATTGCTTTGCCAATATGCCTTGCATCATTTGAATATTGGGTTTCAGAAATTGACACTTGTAATTCATTTAGGAATGGCAAGTGTTCGCCACATACCTACTCGTTAAGTTTTTAGAGTCGACATTTTTATGCAACAGAACGGACCTTCCAGATTCTGTTAACCATTCAAAACACCTACAACAAAATGTTTGTAATTTACTTAAAATTCTTCATGTAACTTAACTCGCCTGCTTAAATCTCCTTTGGGAAACCTGAAAAAACTGATTCTACCATCATATTTAATAAATAAATAAATTCAGGTTATGTATTTGCGGTTATGGGATGGGGACGCAAATTTGAAACTAATGGCATTTTTTATTCAAATAATTTTATCCTGTTGGGTAATTTTAAGCAGCAAATACGTTAAGGATAATCTCCTGGATATACAAAATTAGGTTTTACTCGTTATTGTTAAACAACTATTCTTAGATTCTCAAAAAATTTGAAATTGTCCATTATTAACCTAGGTCAACAATAGAAAAAATTATTAACCACTAATAGAGAAATTCAACTTCTCAGTTGGCTAGGAGACGCAATAATTGTCCACTTCACAGCTAGTAGTTGAAAAATGGTTATTAGTGACATTGAATTCAAAGATGATATCCTGCTTATTCAGATTCCTAAAACGAAAACAGATGTTAGTCGTTTTTTTGTTATATCAAGTATAGAATGGGTTAAGATCGTTAATAGTATATTATACACCAAGGTTGTGAAGTCTGTCATTATTGCCTTAAAACCTTTCGCGAAATAAGGTGCGTAGGCAATAATGGACTTTAAACCATGGTGTATATACTATTTTTCTACTACTAGCCAAATTTAAGCGAAAATAAAAAAATAAACATTTTTCTTGTAAAAATCAAGTAGCACAGGAATGCAAATAAATCAAAAAGCATTAAAAGCTACATACGTTGATAAACCAACTGCAACTGATTCACTAAACACTTGTGTGACATATTTCATCTTCATTTTCTGAAAATTATTCGGAGTGATATGTAAATTAGTTAATTTAGGAGCCAATCGCAGCGGTTTAGATTTGTTTGACATGTAGAAATTTTTAATGTCTTTCCAAGATGCTTTATTGTTATTAAAGATTATATTGTATTTAATTAAGTTATTTTGCACCGACTTCAATAAATAGGAGACATCGTAGAAATAATAGATTTTCTTATCGTTTACGAGAAGGTTTGGTTTTTCAGGTGATACATATATTCTTTTAATTAGGCTTAGAAAATTTTACTACTGCCCTAACATTCGCACCGCATTGTAATTGTAGCTTTTCTATGCAGTCTAATACTATCGACTTCAATTTGTCACCTGTACATATCGTATTTGTAAAGATGTAGCACAAGGGTTGTTTAACTTTTTATATATAACTCTAACCATGATCAAGTAGCAGTTTGAGCTGGCAAAAATTTTAAAACCTATTTTAAAATTAACATTTTGGGGTTCGTAAAATATAATTTTAGTGAAAATTGTTTGTATTCCTCCATTTATCTCCTGCTTCTTAGTGGTTTATTTTTTAAGTCCATTTCGGCTGTCACAATTTGTACTCTGCTTTCGGGAAGTTATCGTTGGGAGATGTTAACTTCAATTGAAGTGCTTTCTTTTCACGTTGCAATTTAAGAATGTTCCTCCGTAATTTTCTTTGCCTAAGAGTATTTGAGCTGCAAGCTTGAGTAGTTTTGGTATAGCTAGAGATGTTAACGGGCATTTATTGCTTCGCCAATATACCTTGCATCATTTGAATATTGGGTTTCAGAAATTGACACTTGTAATTCATTTAGGAATGGCAAGTGTTTACCACATACTCGTTAAGTTTTTAGAGTCGACATTTTTATGCAACAGATCGGACCTTCCAGATTCTGTTAACCATTCAAAACACCTACAACCATTTGTTTGTAATTTACTTAAAATTCTTGATGTAACTTAACTCGCCTGGTTAAATCTCCTTTGGAAAACCTGAAAAAACTGATTCTACAATCATATTTAATAAATAAATAAATTCAGGTTATGTATTTGCGGTTATGGGATGGGGGCGCGAATTTTAAACTAATGGCATTTTTTTATTCAAATAATTTTATCGTGTTAGGTAATTTTAAGCAGCAAATAAGTTAAAGATAATCACCTGTATATACAAAATTATGTTTCACTCGTTTTTGTTAAACAACTATTTTTAGATTCTCAAAAAATTTGAAATTGTCCATTATTAACCTAGGACAACAATAGAAAAAATTATTAACCACTAATAGAAAAATTCAACTTCTCAGTTGGCTCGGAGACGCAATAATTGTCCAGTTCACAGCTAGTAGTAGAAAAAAAGTATTTGGCACTACGAATGAAAATAACTAAAATCAATGATCGTTTATTTCTGCGTTATGAAAAGGGTAAATGTTGGGGCTCACCTGTAGGCATTAATACTATAAGTTCAATTCCCTTAAAAATTGCAGAGTTTTTACATTTAGAAAACCCCAAAAAATTTACAAGTCAGAACAGCTGAATCCTGGTTTATTTTCAAATTTAGAAGATTGTACAATAAACATAAACATTTACAACAATTGTACAGTGGAGAGAGAAAATAAGTAATAACATGCAAAAATTATTTTTATTGTAAATTTTGATAGTTATGAATAAATTCTACATGGTTCAAGTATATTCTTTTAATGAATGGTTAGATGGAAACGCAAGTATTAAGCAGGAATGGCTTTTAGGGATGTTAGAAAGTCAGTCAGGATATCTACAAATAAATAATTTAAAATTGAGGTTAGTTATATTTGTTTGCCTTACCTGATTTAATTCCATAAAATTACCCGTCATTACACCTTAAATGTACTATGGAGAGTCACATGCTTTCTCACATTTCTCTGTTATACACATTTTACTCCTCTAAACTAAAATAATTCCATTAATGTTTTTTATATACAGGGTGTTTTATTAATCAGTACAGAAAATGAAACTGGAGATTCCTTGCAAAATTTAAAGGGGGGTTTAACATAAAAAAAAATTTCCTTAAAGCCTCCCTGAAGAGTTACAGCCCTTAAAGATGTGTAAAAAATTCACATTAATCGATGTTTTTCTGAAATGACTTGAAATAAAAAAAAATCTAAACATTCAAATACTACTACCAAGAAGCCTCCATAATTTCATAATTTTATTCACCCTTGTTCTCTGCAAGTGGGTGAGTCTTACTACCCCTTAGAGTTTTTTTTACCAGAACTTTTTAACTAATTTTTTTTCAATTTTAAAATTCAGATTTTGGAGGGCAAATTCAATTAAAAACTTTTTGTCTCTTAAAAATTTTACGTAAACTCAATACTTTTCACCAAAAAAATAAATTAAGCAAACTTGCAGAATTTTTAATTAATAAGTTGCGTATGCAAGTTTGACATAAATAACAATATTATTATTAACTATCATTTTTAATTTAAATTAACAATATTATTTCAGAGAGTGTTCAAAATGGGCACCATTTTCTGGAATACAGGCTCTTATTCTTTTGAACAAATTTCCGTTAACGCTACCTAGCATTGCTACAGATTGTCTAACTCTTCAGGGAGGCTTTAAGGAATTTTTTTTATGTTAAACCCCCTTTAAATTTTGCAAGGAATCTCCAGTTTCATTTTCTGTACTGATTAATAAAACACCCTGTATAGTTGTGGAATGACCATTGTAACAAAAGGTTAAACGACATTTGTGTTTCGGTTTAAAATATACAAAATAGATGTCGCTCTTTCCAAAGTACTTACACGCATTTACTTTTTTGCTAAAATAAAACAACGATTTATTTTAAGCAGAATAATTATAGGTAACAAATAGTCTATTACACGGGCTTAATTATAGTACCCAAAGTTTGTTTCTTAAATCACCCTAATCGTCCAGTGTTTTTGATGATTTTACCTAATTAGCTACCATATTGTGTGTAAACATCAAGCTACCTGTTATTTATAGACACCTGTCTTAAATGTTTTCAGTGCTAGAGGCCAAAAATAAAATTACAAAATTTTCTCAACACAAATGTTTAAAATTTTTAACATTTTTGTACCTTTGTTTATTTTCACCTACTGCTTAATCAACAACAAAATATAACATATTAAATTCAATTTATCTTAATGTTTCAATGTTTTGAATTTTAACTAATGTTTAATACTTTGTATTGGTTAAATAATATGGCATTTTTTAGAAAAATTAACAAATTTGTAAAATAGATTCTCACTCAATAAAACATGCAAATTGAACATATTGAATATTTTGAATATGTTGAAATTTCTGGTGTTTAATGATTAAATATTCTTATTGGTTTTTAGTCATTCTCCAAATTTTTAATTTTTTTCTATCTATACTTTTACGTATAATATCCCGGTCAGACACCTGTATATACAAGATGTTTCATTAAGGCTGGCCACCGGCCATATCTCAGAAACTAGTGGACATAAAAAGTAGGGAAAAAAATTCTATATAAAAGTGGCCACGAGAAAATTCTGGAAATTATTTTTAAGTTTCGTAATTCATCGCAAGGGGGCGCAATTAATAATTAAAAAATAAAATTCTAAATTTTTCCGAAAATTTCCACATTAATGCATACCTTTTTGTAACATCGTTAGACAGATTAGACAATTCTTCATCATTTTGGTCTAAGCCTCATTGGCGTACCGACCTAAATAAGAGTGGGGGAAGTTATTGAATCATTTAAATCGCTGTTATTTTTAAACGACTTATCCGATTTTAGTAAACCTAAGCTTGTTTAGAAGAGAAAGGTGAGTACTTTTAACTGTCGTATTCATTGGTACGCAATAGTTAATAATAAAATTGTTAGAGGGCGCAATTTGTAATAACACCTGTTTTTTAATTTTATTCAGAAAAATTAAACTATACGGTATAATTATGACAGCATAATCGGAAAGTAGAATAAATTTGCAAGAAAAAACCAGATAACCGCAAATCAATACCTTTGCTCGTTACACAGTTATTTCCAAAAAAAAAAATTTTTTACACTGCAATACCAGTTTTTTGATTTTATCCTAAAAAATTAAATTATATAGTATAATTATGACATCATAAGCGGAAAGTAGATTAAATTTGTAACAAAAAACGTAATTAACGCAATTTGATATCTTTATTCGTTCCAGAGTTATGGCGAAAAGAAGACTTTATAACCATTTAATTTAATAAAACGGTAAACAATCATGAACAACTGTTAAAAAACAATTGAAAATCTATAAGTGTTTAAATTGACGGCCGTTTTGTAAAATACAACTATTAATTCTTTTTATAATTATACCGTATGATTTAATTTTTCTAGATAAAATAAAAAAACTGGTATTGCAGTGTTAAAAATTAATTTTTTTGGCAATAACTCTGCAACGAGCAAAGATATCGAGTTGAGGTTTTCAGGGGTTTTGCTTGAAAATTTATTTTACTTTTCAATTATGATGTCATAATTATACCGTATGATTTAATTTTTTGAATAAAATCAATTTATTACAACAATTATTACAAATTGCGTCTTTTAACAATTTTATTATAAACTATCGCGTACCAATGAATACGACAGTTAAAGTACTTACCTTTCTCTTCTAAACAAGCCTAAGTTTATTAAAATCAGTTAAGTCGTTTAAAAATAACAGCGATTTAAATGATTACACTTTCAATAGCTTTCTCCACTCTTATTTAAGTCGGTACGCCAATGAGCCTTAGACCAAAATGATAAAAAATTGTCTAAGCTTTCTAACGATGTCACCAAAGGTATGCATTAATGTGGGAATTTACGGAGAAATTTAGAATTTTTTTAATTTTCAATTGCGCCCCCTTGCGATGTATTATGAAACTTAATAATAATTTTTATGATTTTCTCGTAGCTACATTTATAATAAAAATTTTTCCTTATTTTTTATGTCTATTAGTTTCTGAGGTATGGCCGGTAGCCAGCCGTAATAAAACACCCTGTATATTCTTAATTACCAAAGTAACATTTAAACAAAATTTTAAAAATTAGAAGATATCTGGTAAGTAGGTATTCTAATGGCGTTTTGTACAAAAATGCGTGTATGTATGAACGTATGTACTCTGACCTAGAAACCAAACAAATAAAACAATTTAATTCATACATTATATGTAGGCTTTTTGAGAAGTTTTTCAAATGTGCTTTTTTTTCTACTCTTAAAATTAAGGGAGTAAAATTGAAAAAAATGTATTTTCTCAAAAACGAATCTAACAATTTTCCTTAATATTTGCACACGTATAGTATACATTACAAAGTCTACAAAATAGTTAACGTTGTTTTTTCCAAAAAATTTCGATTAAGTGAGAATTTGACCCATTAAGTTTTTTTTTTAAAAAGTACTGGAACGACATTAGTTCTACGGACAATAAGTTACGCTATAAATATTATTAAATTTTTAGTAAATTCGACCTTTAAATTCGATTACAAAGAATCAAATGTTTTTCAACCAATACCTGTCTCTAGTACCATAACTGATAGTTATAGTTATGTTACGGTTTATTTGTAAACAAATTATAAAATTTAGTCAGTGTTGAAAACCTGACCCGCAGCTCTGTTAGTCGAAGAGGAGTCGTGGGTGTACTTACGAGTAACTAGATTAAAATGCGGTACTTAGTAGAACGTGTAGTGAGTCTTCTAAAGCAATTAGGAACTCCGAAGCACAAAAACAAACCGTAAGATTGTAGAAATATGTAGAAATATACTTTTTGTAGAACGACTAGACTTCAGAACAACGAAAACATTTATAATAATAGGCAATAATTTGTTGTAGGTACAAATCATTACGATAATAGTACCATAGAATGATTTGTTTTCCTACAAATACAAGCAAAACCGTCCGAAATATTTATTAGTTGCACTGATGACTTTGTCACTGCAAAAGGGCGTGTATGTAGTATAAGTTTACAGTCGCTTTGTCAAATAGCTGACTGAATTCTACACCAAATGCTACACACCAATACGTGCGACAATTAATAATCTTAAGTTGAAGCAAAAAAACTACGTACCCGACCGCAAATCTAAAGTAGTACAAAAGTGCAGTCACATTAAGCGGATTTTCAAAAGATTTTTTAAATTATACCCATCAATTAACAATGCGCAACAGTTAGATTGTTAAATTCACGTCGGTTTACAAGTTCGTTCACGCGTAAAATATGAAAATAATAAAAAAGTATACAATATCTCTTACTTAGCTTGATTCTTTGTAGACTACGATTAGATGTAAGTGGACTCGGCAGCTGTAATATGCCAGAACTGACGAAGAGTAGTACCGTAGAGAAATAGAAAGAAAAAACGGAACCAGATCTCCAAACAAGGATGGCCAAACTCTCTCAAAATGATAAACTGGAGGTCACCGGTTATCTTTGATGAAATCTTTGGAAGCGACGGGATTATAGATCAATTTTATAAAGACTTCAGGAAAGTAAGAAGCAAGAAAAATGTGGTGCGCTTATCTCTCAGTTTAATGAAAACTTTTCCTTTTGTTTTATATCCAATAATAAGTAATTGTTAAATCCGGATTTCTTAAATCTTAAATTTTCGGAAAATAAGACACCTTTGTACGTCAAGATATAGGTAAAGAAAAAATGGGCTTTTCAATTTTTGTCAGGGGAACAGTACCAATTTTTCAGGGTGGAAACTAGTAGAGTTGCAAACTCCCTATAAACGTTCGTACATAAAGTTCTTGTTATAGGAATGGACAGACGCAACCTAATTTGCCTAAACTACAGGCGAATGTTCTCCCAAAACTAAAAAAATTGAATTCCTATTAATAGCAAAATGACCGTCACAGTTAGTCAGTCCACAAGTAGTCAAATTCCTTTCTTACCTGAGCTACTGCGACCATTTCCAAAAGCATTGGATAGAAACTTTACAAACAGCGAAAGAAACAAGAAAAATTGACAATTTATACGTATACTCCCGAAAAAGAATCCATAAGGAAAGAAACCAAACAAAAAGAACAAAAAAGACCAAAACCGCAAACAAGAGTTTTGGCGATTTGACTGCCAAGGATAAATTGAACCGTAAGAAGAAACAAAAGGCACATTCTGAGTGTTCATCAGGAGAAGCAGATAATTATTGTTTGGTATGTGTAAAGGTTTATATCTATAGCAGAACAGGATAGAAGTGAGTTTAATGTACTTTTGATCTAAACAACACTTCCACCTATATGTGGGTCAATTGAAACATTTCTTAAAATATCTTTAATCACTTCTTGAATCATTTGGAAAATAATTACAGTGTTGCCCATCTGAAAACAAATGTGTGAGTTTGATATTTATCCCCTTAATTTCCTTTTAAATTGTAGTATAAAGTGAAAGACGTTTTGGTTAGTGTCACGTCAAAAACTGTTAACTTATGCTTTCGAATTGCTTCAGGTTACTACTCAGATAAAGAAAGTTTCTTTCAGGTTTCTGGATTAGAAAATTTAAAGAACAATTTTACAACAAAATTACATAGAACAATAATAAAATTAAAACGCAACTGAACAATAAATATCAGTCTATAGAGTAAAGTAAAGTAGAAATTAACAACGGAACGGTACGATAAATAGTATAAACACAACAAACGTAAGCTACACTCTATATTAAGGGCTCGTCCGGGTTTTCAGGATCTGGAACAGGAGAAGGTCGGGTTTCTGGATACTGGATCTTCAATGGTGATTCACTTTTTAGTTATGCTGAAAGACTATAAAATAAATAAATTCTTACTAATTAGTCAATCTCTAACATTTGCAAAATTTCCCAGCTTTGTAGAACTAAAATATTATTTTCCAACGCTACAGAAAATAATGCAAAGAATTTGATTTGTTAGAAAGTACGCGTTTCGCACGGGGTGTTATTATTAATACTTCAAACACATTAGTATGGGTTTTGTTTTAATTTAGTTTTCTTTATGTACAAGCTATTTTGACATCCTTAAACGAATTTATATCTGGTTTATGTTTTTCATCAAGAAAACTATTAATGGGGGTACCTCGGATTAAAATAATACAAAACCTTAGCTTGATCACTTGAACACCTTTTGTCCACAGGCGGGGTGTGATCAATTCTCTAAACATTTCACACGGAATTTAAGAATGTGGACGCAATGTCTGAACCCTAACGTACAACACAAATCCCAGGAATGCCCTAATATATACTTACCACGTTCTTTTTGAAATGAAGTAGTTGTAAAATTATACCATTGCATTGTAAAGGGAATCTTTTTCTAAAGTGTTTTTTTTTTCACCTTAAAGTATGCTGTTCAATTATTTAAATTTCAATATTTTAATTAAATTTTTATTCGCACGAATAAGAAAAACTTAATATCCCCGTTTTCTTTTTGAAACAGGGTTTGTTCATAGCACTATTTAAAATTATTACGGCCGACAAAATCCTTTATAAATGAACTTTAGCTACACGGTTAACGATTATTGTACATCCAAGAACAGATGCATTCAACTTTGGCAAATAAAGAATAGCAGATAAACTTGGAATCCAAACGCAATCTGGATCAATATCGGTATCGGAAAAACTAATTGTTCGAAAATTGAAACGGTTATCGACTAAATCAAAATTATTTATTTAGCAGCCGTATTTTAATTAGCGGTGAATGTATTTGACAAACGGAGGCTGCACGTTTGAAATTAATAACAGCTTTTTTTAATCCTCAGAAAATTAATTAAGTTAATAACGGATACGGAAATAAATAAATTTTACTAGTGGTTTTAGTTCAATTCACTAAAGACCGTTTTTTTAATATCAGATAGTAGCGAAAATTAATTTTTAACGCGCTCTTTAATCGCGAATTAAAACCTGCCAACGTGCTTTCCCGTTAGGTAATATCGCGGAGCTGGAGATGGGTTCCGTCGGTAGACCCGGCTATTTTATATATCCTTGAAAACCAATAATTAAAAATTGTAACGTTGGATACAAATTTTTAAGGATATACTATTTGTTTTAACAAAATATACACTTTTGTTTACGTTAAAAATGGTATCTAAGGAGATTTGGAAGATTCACCCCAGTCAATACTACAGAGTTCAGCATCTTATACCAGTAAAAGATTTTTTATCATTTTAAGTATAATATTTAATTTGCTTTTAAAAACAACCAGTTTCCTGTGGTGTGGAAAACGTATTTGTCCAGTACTTAAAAATGGAGATGTTAGCAGTATTATTAATTAATTACAGACCCAAATCAACCCTTAATAAGTTTGCAAAATATTTGAAATATTTCTGCACACCAAGATTTAGTCATAGTGTACTGTTACGGAAGCTACATTAATATAGGCTTGATGTACGTTACAATAATTATAACTTGGAGATGTTTGTAGCAACTTTCCGAATGCCCCAAGGTTCAAACCTGAGGTTCTTACTGTTTTCCTTGTTTATTAATGACATTACCGAAGTTAAATAAAATATTGTTTGTAGACGATTATTACAAAAAATTGTCACTTAAAGATTGTAAAGAGGTCCAAGCCCAATTAAATCAGATTTATGACTGGTGTTCACTCAACCTAGAATTTAGTGTAAGATAGATTTTGTTTATAGTATGTATTTTGTACCTAGTACGATGATTATGAACTAATATCTTATCGTATGTGATGTATTTGGAATTTGTCTATTTGATGGATGTTTGGGCAAATAAATATTATTATTGTTATTATTATTATTTAATTTTTTTTAAATACAGTCAGATCCTCACGTTCTGATTCTTAAACTGGGAGAATACATGATTTGTTAACATTAATGTCTTGAGTTCTAGTAGTTTTATTTTTACAGGACTGGGTGTGGTACCGATGCTTCTCAGATTTAATTTTTTGTTTTCATTATTCGTTGTTTTATAGGATTTGACGTTTTTTATCTGTCACAAATACTTTTCTGCTAAAACTTAAAGAGCTTACTGATTTTTTCTGCAACTCAGTGTTAATTTCCTTAAAATGAATACTCCTGTACTTTGCACAGCCTTCAACGTATTGTTGATTTTTCACTTACATATGTCACTGATTTGGGTTCGAGGTTGCCCCATGTAACTCATTGTTTGCGGTCTCATGCCAGTTATGCAGGGAAATCCTACATGATAAACAAATGCATTGCGTACAATTCTACTGCAGTGTGTTCTAACCTTTTATAACTACGGTATCAATTTTATTTGGGTTTATGATAAATCACTGTTTACAAGTAACAATTTTGATTATTTATTTGGTAAAAACTCTACAGCTTTAATGTAATCCGCGGGTTCATCTGAAATACTTCCCACTAACATGTCACCTATATTGTAAAGGACAACTCTCAATGGGTTGATTCCTTTTATTGATAGAAGAAACCGTTTGGTATTACTGTTTGTGCTACAAGTTTTCAAGCACGAGAGTAGCTTTTGCCTTTTTGATGTTTCAATATATTATAATTATAATATAGGTAAAGTTGCCTCCAAAAACTTTAATGACGATTAATGTTTGTTACTTAAGTGTTGTTGTGTGTTATTTATATAAATGTTAAATTTTAATAAGACTACGTGTTTTAAAGTTTTAGTTGTTGTTTTTAAAGTTTTTAAATTTGACCTATCGTCTTTTGATGAATTTTATTAGTAAATTGATTACCAACTTGTTTTTGTAACCAGCCTTGATAAAGCCCACACAAAGGTGGGCGAAACGTAGGCGATTACAACTAACTGAGTTGAGTATTCTTCTCACCTCCACCTAGAAAAGCTCTTATAAAGTATATACAAGGTGTTTCAGTGAAAACGTGCAAAAATTAAACAAGACATAGGGGATGCTCTACTGAACAATTTGAGGTAGGGAGCCTGGGGTCCGATAATTCAGCTTAAAGAGATATAGAAGTAAACTACTCTATCAAATTGTCTGTTTACTTGTACTATGACGTCATGATGCAGATTTTCTGTACTTGCCCATAAGTTGGCTCTGTGTTGTCCCATGACAGAACATGCCCTGAATCAACAACAGACCTATTTATTACTCAGTGCCATTCAGAATCTTGTACGCTGATGTCAAGCTTGCATTGAGGTTGGTGGCCGTCACTTTGAGCAACTCTTGTAAGTTACGTTAACTGTATCAATGATGGTATTTGTAAGTTAACTGTAATTAATGTAAATTAAAAAGTTGACAGTAATGTGATAGATAAGTTTAGTCCCATATCTCTTTAAGCTGAATTATCGGACCCCAGACAAGTTTAGTTCCATATCTCTTTAAGCTGAATTATCGGACCCTAGGTTTCCTACCTCAAATTGTTCAGTAAAGCATCCCCTATGCCCTGTTTAATTTTTGCACGCTTTTACTGAAACATCCTGTATAATATTATAATTATAATATTTAATGAAAGAAATAGAAAGGCCAAGTCATTATTTTCGAAACACATTAGAAAATTTGTCCCTACAATAAAAGAAGAGATAGAAGTGTTTATTAGTTTGCTTTTTATATCTGGAGGGACACATGGTCAAAATCCAGACTTATATAAACTACTGATAAATACGCTCTAATTGAAGAAGTTTTTGTCTATAACTGTAGAAAGTCTTTGAACCTAGGTACACAGTTATGTATAGACGAACAGTACTGTTTTGTGATAAAGTTTCTTTTTGCTTTTACATAAAAAGTAAGCCTTAAATGTTTGGATTTGGCCGATTTTTAGTAAGCATGTACAATGAATATACATATATACCTTGGTAAGTCATTATATTTTGTAATTTATATATTAGTGCTGTATTTTTGTTTTTTAATTAAGAAAGTCAAAAACAAATTGTGGTCAAGGATATGGTACAACATGTATCTGCAGGATATGGAAGATACTAGTATGGAGTTGACTTTTAGGAAAGAATCTTACCTGGCGCGAAACTTTACGTAAAAATAAGTCCTATATTCTTAAAAAACTTTTTCTGAGCGAAATAAAAAAGATTTTTTAGTATGTTTGCTTTTATGATAAACAAAGCTCTGGTTTTCTATGTTCCGAAAGAAATCCTGCTGTTATTTTTTTGTCAACATTAAGTCAGTAAAAGAATCAATTTTATAAGCCAGATATCATACTGCATTATAAAAAATCTAAGAGTGCAGTTGACACAAGCGATAAACTAACAAAAAGAATTTAATGTACACAGAAAAACTGGTGGTAGCCCATGGTAATTTTTATCATCTATTAAGTATTGGTGATGTGAATGTCCATAAATTATAGAAATTTGCTAACACAAGTTGGAAACTAAAATTCTCTAGACAACAGGCAAATGTTTATGATGGAACAGGGGAAATAACTGATTAGTCTCTAAAATCCAGCAGCAGGGTACACATTGTAACTGTCATTCCCGAATTAAGTACAAACTGTAAAAAGCATGAGTCCTCAATTTAGTCAATTTTGTAGATGGCAAAATACAAAATTTATTTTGAGGCATATAAACATTAGTACGAGTTTAGCATCTAGCTCAAACCGAATTATTTGTTTTTTCTCTAGAAGTTTTGTTTTCTGTCAAATGATATAATTCGTCTTATCTCTTCTGTTGAAATTTTGGATTAATTTTTGTAAAGTTAAAACCGATGTAAACTACCAGATAAACTGGGTTAAAATAATGGTTTAATTTTATATTATTAAAGATAATACTAAGTTTTTACTTTTTAAGTTTTTTACTTAAATAAAAAAACACTGTCTTTTAAGATTGTGGCATAATTACCATTTTTTTAAATAATCTTTCATAATAATCATCAGGATGAAACTGAAACATTTTTGATTTTGGTTGGTACAGCCGTGTTATCATAAAAAAAGTAATAAGGTTATCTACTTTTTTAATCTTATGGGGTCTTCTGGTAGGAGTGTGGTGGATGGATGAAATAAGACTGAATGTACTTTAAAAAGTGCCAACGTTTTGGTCAGAAGTTGTTTGAACTTTTTTGAGTTTATAAAGTATTAGGAATCAAAAATAGTTTTGAAAAAGGTCATGCAAATTTTGACCAAAGCGTCGGCACTTTTTTAAGTACAAGGAGTTTTAATTGATTTATCCACTACATTCCTACCAAAAGGCCCCATAAGATAAAATTCGTATATTAAAAAAACAGCAAGAATTTTTACAAAAACCAATTCACCATCACGTTAATGAAGAAAACTAAAATAACTAAAAACTCATCATTATTTCTAAAATACAATAAGTTTCTGATTTTGCCCAAGTAGAAGTTAAATGATGTAATTTTTGTATTTATATTATATTAAGAAATTTTGTGGAATTGTTCAGCATGCGTTTAGAATTCTTTTCAATAAAATAGCATATTTAAACGCACGCATTTGCTTAGTTAAACCTGAATTTTAATTTCGGAAGTAACTCATCAGCTACATTCGGTTTTGTGGAATGATAGTATTACAAAAAATACAAAAAAAAGAATATACAGTAGCTTTCTAGAAAGTACAGTAACGTATGGCGCCGAAGTATAGACACTGTCGAAAGCAGTAAAAGAGAAAATCCATACCACAGAAATGATGTACTGGCGACGATAATGGACAAACAAAGAAATACTGCTGTAAAAGAAAAAATGTAAGTAAATACTTCGCTAAATGAGCTTATTAAGGAAAAGCAATTATTATGGTACGGTCACATGAGACGTATGATCGAAACAAGACTACCTAAGAAAGTGTGGGAATGGAGACCCCCATACAGACGTAAGAGAGGTCGACCTAAAAGATCATGGAATGAAGGGGTTAGCGAAGCCATGGGTAAACGAGGCCTAACAGAAGATCTGTATAGAGACAGAACAACATGGCGATTGGGTTGCGGTAGACGGCCGGAAGTGCTGTAAACAAGCCGCTGCAAAAAAAACTCATCAGATGGCTTTAATGCTATTATTAGTTAATTAGTCAACCTATATGTTCTAACATATATTTAACCATCTGATGATTGAAGTTATAACAACTATGTCAGAATTCATCACTTATATTAGTGAATCCCGTTACAGCCCAACAAACGTCAAAATGCTTGGCATAGTTTGAAAATATTTAGAAATGCCGTTTGTTCTTAAAGAATTTTTTAAAGTTATGGATCACAAACCGTTAATTTCAACCAACTTTGAAACTTTGGATCACAGAAAATTGTCACCTCCAGAGTATGAAAAAAATTATGTTCTCCTCAAGCACTTTGAAGAGATGGAAAACCGTACTAAAGTGGACGCTAATCGCATTTTACTACGTAAATCAAAAAGTTTGGAATAATTGAAACAAGAAAAAATTTTTTTTTGCCAAATTCAGTTTTAATTTTCAACATACATTCCTTTTAAGTCGATACAACGAGTCCAATAATTTAGGCACCAGTTTTATCTATGAGTTTTTTATTTGAGTAAAATCACTTACCTGTAAGCCATCTCTTCAGGTTTCGAAACAGGTAGAAATCGCTGGGGGCAAGGTCTGGCAAATACAGTAGCTGAGAAACCAGTTCTAGCATTATTTCGTACAATTTTGCATGCGCAACTAACAATGAATGAGCAAGCGCATACAGAATTTTTTTCTTCTTCAAATGCGACCATTTTTCTGCTACTTTAATTTTTGAACGACCCAATAATATTGAATAATATGCGCCAGTTATAGATTTACCTTTTTCAAGATAATCAATGAATATTATTCCATGCGCATCCCAAAATATGAAAGCCTGAATCTATTCCGTCCATTGTCGTGTTTTTTGACGCTTCGAAGCACTTTCACCCGGAAAAACCCATTGTTTTGATTGTTGCACGGACTATTGTGTGTAACATGTAAATGCATGAACAAAAATGGCTGATATTTTGACAGACGTCTAATGAAGGATAAAGCTTTTTATGAATGGTTTAAATTAGTGCGTATTAATGTCGTCTCTTAGGATTATTCCAAACCTTTTGACCTACCTGATATGGTAAGTGTCCCTAACGAAAATGACTTCAATTAGTCAAAATTACAAAAACTGATTCAATTATTTTAACACTAAAATAAATTTGTAAACCAACATGTATCGTCGTCTGGAAGAATTAATCTATATTTTCCTATCATATTCACAACTTTTGGGAAGCAGACCTAACACTCCACTTTTTGTTGGGGCCGGAAGTTTGTTGCACATTTAGATCTTTTTGACAAGAAAACAAAAAAATTGTTTATACTTTTAATAAATAATAGGATTACATTTGAAACTTAGCTTTATAACTGAATGGTTATTTTAATGTTATTATTTATTTTTACCACAAAAGAGAATATGATAAAAATAGTACATAAATGAAAATATACATATCTATATAATCAAAAAAAAAATAAATTTAATTGAATTGTGATATCTTTTGTTCATCTTTAGATCTATTGTGTAACGTTGTGTTTGTTTGTGTATATTGAAAAGTCGACAAAAAATAACTAGCAATCAAAAGATAGCATAGAAAGCAAGAACACAGAATAATTGTAAACTAGATTCAATCATTCGATGAACAAAGGTCATTAAAAGTTTGCTTTTTAAACAATAAACTTATTATTTAATATGACATTTATATTATTTACGACATAGTAGTTTCACTTTTTCTATACAATAAGTTAACTGTTAATATAACTAAGTCAAATTTGGTTAACTAAATTTGTCCCAAATTCAATTAATGATTCCAACAAAAATCAATCTCATTTTATAATTCCGACATCGTTAATTTCATTTGGCAAGATATCAACAATTTGATGATTCAGCAAAGATTTTTCTTATAAAAGTAATAAATTTATACTAACTAGAGCATTAGGTCACTTTCATTTTATTTTGACGATCTATAAGATGTAACGAATATATAAGCAATAATCTTTCTTTTCTATTTTGTACTGAAATACGGTACAATATTTAATAAATCCTTTCAAAAATGAATTGAAACTTGTTGTTCTTTGATACCCTTACCTTCAGGGTTTCCATAGGCAACGTAGAAATTCCTGTTTCGTTATATAACCACTTTTATTTGTGAAAGCTAGTTGTGGATGCAATAACCAAAATTTAATAAAATCTTGCATCTTATATCAAATTAGACATGCAATTTAAGGGTAAGTCGATTCGAAATAAGAAAATGAATTTAATTAGAATGAGAATTACAAAAGCCAATTTATCCATCTATATTTAGCAATGTTTTCTCAATTTTACCCTATCGTTAGTTGCGTGAAATTAAAACCACCCTCTGACATAAAACCAGAGGTTGGGGATGTGTTGACAGGTTCATTAGCGTAACACTGCATGTGATATTATCGTGAACATTCAAGTAAACGTTTATTTATTCTTCAAAGTTGCAATAAGCAGAAAATGTATTTTTGTAACGTAAATTTCATAATTGACCGCAATGTTTATTAATTTAAAACATTGTAAATCATTTTAGTAATTAATTCTAATTATTTAAAGTGTACTTGAAGAATTATATTCTTTCCAATAATTTTTACCGACATTTACAATACCTCATTAGTGTGATATACGAGTAATGAACCCCTATTTAGTGCTTCTACAAGTTGAAAGAATTAATATTTAGTGTTAACTCGAATTACGACTCACGTTGCATAAAATGAAAGGAAGTTCATATATGAACAAATTAAGTGGACGTCAGTTCACGATATGTATGCAAAATTAAATTTAATAAGTTATATAGCAAAACATCACACCGAAGGTATCGTGATGTCGTATTTTTAAATGGTGCTCGGGGAATTTGTAATGTAGTAGTACTTAACAGATTTTCTTTAAACATTGTTTTGTTAATTCAAACGTTATCATTTTAATTTCTCTTTTGTATCTTAAAGCAATCAACTTTTACGGGTTAAACACAATATATAAATAATATAAATGTTACGATAAATTCAGAGTAACCGTAACTCCACTCTCTTCAAAAATAAAGTAACATGACGCTTATAGACGACACCAAACGGCCACTTTTAGGTTGTGAAGAGGTGTGCGTAGAGCTCTCAATTTCAGCAGCCTAGTTGTAAAAATTTTATTTATTCACTGTGCCAGTAAATTAAAATATAAGAATTTGAAAAATACTCATTCAAAATAAAGTCCATTTATTGCTACTCCAGAGAATGCCCAAGCACAGCACTCCATACGTCTTCTCCAGTCTGCTGAAGACAATTTCTACTAATCATAAGCCTGTGTGGGTGTTAATAAAGATCAGTATGCAAAATTTGGCTTAAGGTTCTTTCCGCATGTTTCTGAGCTAAACGCGTTGGAAACAGCTCAATTGATGCCTTCACTGCAACAATGTTTTCGGGTATTCTAACATTTTTGGAACGTCCGGGTGATTTTTTTTTCACTGCAGATCCTGTTGCCCTTACTCTTTAAAACCATAGCAAAATTGTTTTCCGGCCTGGAACATTTTCGTTAACACGTAAACCAAACCGTGTGCAAAACTCTATTCGTCATTTTCGAAAAAAGCCTTGATGCTCACCTGACAACGGCATAGTGACGACTGAAAACTTATACCCTACCTAACGGAAGTAACCCACTACTCTACCTTTTTTATAATTCTACTCAGCGTTTTCTCATTGTTTCAACCTGCCTAACTGAAACATTTATAAATATTTTGATTGGCATGAATGGTTTTATTTTATGAGATCCGAAACTACTCGCTGTAGGTACCTCGCCGTCTGCGGTTTTGTCGTCAAGAATAGCGGTCAACCTAGTGCAGTAAATAGAAATACATTTTTGACAAAAATAATAGTAGTATACCGCCTGTGCCATGTAAATGTACATAAAATAAAGTACCTTATAGTCATGTTTTATACCAAAAATGAATTATTATTATATTGTTTATTAACATTTAAATGCAATAAACCGTGCTTTTTTCAGTTGAGTAAAAGTAATAAATCACCGTTAATGGTGTAAAAAAAGTTATGGAGAATAAAAATACAAATAAAATGAGGATTAACTCGACTCAATCGGACAATAATTTTCTAAGAAAAATTAGAAAAAGTAAAATACTAATACTTTTGTTATTTTCACGGATAAAAAACATATTTGTATCGGACACGTCATAAATGAATAAAATTAAGTACTAAACATACAAATACTACAAATCATAGAGACAAAAATTCGTTAATATTATAAAAACAGACATTAACTAGAAATGCAGAAAGTTTACATTTAAATATTGGATAGGTGTCAGACTTGATCAAATAATTAATTAAATATTTTTCTCGCTATCACTGTGGGTGACTGTTTAGTTGCTTCTACTCGTAGATTGTAAAAGGGTATTCTATACAAATTATTATTTCTTAAATTATGTTTGTTGATTTCTTTATTTTTAAGTATGCTGTAGAATTAAGATAAATATATTTACAAAACTCAAAAATTAGTAAACTTGCAAGTGTTGAAATGTCTTGTTATTAAAAAAAACTCCCTGCAAGGATACGTATAAGGTAAACTACCAATAATTTGTAGTACATGTTTCTTACATTTAAAACTTTTTCCGCCATTGTCAATAAACTCCAAAAACCGTACCATACCTAATGTGTGTGTTTTTAAATTTCTAAGAAGATACGTCATTGAATTTAATTTTTTAATTAACCTAAACAATGTACTTTCCAATTGACATTTTCATCAATTTTAAAACCTTAAAAATTCATGTTAACTTAAAACCATATCTCTTTTGTTTTGAAAAGTATGAAATCATATGTAGCCATTTTTCTTGGTATTTAAGTGAGTTATTATTAAACCATGACAAAATTGATTTGAGATTATTATTGCAGTGATTTCTTAATGTGTCATTGTCTCTATGTGAGATTAACAAAAAAGAATCATCTGCATAAAGAGTACATAATACGTTTTCAGATACTGCATTGTTAATTTCATTTATGTAGAAAAGAAACAAAACAAGCCCTAATACAGATCTCTGAAGACTCCTTTTTCTAATTTTAATCATTTGAGATTTACCAACGCAGTATGTTTCTGGAAATTAGTGATTTATCGTAACAAATTGGTATCGATTTTTTAATTAAGTTTTAATCCAATTTAAGACAACTCCTCTGATGCCGTGTTTTTTAAGTATACATAATACACTATCATGCTCTACACAGTTAAATGCTTTATTAAGGCAACAAAAAACTCTAACAGGACATTCTCCAAGTTCTAAAAATTTCATTAACTTATCATAAAAGCAGTTCAATGCATCAATTGTTGATTTTTTAGGTTGAAAACCAAATTGATTTGTTGACAAAATATTGAATTTGCTTACAAATTACTGTAATCTACTTAAAAAACAATATTTAAAAATTTTTGTAAATATTGAAATCATATTAATCGGTCGGTAGTTAGATATATGTTGTGGATCGCCATTTTTGTGTAAAGGTACAATATTGCTTAATGTTAACGCTTTTGGAAATATATCCAATTGAACTAAAAGGTTTATTAGATATAATAAAGGATCAACTATGTCCTATATTTGCATTTTTCTTCAAAAATTCGTAGATTCGTCATTTTTCGAGATATTATGTATAGAGCGACAATGCGATTATAAGCGCGCTGCTAGCGGACCTCCGCCACTCTATCGCCTTCTCGCTCTTGTTCAATTTCAGTCACCTTGGGATGCATTTTTCGGGTAGAAAATATCATATTATCTAAAAATAACAATATACGTTTTGTTCCTTCCTATTTATCTTTCAGAAATATTTTTATTTCTGACAATTGGACCCCACAATCATTCAGCCTCGATTGAAAATATTGCACTAAAAATTTAAATCGCAATTATGCATAAAATAATTACCCGATATTGCACACATTTAGTACCTTTTCAGATTTTTCTCGAAAATTATTATCTGATTGAGTCGAGTTAATGCTCATTTTATTCGTATTTTTATCCTCTACAACTTTTTTTTTCATACCATTAACATTAGTTTATTAATTTTTACTCAACTAAAAAAAGAATGAAAAAAAGCACGTTTGTTTGCATTTAAATGTTAATATTGGTAAATTATAAACTATATAATGACAATTCATTTTGGTATAAAACATGACTATAATGTCGTAGTTGTAGGATAAATCCTTTAAATAGTCAATAATGTGAAAATTTGGAATATTTTCTACGAGCAGTGGGGCTAACGGTATCTCTATATTTTCTTAATTTTGAAGGACGTTAATAACTTGTTATAAAGTGCATTTGTTTTCTGTATTTTTTGAAAAAATCTGTTAATTGCTTTGCCGCAATTATTGGTCTTATCTTGACCGTTTATTTCAAGATCTCTTGTGGAAAAAGAGGCAAACGTCTACTTTATATGCCAAAATTATAAAATTTTAGTATAATTGGACTAGAAGTTATTGTGCTCTCTGCTTATTAGATATAAAATTGGTGATTGACTTTGGAAAAGTAAAGAAAAAACAATATTTATTAGAGACAAAATTTCTAAAATAAAAGTTGAAGATGATACAATTTACAATAACTTTTTCCCTATAACTTTTTTATAATTAATGTTTTAAACTATATTTTTTAAACGTTAGGAGTCACCTAATTGTCGTATCTCTAATTGAAAAATTGATTAAAAAAAGTTGTGAATAAATACATTTCATACAATTTTTATTTGAAAAATTATTTATAGTAAGTTTTATTAAAATTGTACCAACGGTTTTCGTTGTCTTTCCATATATAGGGTGACACACAACGTTTTGACAGTGTAATATTTCTTAAACAGCAATAAATTGTCAAATTTATGCTTACGTCCATTATAAAAATAGTTCCAGTGTTCTTCATATTTCCAGTTACGTGTTCTCCACGTTTTTCAAATAGGACAACCATACCACACTTGTCATGATTCAAAGTGTGCAATAATGATAATGTAGGCAATTAACTGAATAGGTGTGTAGTTCTAAAAATAGTACCAAGAATAAAATAATCATTTTATTAAAATAACATAAATAATTTATTTGTAGTAATACATTTTGGACCTACCTACATCAGTTAATGACCCATCTCATCATTATTGCGCACTACAATCACGACGAATGTAGTATGGTTGAATTTGTTTTTCAAAGAACTGGCAAAAATGTGTTATAATACAGGTTGTCCTATTAAAAAAAAAAGTTAGAGTTACGTGTCCGGATATGAGAAGAAAACCGGAAGTCTGTTTACAGAGTTGATGTAAGCATAAATAAACTTCATACTTGTCATATCAATATTTTTTAAAATATTAAGTTGTCAAATCATCGTGGCATATTCTGTATAACATTCGGGAAAAAATTGAAAATTTCATGTAGGTTAAATGTTCTTGGTTCAGCGTGTTATGACAAAAAACTGATCGAGTCTTTGGTTTTGACAACTGAATGACATCGGACTTACGGATTATTAGATAACTCTTTTTTTGTTACAATTAATTCGACTTCGTCGAAAAACTTTAAAAAGCTGTGTAAAATTTTCAGTTTGGAAACCGTCGCTAACTTCCCATCTTATGAATAAGATGTAAAGTAAAAATTGTTTAACAAATAATTTTTCCGCCAGCAAGTTTTTCTGACGGCCAGTTGTCCTAATTGAAAGTCTTGACAAGGAAATGTTGACAGCGAGTTGTCTCATCCTGTATTTTATGGTCGCCCAAAAACTCTGATTTAACCATTTTAGATAATAATGTGATTATGTAGAAATATTAATAGAGTAATTAATAAAAGTATTAATAAATGCTGTTACATCCATGACACTTTAAATATCGAATAATTAAAATTTTTGTGTTTTCGTAATATAGATTTTACAAAGTAAAGAAAAAATTGTATTCCTTTAGCATTTTTTGACAAATTACAGATACAATTTTTTTTCATCTTGTACACATGAAAGTAGGATTTTTTAGCAGTTTTCATATTGCGAAAGTTGCATTTGATCTATAGTAGTAGAAGTAGCTTTCGCTCTTAAATTTTTGCCTTGAAATTAATGTAAATCAGTATTACTGATGTAATATTGTCCCAATATATTCAAAACTTATTTGTTTTTTTTTATTCTATTATTTCTTTTCTTTATTTTATTCTCATTTGTAGAAAAAAATAGAATATACTATTTGAGATAAATTCGATTTTTTCGTTTGAGAGATTAATAGCTCACTAACGCTCGTGACAAATTTCTCTCTCAAGAAAAAAAAAGTAACTTTCATCACTTGTAGTAAAATAAACTAGTTTTTACTTTTAAACTAAATGTATGTGTATTATATACTGATGCCTTTTCTTTGTTTATCTTTTGTTGACATACAATTAATTTATTTTTTGTTTTTGCTTTTTAATCTTTTTACATGACTTAGTTTGACATTTCTTCTTTTCATTACTACTTTTTCATGTTTCTCTTGCTTTGTTTCAATATATTACATCTTCTTTCTTCTAATGCGGTTCTGTTCTTATCTGTGTTTTCATCTTGATAATCAATATTCTTCGTTCCTTGTTTGGTTCAATTTTATTGTATTTTTAATTTCTGCTATATTATTTTTTATCTATTTAAATTCTTGTATTATTTTATTTTTATTTGCCAGTATTTATTTGTTAATTCATCTCTTGTTTAAATTATTTCAAGCTTTCTTATGAACTTTTTCACTGTTTTTATTTTTCAAGAATTATTCATCCATCTTTAACCATTGGTTTAAATATATTTTAAGTTGAGGTTATACTAATACACCAAAACAAGGCCTGCCAGCTAAATATGCGTACATCGTTACACACAATCTTTCGTCAAAAATTTGTTTTTGATAATTAGGACAAACACTTTTTTTTATAATAATATAGGCATACCAAGTATATCTTTAAAAACATACTAAATAATTACTAAGTTATTTTTGTGAGATTTTTATTATTAACATTAACAACATAAATAAAAATTGTTTTTAAAAAGTTATTTACTTCGAAACATTTATTTGTACATTAAATTATGAAACTGAACTGTTTAATGATTCATATGTATGTAGTTTGATATTTATTTATTCATTTAAATAAATAGGATACTTGTTTTGTTATAATTGTGGAAGTACATTAAACTAAAGTTGGATCCATGTAATTAATACCTGTTGAATACAAATTATTATTAGATTTTAAATAATATTGTCATTTTTCATTTTCATATTTTAATTTAATTACTAAATATACATTCGACTTTAAAAATAACTTAAATAGTCATACTCAGAATGTCTACAAATGTAATTTAATCAAAATGAAATGAGAAATGGTTATTTATAATTACAAATTCTAATATTGACGACAGATGTTAACGTCAAGTAAATTATTTTGTAACTTGTGAATTCAGCAAAAATATAAAACTCAACAAATATTAATTGTATTTTAAACAAAGCTTTGTAAATTTTGTTTGATTGTTTAATAAGGAATTTTTGTTAGATAAATTAATATAAATAAGTTGTCTAAAATACGTTTGTTCTTTTGGTTGACATTACAAAATGAACAAGACAGTAATTTCTAATTGAGTGTCCTATTGTTAAGATATGCAAAGCAAATGTTGATTTAATTGAATCAGGATTGTTATTGTATTTATTTTGTGTACGTACGAGGGTTCATTAAGTCTTATTTTAAAACTTCTAAAAATTTTGCAAAAATAAAATTTATCGAATAAGAAACACTTTTTTCAAAATCTAGTGTAATATTAAAATGAGAAGATATTTTTGAGATTTAATGTATTCAAAAAACTAATGTGAGTCTGTTTAAATTCTTGATTGAATTATTAAAATACTAAATGGTAGGGTTGGAGATAAATTTATGTTCTGACTAAACTGTTGATAGATTGTAAATATGGAATTAAATTTTCTTTGTTTAATAATTTAACTGAATTAAATAGATAGATAGATATTTTTGTTAGTTTGTCTAATATAGAATTTTACAAACGGTTTGGTTAATCTCCTAACTTAAACTACATCCCTAACAAACTTCCTAAAAACTAATAATAATGTTCCTTCTTTAAAACAATCCAACACCAAAATCTCAAATATCCTTCTTCCACATTAAAATTTTCTTTTTACTAATACTTCCCTCATCCATTCCTCTTCTTTCCCTTTTTCTCCTAATATTACGATTCTTTTTTTTCTTCTCTTCTCATTTGTTCGCACTTTTCCATCAAATGCTGCAAGTTTTCCCATCCCTCCCCACATATTCTGCACTTTCTTTCTCCATCCTCTAGCCAATATCTGTTTACATTTTTTTCATTCCCACACCTAAATCTCGCTCTCATCCTTTTCGTCTTTAAACTTTTGTTTCCTGTTATACATTTCGGTACTCTCTCGGTTTGTGTATTTTTATCTTTTCTCACTATGTCGTCTTCTATACTTATGCCTTTTGCTCTTCTTTTTCTACTTCTTCTCTGGCATATCATACTCTTTCGTAATGTACTCTTCTTTCTTTTGTTCTAATTTTATTCTCTGCTTCTTCACTTCTTTCCAACATTTCTTTAGAGTTGTATTTTCCTCCTTTATCTCTAACTCTTCTTTATACCTTATTGCTATCTTACCAGCTTGTACTCTTATCTTCCCCATTTTTATTTCTTCCTCAACTATATATGACGGGGTTTTCTTTTCTAGCCCCAACGTCCACTTCCAATACTTTTTTTTTGTACTTTTTTCAATTTTTCCCAATCTTTCCATCCCCATACCCCCGCACCGTACATCATAACACTTCTCATTAATTTCTGAAAAAGCCATTTAATTTTTTTTGTTAGCTCCAAACACTCTCTCTCTTTCTCTTTATCCCCACACCTGCCCCACAACTTTGTTACCTTTTTTACTTATTTTCTTACATGTCCCTCATCTTTATTATTATATTTTATAGTGTATCCTAAATATTTCCATTCGTTCACTCTTTCTATCACTTTTTCTCCCTATTTCCACTTTTTCTCTTTTTTTTGTCTTTCCAACATTTACGTTCATTCCCTTTCCTTCTGTGTACTCCTTCACTGCTTCTATTGCTCCTCTCATTTTTTCTTCCTTACTTGCCACCACCACATATGCCAGAACCCATACTTTCTTCTTTCTTATTACCACTCCACCTCTTTGTTTACCTTTCATTACATCTACCATATCGCCATATATGGAGCGAATAAGCTAGGGCTTACTGCACATCCCTGTTTAAGTCCGTTATTGGTCCAAAAAAATTCCTCAACTTTTTCTTCAGTTCTTGTTTGACACATTGTTTCATTATATATCTTTTCTAGTGCTTCGACCAGATCTTCTGTTATCCCTTTTTCTCTTAGTCCTCTCCATAATTCTTTCCTATCCACGTTATCGAACGCAGATTTAGATCTAGAAACAAAGCAAACATCTTCCCCTCCCTTATTTTCTAATTCCTTGTTTACTAACTGCCTCAATATACAGGGTGATTCATTACTATTTGGAAATAATTTAACACTAGAATCCCGACCTTTAATTATGAAGATTTAACTCAAAACACCTAGATGAAAGGTCGCTCATTAGTAAGTTACAAAGTGTTTTGTTTAAAAATTTAAAAACGATTTGTGCTTAGTATTTTAAAATTAATTGACGTATTTATTTTATATTTGGCAGGGAGTGTAGACACTGTACACCCTACACCCTTCTAAATTATGTTTCTGTCATTATGTCATTTCTGTCTACTACCAGAGACGTACGACAGGGGTAAGTGACCGGTTAATCGTGCCCAAATTCTACGCCACTAGCGAAATAAAAATTTTAGTACAATTTTTCGATCCTCTAATATTTATTAAGTAAATGATCAACTCTTTAATCATAACGATTAAGTCAATATTTCTCAAGATATTTTAAGTTAAACGTGAAGCTGTACCATTGAATTGAAAAAAAATGGAAGCACCCCACTAGATCAAAAGAATTAATTCAGTTCAGAGCCAACTACACGAAACAAATAATATTGAATAATTATCCATCAAATGTGACTTATCGGATTGTAATTTAAATAGAAATCAGGTTATTTGCTTTAATAATATTTTAAAATCACTTTGAATTATTTTAAAGTTAGAAGATCTATTTTATTTTTGTCAATAAATTTTAGTATCTTTATTATTAATACGGATTAAAGTTTAATTTGCGTATTAAATGCAATCTACTGGCTCAAAATTATTAGTTATTACCAAAATTTAAAAAATGATTCAGCTTCATGTTTAACTTAAAATATCTCGAAAAATATTGACTTAATCGTTATAAGGAAAGAATACATTATTTACTTAAAAAATATTGGAGAATCGAAAAATTCTACAAAAATTTCTATTCCGCCAGTGACGTAAAATTTGGGGACGATTAACCGGTCACTTACCCGTATCGTACGCCTCTGGTAGTAGACAGAAATGTTTGTTTAACGTAATTTAGAAGAGTGTACAGTGTCTACACTTCCTGCCAAATATGAAATGGATACGTCAATTAGTTTTAAAATACTGAGCACAAATAGTTTTTAAATTTTTAAACAAAACACCCTGTAACTTAGTAATGGGCGACATTTTATCTAGGTGTTTTGAGTTAAATCTTCATAATTTGAGGTCGGGATTCTAGTGTTAAATTATTTCCAAATAGTAATGAATCACCCTGTATACTGACTTCCAAAACAATTGCACCACCTAGAAGTTATTGAACGATTTTAATGAAATTTTCAGGAAACGTCTATTTTCATTAAACAAAGTGTAGATTAAAATTTAAAAACAAAAAAACAAAAGCTAAAAAAGTTTTTTCAATAATGAGTTGCTCCTCCACTATTTGTAATGCACTCATCTAGACGGCTTGGCATGCTATCAATCAAGTGATCTATAGCTGCTTGTGGTATATCATCCCAAGCTTCTTGAATCCATTGTTGAAGATCGTGTAAATTATCTAGAGAGTGCGGTAAATTACCCAGTCGCCTATCAATCATATCCCATACATGTTCAATTGGCGAAAAATCAGGCGACCGAGCAGACCATGGGAGGACGGCAATGTTAGATTCTTCCAAAAACCGTGTTGTAGCCCTTGCCATATCATAACTCCTTGAGTGAGGGCTGTGTTGCGTTCTACAAAAAATGTTGGATTTTTACGTTCTCCACGCATCCGTCTGACCTTCCTATGACCATCGTGGGCCCACAAGCAAAACCGGGACTAGTCACTAAACACAATTTGATGCCATTCTTGCGCCCAATTAACCCTTTCGTTGCTCCACTCTAGTCTGCGTAGACGGTGAAGTGGTGTAAGAGGAAGACATAAAAATGGACGATATGAACGCAACCCATAAGATCTTATCCGGCGATAAATAAATGACATTGACATCCTAAGTCCTGTACCTCTTATCCAATCATTTGCAATTGATCGAGTTGTTGAAAATCTATCTCTTGTGGCTAAAACTCTTAAGCGACGTTCTTCGCGATCTATAGTCCTTCGAGGACGTCCAGATCCACGGCGACGATGTTGAACCTCTTCCTCGGACTGTTTGTACCAACATCTCAATACCGATGAAACATTTCGGTTTACACGACGAGCAATTTCTCTTAGCGAAAGTCCGGCCTCTCTCATACCAATAATACGGCCACGTTCAAAATCACTTGATTTTGACAAAATGTTGATGTTGAGGTACTCTCGGCATTGTTTTCAAGTTCAGACTGAAATTGTGAAGAAACAACAACAATTTGCAAACTTGACAGTTATTAAATGGTCTAATACTTCAAATTTATTGTTACTATGTGCTATGGAAACATCAAGCAAAAAAACAAAAACTACTGGCTAGATTTTATTCTAATTTTAATCATCACTTTGTTTAATGAAAATAGACGTTTCCTGAAAATTTCATTAAAATCGTTCGACAACTTCTAGATGTTGCAATTTTTCTGGAAGTCAGTATATGTATATTGTCGATCGCCCTTTGCTCTTTCCTAAATCCCACTCGCCAATCACCTATTAAATTTCTTTCTTCTATCTCCGCCTTTAGCCTTCTTTTTAATATCTCCGCGTAGATTTTGTACCCTGCGTTTGTGATACTCACTCATCTGTAATTCCGTACTTTTCTTCTCTCTCCCTTTATATATCGGACATATTATTGCTTTCTTCCACTTTTCAGGTAATCCTTCCCCTCTCCATATCATACTTAATATTAATCTCATTGTTTCTCTCATCCTTATTCCTGTATATTTCCATTGTTTTGCCTGTGTTCGGTCCATCCCTTCCGCTTTCCCACACTTCTTCTAGTTCTACTTTTCCTATTTCTCCTTCTCTTTTCTTTGATTTTTTCTCTCCGTCATTTTTTTTGGCTTGCTTCTATCCCCTTTTAACAACTCTATACAATGTTCTCTCCATTTATTTTCATCTATTTAACTCAATTAAATTAAAATTAAATTACTTTGGCCTCAGACTCCAATATTTAAAAACTCCTTGATATAGTTAGGTTTTCCTTACATTTTTGTATATCTAATATTTTACATTGATAACCATTAGTAGTTGCTTCTATAGAATTAATTACGACTGTGGTAACGTACAAATCGTAATTTGCATTTTAGAATAATAAATTATTAATTTGACTTTGCTCCAGCTTAAATTGATAGAGATAGAAATTTGATTATCTAAGGTTCTAAAAAAGTTGTCATAATTATCGTTACTATCTGAGATTTTATTATTTTGAGTTTCAGTTTTGGAAACTATCACACTTTATGATCACTGACCATCACCCATTTGCGACCATTTAAATAAGCTCTAAAATGTATAGTACTCAAGGCAATATAAGTACTTCCTTTTTTTCTCTTTCTCCTTAGTCAGAATTTCTTGGAATGTGTTCAAAGTTTTTAAACATAAAATTTACATACATCGCCTTATAATAATTAATAATTAAATTGTTTCAGATATTGTGTAAGCGAACGTGCATAAATTTCATAATGTATACTAATATTTAAAAAGCTTGCATTTTTTCAATCCGTCATTATTACACAAAAATTATCAATGTATTTTATATTGAATAGTAAAGTGCTTCATTTGCAATCTAAAACATACGAGCGTGAGTCAAATTAGTGAGCCAATGAATATATGACAAACAGAGAACTTCATTTACAACTAGTTTCCATAAACATCGAGACATTTGTTCCATTGACAAACGAGCCACGCGATTTTCAGATCTGTTCAGTTGGGCGTACCGATAAAAGAATTTTTATGAAAATAGTACTGCTAATTAGTGCTAAATTTGTGCTAATTTGTACTGCAATTATTATAATTTCTGTTGTTTTCCTGTAGGAAATATTAAGATAAGTAGCGGGTACGCCCAAGTGCACGATGGACGTACCCATGTTCAAAAATCTATCGAAAGTTAGCAGGATAATTAGTGCTCAATTTGTAATCATTTGTGTCATAAATATTACAATTTTTACTTTCTTCCAAAAGAGATGAGTACGTCCAAGTGCACAATTGACTCATGTTCCAGAATTCATCTAAAGTAGTTAGTAAAGTAGTAATTAGTGATTTATTGGTGCTATTTTAAACCGCAATCATTGTTATTTGTACTGTTCTCTTGAACGAAGTGTTTAAATTAGCGCACTAATATGGACTTATCCATCTAGAGTTAGCATAATAATTAATGCTCTATTTCTGCACATATTATGAGTTGTGCCATTAAATGGAGGAACTTTACGTCATAATTTAAATCAATTTTCGGGATTCTTTGGTCAAACTAACTTTCTGCGATATTGTTTTTAATTAATGCCTGTGAATTATACCAAAAAATGAATAAAATCTAAAACTAAAAATACATAATTCAAAATGGAAGCACGTTGAAAAATTACCAGACTAGGAAAATTAATAGTGAGAACATCATTTTAAATAACACATGCGCATTTGACTCTATTGTATAGCTTATAGCAATAGCCATATGCGACAGCAGGCCACAGTGTGTCTGAAATTGGTCACGACAGTATTGGGACCTCGCCTAATACTAGAGTTCAAAATTGGTTAAATGAGAAAAGTTTTAGCTAATTATGTTTACAGAATAATGATGTTTAAAAAACCGTATCCAAATTATAGTGTTGCCAGAGATTAAAAAAAGTCAACTACAGTATTTTTGAAAAGCCGGTATAACTTTTTGAAATCAGTAAAAACATTTTTAAAGCAATTTATGAGCTTAATTGCAGTTGTGTACTCAGTATTGTTCTACGACGTTTCGGGTTTCTGTAATTTTTCTAACGACCGCCATATTGAATTTTTTATAATCAAAAGCACTGTGTTTCACTGATTCATTACTACCTAACTTCTGCAAAAAAGCCCAATTTTGGAAAACTTTTAACTATCGAGATGTAATATTTACATAAATTGATTAATATGGCGTAGGTTGTCGAACATAGTTATAGCGTACTACGTGCTGCGTATGCGAAACTAGGCGCCGTGGCATCACATGTCTAGTTGTAAATCGTCGACCAATTAAGTGCTACCTATGCACTGTCGTGCTGACTACTGGTCAGCGTTGCAAACTAGTCGATGTGAATTAAGTGTCGAATTTAACTAGACTTAAACTTAACTAAACTTGTGAATGATTTGTTTATCGTACCTACTGCGTTTTATATGTAATAAGTAAGTTTTTTGTTTCGTGTGTATTAAGGTTTTTTAAATGCTTCCCGGTCGTCAGCGTTTCTTAATCGGGTTAGTTACGCTAATTGAGTGTTTGTTATCCGCATTTCGGTTGTTACTTCATGCGGATGAGAATTAATGATGTCGATTACAATTAGGTTGGAATCGGCAACATTATATGGGTCCCTCCTTTGTGGATTAATCCACGATAAAGTATACTGGTGATTGTTAAGCGAAGATGAGCAAATGTTTGCATTCGTATCTTCTAGCTTGCGTTGTGAGGTGTTCTTGCCGGAGCCGTTGCGGATGTTGTGTTTTGTCGTTGCTGCTTTTCGTCGTTTTTCGTTTATGTCTATTGTACTTAAAAAAAAATCGTGTTATTCCTCAAATATTGGTCTTCCTCAATTTTTGCATTACGACGGGGAGTCACCAATATGGCGTCTAGGGCGTATATGCTAGATTATACAGGTATAGTTCCTCCTTTGTTGTATCAGAACACGTTTCTTTAACTTTGTTTTAGGAGGGTAGTCAAACACAAACCCTTAAAGTGCCATTTTGTGAGCACTACCTCAGGCCTATTTCACATAGCTTTTATCCTGGTTTGATCCACAAAAACTAAGTGACGATGATCTAAAGAAATGCTCACATCGAGCACAAAACTTTGTGTTTGATTGCCTCTCCTACAAAGAAAAGTTTATGCTTTTTTCTTCACAATAACAAACTTAACAAAAATTAACCTCGAAACCAGTGAGTTGCAAAATAATTGAAAAACAATATTCTAACTTCACACAAATTTAATTACAAATAGACTTAAGCTTAATGACAATTTAAGCTATAGTAACTAAATACAAACGAAAAAAAAACAACTAATGTCTCCGAACGAAGCTTCGGTTTGTTACATAGAAGTAGCGTCATATCAACCACACTGCTATATCTATGTTTAGAACTACTCTAACGAATGATAAAGAAAATTAACTCCAATTGCCTAAATAAGTAAGCATATCAACTTGTTACCTAAATTGATTAACGTAATTAAAGTCATATATGTATATATATGCATAGAGGCAATTAACCAGTTAGTTTTAAATATAACGTATGCTTGAACACTTTTCTAGAGTATACCGTTTTCTAATCTCCCCATTTGCAAATTTTAACTTCAACACAAAAAAAAATGAAAAATTTTCTTGGATACCGTTAAGATAATTAGAATTGCAAATGCTTTTCCACACGTGTAATTTAAGTTATAAATAACTAAGGTGTAAATGGGACATTAACAGGAAGTTGTGAATATTCTGCCATAAATTATAATCTTCCAATCCATTAAAAGTATTTAGAATTATTTCCTTTTGGAGATGTATGTTTTAATAAATATCTAACTTTTTAAAATGACTCAAAGATAATTAAACTTGGAACTTTGAAACCAAATTAGGTTTTATAAACGCAACCTAATATGCATTTCAAATTGATGCTGTAGATAATTGCGTAAATCCTGAAATAAGAATTGCGTGTACTTAATGAAACGGTTGTTTTTGACACTACGCAGGCGTTTTCATCATGCATTATAACCATGGAGCGTCGTGACGGAAGCGTCTTTAGTCGGCATGCGGCATCGACACGAAAGCAACCCTTATTCCCATGGCCGACAGACGCGCGCGTCTTACGGTCGAGGTTTTTGCAATTGTGGTCACAGTTTTAGCAACTGCAGCAGAACTATTAGGTAAGTGCATTTACTTCCTCTTTTTCATATTTATTATATTTGTAGTTCCTTTTATTTCACAAAAAAAGTAGAAAAAACTCATTAATTTATAAACATCAGTTATTTGAATTTTATTACGGAAAATTTGAAATTCGCGTGCCCTGTTGGAAATTTACTTCTCTTATTGGGTATATACTTAGTAGAAACGAACAGTATAAAATTTCTTAATAGCCAGTACTGCTTTGTTGTATATTTCACGTTAAACTGAAAAAGTACATAGAAACAATTTAATAAATTTATCGAATCGGTTTTTCGTTTTTCTGTCCAAATATTTTCTTTTTTAAGACCTTTTATGAAACCGGAAACTCTAAATATCCATAAAACGTCAAAAAAACACCTCTATATTCTCAACTATTATAAGATATTGGGACTCAGATTGCTGGTGGTCCCATTCATATCTCATCCTAAGCTCCTCTACGCGGTCCGTTACCCTCTCCTAATTGGACCGTTTGGGGCTGTTGGAGGTAACAAGATAACACTTCAAATTTTCTCGCAGGTAAATTATCTGTGTTTGCCATCAACTTTTTCAGTATTATCACTTTATGGGAATTACCTCTAAAAACCCTTAACGCTCAAGCGTTATAAGAAAAACGTGTGCCTATTTCTTGCGATGTAAGACATGTATTAAGTATTAAATTTATGGCTTCCATAAATTGCATTTTTTTTTCTTTATTACTTATGGCAAATGGTAATTATCGATTAAATCTCTGTAGGAAAAATTAATAATGTTACCAAGTCCCTTATCCTTTTCCACTATCAATCTATGCAATACTATTGCGAAAAGGAGAAGAAATGACAGTAATTTTTGATCAATACACAAAGCTATAATTTTAAAGCTCTTATTGAAACATTTTCATATTTTACTACACAAACTCATGTTTTATGCACGGGAGTTCAACACGAACGTGAACACTAACAAATTTAGTTCGAAGTTAGGGGTCAGCACGTTTCACTCAGTCCACCGGTAGTGGCTGACGATGTGGGAGATGATTGGATCACTTTTATGAGCTCTCTTGGGATAAACAACGCGAGAAAACACAAACTAAGCGAGAAATATTATTGTGAAACAGAGAACGAAAATCAAACAACAAAAAAGAAATGCAACTGCATTTAGCATAGAAATTGCAGAACTGTGTTCACAACTTATAAGAAAGTACGAGCGAACACTCTGAGCATACAATTAGCTTTAGTAGAAGGTTAATCTTGCAAAAAAATTCGAGCTGGAATCTGTTGAAATAAATTTAATTTATTGTCCGTGTTCTAAGTAAATTACAATAAAAAATGCGCGTTTTTCTTTACAAAATAAGAATAAACTATGTATAATCAACCCGAAGAGCTCCAGTTTCTTACTAACAAGGAGTAGTGCTGATTTATTTGAATTACTCTTAGCGTTCTGGAAATTTTTAATTAGTCTCAAGCTAATCTTACGCAGACATTCAGTTTTATTATTTAATAACGGAATACGTTTGAGTTTTAGTTGCGTTCGACCTAATTGCTCCGGATTCTTAGATTTCACCTTTATGCTGTGAAACTAAAATAAAAATTTTACAACAGTTGTTAACTATGCCATTTTAATTTACAATTTTTACGATATTTCTCTTTAATGTCTCTGCAAGGTATGTTAATAAAATATAGGTTTATAATACCAAATAAAAGTAGCCATAAAGTCGGTCAGATAATAAAGCTGGCGATGCTTTCTAATGTGAGGTTATAGCTTTTAACAAGCTGTGTAATGTGGATTTTATTGGGCGCGTAATCTTACTAAATTTTAGGATGCAGAAACATTTTTCGCTGTCCTCGCTGAAATAATATTTAAAGGGTTTGTACATTTGCAGGCAAAAGTGTAACAAAGTTACGTACACTCGTATAGATACTGTAATTAAAAGTGTAGATATAATTAAAAGTAATAAAATCAATTGTAACGCTTTAACTTCTTCAAACACACCTGCTCCAGCATGAACCTTTAGTACAACTAAAAACAGAAACCATTTTATGGACTCGTAAAACTTAAAACCGACCTCATTAAGTAGCAATATTTAGCAATGGTTACATCTGCACCAAAAATCCGCAACATTTATTTATAACTGATATTTCATAACCAATAGTTTAGCTAGGCTTTAGCAAAGTAAAACATATCAACGTGAATTTAGTTTCAAAAATTATATTTAGGATTAAAATGAAAACAAAGACAAAGTTGAAAATAATATTTTTGAAATGTCAATCTTGTTTCTTATTTTCTATCTTTATGGATTTAAATAATAAATAAGAACCATTATCTTAATGTATATGGATGTAATGTGCCTGAAACAGTCAAACAAAAAAGAAAGAATTTCGTTTCTAAATTTAATTATTTTCAAAACTTACAATAATGTAGTTCTTTTCCACGTGAAGATACAATAAAATAAATATTTAAGTTATATTATTATTCAATTGATGTCAGCGTGACGAAACGTTAAAGTTTTAACCCAAAAGTTTTTTAGTTGTTTCTAAATTTTTTTGTACATTTACGAAGTATCAAAAACCATAATTATTTCTGCAATAATTAAGAATATAAAGTTTAAATTACTTAAACATACTCGAATATTTTAGTAAAATAATTTTTATTATACTTGTATCTTATCGCCGATTAAATCACGCAAGAGCGTGTATAAATGGGCTTTTAAAGCCTTAGTGCTTTAAACTTACTTTGATAACATGTTTATTATAAAACATCAAAAATCATTTAAAATATAAACGTGGAGCTATTAAAGTCTGTTAGGTGCAGTTGAGAAATACAGCTAACGATATGTTTTTGTACTTGAAATATTTGTATGGTATCTTTGGATGAACCCCAAAAACAAATTCCATATTGTATGTGCGACTGTATCTGATTCTTCGAACAAGGTTTAAACTACTTAGTTCACCTTAGCTTATAGTTTATATAAATTAATGACCCAACTTAGTGGGATACAAATAAAAACCCTAAAAAATTTAATGTGTTCTATTACAGGTATTAATTTCCCATCTAATCTCACCAACTTTTACTGAAGCATATGAGTCCTATCTTAGTGGAATTTAGAGTTTCATTGTTTATATGAGACCATTTGCCATTTTTTTACGGTTTTCGTGCATGTTATAGATAATTCATCAATCATTTGACAGAGGTCCGTAAAGCTGCACCCCCCATATTACCAATTTTGAAACTAAAGAGCTAGGAATTATGTACTTTTTATGTGCATATTTTTTACCGACTTTAAAAATTACTCCAAAATTAGGCATATCTTTTTAAGGTTGAAATATTGGGGGTGTGGCTTGCGTAAAAGCTACACCACCCATTGAAAGAGTGAACCAATCGCAAAAAGAAAAGTACAGCAATTATGTACTTTTTATGTGCTAGGAGATGAGACAAGTCTTGGTAGGGTAAGTTCATCCACTACGAAGATATAGGGAATGAAAACTTTATCAATTCTAAGCGTCTAGTGATATACATACTATTTGATGTAACGACACCAAGTGATAAATAATAGTGATAAGGAAAAATGTGGTGACCAATAATGCTGAAGGTACTTAGATACCCGCTTCACCCCGGGTAACAAGGGAGAGGCAGAAAGAAAAAAAATTTCTGAAATGTATTTTTATTCAAAATTATGTACCCTTGATTTCCAACTGTTATCATATTATATTATTAAAAAGCTATCTTTATCACTATGCCTGAATTTTGTACCGAAAAAACTCTTGCATTAATATGCTCCTAAAGAGGAAATATCGCGATTTGTTATACTTCATTGTCGGTACTAAGGGATGTAAAAATTATGTACCCCTGATTTTAAAGTGTCATCATACTTTACTATTGATAAGCTATCTTTTAGTACTATGCCTGAATTTTGTTCCAAAAAACTCTTGCAGTAATATAATCGACTATTCATCAATATTATTCTTAGACCTTTTGCAAGAGTCTTCAAAAAATTTTGTTGTACTATTTCAGCATTATTATTATTATTGGCAACATAAAGATTTAACATATTGATGCCACCTAGGTTTAGAAAAAAGATTGTCAAAGGCCATCGTCGGCTATTTCTCGTTGATTGATGAATTATCACATAAAGTACACATTTTGTCAACAACGTCAGCCCCATATTTTGTTTGGTTTGATAGTAGTTTATTATAATATTAGGTTTATTTGTTTCTCCGTCGATACCATCATCATGATGCATTGTCGCCAATATTAAAACATTTTCGTTCTTCTTTGGAACATACGACACAAGACTGCAGTTATTTTAAAAGGCAAAAATGTTGCTTCGAAGAGGTCTATTTGAGGGTATTTTTTGTTACCTTTTATAATATTAATAATAGTAACAGTCTCAAGTAGCAAATCTTGGACAAGGGAATAGCGTGGAAACCATCTGTCAGTTGTAATGTTTCTGTTAATGTTTTAACTTGTTCCATCAATTTTTTTACGACATCGGATTGTGAAGTATGGATTATGTGGTTGTTGACATTGTCTAGGTACTAAGGTAAATATCTTTATTCCATATTCAGCAGGTTTAGACGGCAAGAATTCTCGGAAGAAGCAAGTTCCTTTAAATGCGATGAGTTGTTCGTCTATTTCAAAGGAATGGAACACTATTTGTCTATTGTTAAATACAAATTTGGAACAAAAACGGATTTGCTGTAATTAACAAATTGGTTGTAAAACATTTTTTATTGGGGTTAGTTTGTCATATTTTTGTCCTGCATCTCGGTCGTAAATATTATCAAACCTTGTACATCTACACGAAAACTTGAATCTGTTGTAGCTCATTCTTAGGTAGAGGTGTTTACATCCTGTACCATCTGAAGCCAACAAGTCCATAATGTTTTATCATCCTGTTCTATTAGAATCATCCAAGTACAGTATTCCTATGAGTACTCTTATTTCACACTAATCTGTAAACTTAGCATCTCGATCTCGTTGATATTTTAATTTTATATCTTCAATTTTTATGTTTGTAGATGCCACAATTTTATTTATTATCTTGTCATCAACAAAAATTGAAAACATTATAACGGCTTTTTGCAGTTTTTGCATTTTCAACTGGTCTTGGAATTCTCAGAACCAAATTATGAGCTTTAATACGAAAACTTGGCGGGAGCAGCCTACTCCAGTTTGTTATCTTTTTTAAAGTAAATAAGACGGTCTGTAGAATCAAAGATCAAAAGTCGTGTTCTCAATCTTGAGGGGATATTTTTATTTTTGAGAGTGTGTCCAAGCTTGCCGAATGCGCTCCACGCCAATTGTTTTCTTCTATATATTTCTGTGGTTTGATTTTCTTTAGTACATTTTATTTGGTGACCTAGATATATATAACTTTCAACGTTCTCCATGTGGCAGTTCTTAATTGTTATGTTGGGGTCTTTTTTGCACATACCTTCGTCTTATTCAAATTCATTGTCAATCCGACCTTACTAGCTACCTCATTTAATTCTTTTAGGATGTGCTGTAGTTCTGTCGAGTTATCTGTTATTATTACTACTGTTATACTATACTGAACAGATAACAGTATACTGGGAGTTGCGTCCGAGTTTTTAAGCTAAGCGGACGTGTGCATCGTAGCGTGCGATAACAGATAGTGTAAAAGCGCAATAACTTTTGTAAGTGTGTATGATCGAGTGTAGTTATAAAGTATCGAATACAAACGGGAAATCATAGCAAAGCGTTTACCGGTCTTCGAGGGGTCTACCCGGGCGGATAAGCGCGCGTAATCGACTATCTGAACTACAAAAAAAGGCAGAATTGAAAATTTAGGTATCAAAAGGTAATTAATAAACAATATTTAGTTTTTACAAGTTATATATTTTTGAAATTTTAACTATGTATTAATTAGATACAAGTTTGATCTGAGTTTTTGAACCGTTCAAACATTTGTTGTCCGTAACGAATGCGTTTGTTGCGCTACTCCTTTGCAATCTTTGAATCTTTGTTCTGAAAGCGAACGAATTTTTATACTAAAAATTGAACATATAAAGTAACGAGTGAAGGATACTCAACCTGCCTGTAATACTTACCTTTTAAATCATATACGTACACTTCGATATTTATTCATTAACATGGATTCCAAATTAGAGAACATATTCAAACTAGATTTAAAAGAAGAAATTAAGCAAACTATAAAAAACGAAATTAATGCGTTAAACATCTTACCTTTTCTGGAAGAACAAAGGAAACAAATAGTTGAAATAAAAAGAGAAAATTCTCAGCTTAAAGAAGTTGTTTTAATACAGCAGAGAATTATTGAAGCTAATATTCGGAGAAACAATATCATATTTTTTGGGCTACAAGAAGTGAATAACGAAACATCAGAATCATTACAAAAAGTGAAATCGACCTGTGTATTAAAGTCTTAAATGTGAGAATAGAGAGGTCTGATTTAAACTATGTAAAGAGATTAGGACCATTTAAACAGAAGGCAAGGCCAGTGATCGTTTCATTTATAGCTAACAACTATAACTAAGTGGGAAGTCTTACGAAATGGCTATAAATCGAAAGGAAATAAAATTTCAGTGACTCAGGATTATGATAGAAATACCAAAATTACTCGTAAAAAGTTAAATATAGTATTCACATAAAGTTGAAGAAATCAGGTCGTGATAGCAAGATCCAAGGCTGGAGTATAAACAAGATTTAGCTATTAACCATTTTAGAATAGTATCTTATAACATATCAAGGTTAAAAAATTTAATTTATAATCTAGAATTTAAGTTGTTTTTAGAGAAACAAGATGTATTTTTCTTTTTGAAACTTTTATTGAGGATGAGAGTTATTTTTGTAAATTTGAAAAGGTACTTACGTTAGTGATTATCATTTGAGATGGGTGCCAGCTGTTCAAGAATACAATGTAGGGAGAGCAAGTAGGGGAAGTATTTATGGGATAAAAAATATAAAATATCTCAGAATGTTATAAAATTCTTTAATTTAGATCAACAGGTGGTCGTAAAAGTAAATTGTAAAAACACTAATACCGATGGACTCTATTACATAGTACCGGTCTATTTGAATTATAAACATTGGCTGCAAGATTTTCAAAATTTGTCTAGACTTATTTAATATTACTCAATGGAAGAACAAAGGGCGATATTGAAGGAGAATGTACATTCGTATCCGAAAGAGGTTCATCAGTTATTGACCTGTGTGTAGCCACTGCAGATCTCATTCCTTATCTATTTGAATTTAATGTAGAAAATGAGATATTTTCTGACCACTACCCGATTAAGTTAACTTGCATCATTCAGTTAGATACGGTTGATGAAGCACTGCCATTACTGCCCAAACTTATAAGGTATTCAAAAAATACAACAAATTATGAAGCTAAATCAAACCAAAAAATTGTTGAATTAGGTGATTTTGCAGATTTTAGTAGTCGTGATTTGATAAAAATAATTAAAGATGTCGACAATAAAAATAAAACTATTGGTTTAAAATGTAAAAGTTATGTGAATAAACAAGAATGGTTTGATTCTGATTGTAGAATATATCGCAAAAGGTTTTTAACCTACTGAAATTGTTTAGAAATACGAATTCCGTAACAATTAAAACTTTGTACTTGAGTGCGAAAAAGAAATACACATTTATTTGTAATAACAAGAGAAAACAATTTACTAATAAAATTTTGAAAAGTTAAACGAAGTTAGAGATGCCAGTCAGTTTTGGAAATGTGTTCGTTTTTTTAAACGAAAAAGTTATCAAGTCGATAAATATATTACAATAAAAGAATGGTAGGAATACTTTAAAAGAGTTTTAAATCCCCTTTGAATACTCGTAGAGTGGCGTATGCAGAACCTAAAATAGAGAATGAGCTACTAGATAAGCAGTTTACAGTTTCGGAGATGGTATTTATTTTGAACGCTGTTAAAGTCAATAAGGCGCCCGGTAACGATAGGGTGCCTTATGAATTTTTTAAAAACGCCCCAAATAGTTTTCTAAATCGGTTAGTACTTTTATACAATAAAATATATAATTCAGGACACGTTCCTAGTAGTTTTAAGCACGCCATTATTTTTCCCCTATTCAAGAAAGGCGACATAAGTGACATTTCAAACTAACGGGGAATCTCGTTTGGTAACTTTTGTTGCAAAGACTTACATCGTGGGCTGATCAAAATAAGAAACTTCAGAAATTTCAAGCAGCTTACAGAAAATCCTATTCTACTGTGGACAATATTTTTACGTTAATGAGTGCTATTAAACTAAAATTAAAAACTAAGCGACAAAAGTATATGCCTTCTTTGTTGATTTCTCCTCCGCTTTTGACTGCGTAGATTGGCATGCACTCTTATATAAAATCAGTGTAATGGGAGTTTCATATAAAATGTTAAATATAATTAAAAATCTATACTCAGGAACTTTTTCTTCAGTTTGGTGCAATGATGGCTTAACCGAAAGCTTTCCTACTAGTATGGGGGTAAAACAAGGATGCTTGTTGAGCCCACTGTTATTTTCTTTTTTCTAAACGACCTTGGTGACTGTTTGAGTAGTGGGTTAAACATTAGCGGTACTCAAATAAAGTTGTTAGCTTATGCAGACGATTTAGTATTGCTGTCCTCAACTAATGTAGAGTTACAGATTATGATAACTGAATTGGAACAATACTGTGACCAGTGGAATCTGAAACTAAATTTAACAAAGTCTAAAATCATGGTTTTTAGAAATGGTGGACGTCCTGCTAAAAATGAAAAATGGTGGTTTCAAGATCAGCTCATAGAAGTGGTAAATAATTATAAGTATTTAGGTGTTAAATTATCTTCTAATCTTGCTTTAAATCAACATTTTGATGAAAGATTGACAAAAGCAAAATTTTCGTTAAACATTTTTAATAATATATATTAAGCAGTAGAGCTTCATTTGGTTCAAAATTAAAAATTTTCAACTCAGTATCGAAGGTAATTCTTTGCTATGCAGCACAGATATGGGGATTTAAAATGTATGAAAATTTGGAGGTATTTTTAATATATTTTATTAAGAAAGCGTTGTCTTTACCTTCTAATACACCAAACTATATTTTATACCTAGAAACTAATCTATACCCCATATTTACTCACACTTTTTAGCTGCATTTCAATTATATACATAAATGTTTAAAATTGTCTAACAGTAGGTACCCATATATCGTAACAAAGGAAATAATCAATCAAAAGCTGTTTTGGTTTACTGAATGGAAAAAGCTTGGTTTTATCTATGACGTTCCTTTAAGTAATTTACTAAGTGATCAAATTAATGTGACCACTATTATTGACAAAATTAAACAAAACTTTAAAGTACAATATCATAATATGAAGCTCAACAGTGTTCACCACATTTGGTATGAACAGTTAAATGTAAACGATAGTTATGTTTATAAGGAAATTGATAGAAGAGCTGTAAGCTGGATATTTAAAGTTAGAGGCAAAATGTTACACTTAAATAAATACGATTTTACAAAAACCATTAAACTCTGTTCGCTGTGTAATAAAAAAGAAGAAGAAGACGTATACCACTTTATCGCTGTCTGTCCGATATTTAATGAATTTAGGTTGCGGTATTTTTCTAAACAGTTAATAACTCCTGAAGATTTTATAAACTGTTTAAATTCAAAAAAAATTTCAAAAATTATAAATTACTGTAGAGCGGCACGGCAGCATAGGCAGTAGCTAATATGTAAGTTCAATTATTGAGTTATTATTTTGTTAGCTTCTATTTGAAAATTAATTTAATTAAATTTAAAATAAATAAATACATAGTAGAGGCAAATTACTCTGACGGTTTTTAAAAAAAATAACCACGAGTAAGTCTTGTCAACAATAATTTGCATTGTGATTTGTATTAATTTGTATAATGTAATAATAAAGACACATTATTATTATTATTATTGTTAATATTATTATTATAACAGTATACTGGATACATTGTATAAATAAGTAGATTTGTTTACCTGGTGCGTAAATTTCCAATAGCAGACATGGTCGCGTGGGGTACTTAAATACCCCAGCAAAATTTAATACCAAATTCAATAATACAATACTGCGGTACTTACATTCCCCTTTACAACACTGTCATTGAGGAACACCTATATCGGTGATAGATCTGACTTATCCCTTCTAAAATTGTAGTGGGCCTAGGGTGATAAGTACCCCTCGCGAGTACGAGAGTGTTAAACTGTTTACATTGTTTTTAACACTACATTTTAATTAGAGTGAGATACGGGAGCACCGCAGTGCAAGCATAATCGGTTTAAAAATAGAATTATCAATAAATACGCATAGACTACTTTAATCCGAAATTGTACAAAATACAGGGGCCACACTAAATAAGCGCGTGTTGCTCCTTCAAAACTTACATTTGTACTGACTAAAAATACCTCGCAAAACTACCGTGTTCAAGTCTACTAAATTGTGAATGGTATACATTTTAACGTTTAAACAAATTAGCAGTTAGTAAACCTATTTATCCATAACACTGCCTTACAATGTAACGACATCGGTATTCACTTCCTTCTTATGAATAAAAATACGATTTTGCAGATACACAACAAATAACAACTTACACTAGAATACAATAACTTAAAACGAACATATATACAATGAAACTAAACCAAACAAACATACAAAATAAATAGAAAAGGTCCTAAAATAGAACCTTGCGGAACACCTTGATTCAAATGCACAGTTTTTCAGTAGTACTTGATGCCTTCTTGTTTTTTTCTCACACCAGTTGTTGCTTACATTTTAAGTATAATTTCAATAAAACTAGTGGTACACCCCGAATTCTATATTCACTTAGCACTTCTAACAAAAGATTATAATTGACGGTATCAAAATATAGTCTTACCACTTTACTAAGTTTATCAATTTTATCATTGATATACGATAACAAGTTATAAACAGCTGATGTTTATCTATGACATTATTTCGTTACAAATGAACAATTATTCTGTGATAGAAAACTTTTTCAAATATTTTTGAAACTACAAGCAACAGCGATACTGGTCGGTAGTTACCAGCATTCTCTTTTTCATCTTTTTAAAAAATCTGTATAATTTTGGCTATTTTCAATTTAGAACGGACCGTTAATAAATTTTGCAACCGACTTTAACAAAAATGATGGTATATCATCTAGACATGTTGATTATCTGCTACGAAAACTAGTCAAAATGTTAAAAATTTTACTGTAGTCTACATAATAAAAATAAATTGAACAATAAACGTTCTCTTAGTTTGTTTATTTCTATTGTAAATATTTAACGGAGCATGTGACAGTAAATTCCTTAGAATAGAGTATATCATTAAGAGTAGATGTAGTGGTGAAATGATATATACTATTTTATTTTCAAGCGGAACAATAATGAATTGAATCTTTGTACTTACGGCGTTTTTGCTTTGCTGCATGCGGTTCGTTTCTTTTTTACAATGACAGTTGGGAAATAGAAATATCATGCACGTGAACATTATAGGTTCACTATAGGGGTATCCGTTAACTAATATTGGTTCATAATTTCGTTATTTTGCTTTTTTGAGTAATTTCGATTAGATAATTCAATATAAGTGTAAATACTGATAAACAAATTGTGATTTTAAATTCTATAAATGTTTTCAATAAGCTTATATTTTGATTTGGTCAAGCTAACTATGGGTATTTCAACTTCTAGGATTTGAAGTATTTTAACTACGACTAAAAAAAACAGTCACTTTAACGGTTTCTATAGAAATACACAAAGTCAACATTTTCGACCGCTTGAAAATAATAGTTATTTATGTACCAAGGCAGTAAAGTGATTAAGACACTTTACTGACGTGGTGCATACAAAATTTTATCGCCAACTGTTTAGAATTCGGAATATAAGAAACTGAGGTATATTTAATTGCATTTTATTGAGACGAAGTAAACAGCAAATCTACTTATTATTTGTTATATTGAAACTAAACGTACACACTGATGCATTAAAAAAGATAATCCCTGAAGTCGAAGGAGTTCCAACTGAAAACGTTTCAGGGTTATTATCTATATTGAAAATGTGCGAATCTTCTTTTTAGATTTGGTGATAACTGAGTTGTCAGTTGGATCATCGCCTAAAATTTTCTTCGCAATTTTTGTTTTATTGAGCACAGATTCTTCAACATAGGACTCTGCAATCGTGTCACTTTTCCATCCTCCGTGGCGTTTCAAATTTTCTTTACTACCGCCTGCGTTGGCAAAGAGAGTGGCGGATGTTCGACGGAAACAATGTCCCGTGTAAAGTGATGGTTCTGGCAGATGCAGATATTTGGCAATTTTGTTTGGAATACTTCCGATAGTATGGATTCCAATCTGCTGAATAGTGCATTTACCGTTCCTGTAGGTTAGAACAATCGATCGTGAGACGTGTGCTTAGGATGCAGAGATAAATATTTATTAAATAGTTCTATGGATTTTACTTTTCCTTCAAATTCTTCAGTGACTACAAATAAACGAGGCTTGTTGGTCTTTGTTATGGGTATATGAACTACCAGAATTGTTTCTTTGTGCTCTATGTCACATACTTTTAAATTCCAAAGTTCTTCATTACGTAAAGCTCCAGCAATTCCAAATAAAACACAAACCTAAAAAATGCAACATTATATCATTTTGGTTTTTGAAAGTTTGTACAAATTACTTTCATCATCAAGTTGATTTCGTCCGGTGCATCTAATAAAAACTTAAGTATATTTTCTTGTGAAAGAGTTTTGGATTTCTTTGGAACATGATTCCTTGCTTTTGTTTTAAAAAGCCGTTAGTTTTATATATTCACCGATGTTGACGTCTTGCTTCACTGAAAGGGTTGCCTTAAGCATGGAATAATAGGACCACATTGAAGGGGACAATACTTCTTTGATAAATCAGAAAAATATGCCAGTAACACGTTTTCACTATATTTCCTTACTTTGTTTCTATTGCACCACTCCATAAAAATGTCGTACTGGCGATTGTATTTTTGCCTTGAATTTTTCTGGCAGAAGTTCTAAAGACGTCTCTAATGACTTCTCTTCAATTTCAGGTGGCGTGCACTGAATATCTTCCATAATTTGTTATGAATAAATTACAAGAAAACTATTATCGAGCCGTAATAGGGAGAAGCGTGACACTGACAGATAATAATTTTCGAATAATGTCAAAGTCAAAATACTTTACCTGACGCATATGTCACTTTACCTGACGCATATGTCACTTTACCAGACTCATATGTCACTTTATCTGCCGCGAGGCAGATAAAGTACATTATTGGTATAGGATAAGGTAAACTGTTTGTTTACTTCCGGAAATCAATCTGATAATTGACGGCTTTACTGACGGTTGGCGATAAAATAATTTTCCAATTTGCTTCGGGTCGGGAACTAATGTGTTTTATTTTTTTGATATTGATAACGTTTCACGATGTTTTCGTTTTGTTATTAGAGTTAGATATTCTATTTGAATTGAAAAGTTAGTGCGAAGTATTTTTACACATCAGCTAAATTTGTTATCTTATACCAAACATATAAATCTTTCAGGTATTTCGAGTAACATCTAATACTACTAGTTATCTAATTTGGTTGTTTAATGTTGACCATAGAAACTACACTCGAAAATTCAAAATCAAAGTAGATGCAAAATATGTTAAAGAACGCGTTATACTTATTGTCTATACCATGAACACTATACACTGCATCCTAATGGTAAATCTCCATAAATTGTCATTGGAGTAAAATAGTGGATTATATTATTAAGAATAGAAGTAGGTTTTTTTGTGGTGAACCCAGAGGATTGACGGACTGGGCGAAACACAAAAGACCTTCAACTTTGAATGATATATACTATTTTATCTTCAGGCGGGACAATAATGAGTTGAATCTTTGTACCTGCAGCGCTTTTGCTTTGCTACATGCGTTGCGTTTTGTTTTGACAATGACAATTTGAAAATGAGATTGTCATGCACATAAACATTGGCTGCTCGTATTAAACACCATAGGAGTAGCCGTAATATTGGTTAATAATTTTGTTATTTTGCTTTTTTGAGTTATTTTGAATAGATAATTCAATTATTAATTAATAAGTGTAAATACTGATACACAAATCGTGATTTTAAGTTATATAAAAGCTTTCAACGAACGTATATTTTGACTTGGTAGAGCCGTCCATAGATATTTCAACTCTTAGGATTTAAAATATTTCAACTACAACTAGAAAAAAAACAGCACTTTTACGGTTTCTATAGAGATACACAAAGTCAACATTTTCGACCGCTTGGAGATACAACGTTTTTTTCACTATATTTTGTTTGCAGTTATAATCACTTATTTTACTAATAATTGACCATAATGATCAGATATGGTTAATAATTACACAATAGAACGTACTATATCCATTTTGTCAAAATTAGTAAAAATATTCACCGCAGTTACTCTAGCAAATCCATGAATATGAGATTCAATCCCGAAAGGAATTAATAAATTTAGTATGGCTATGGTATGAGAGTTAATTGAAATTAAAGTCTCCGTAATTTATAATATTTGAGAAAGGTTTATATATTTCCTTCAAAAGAAGAATACGTTGATCAAGAAAAAGACTAATATTTTAACTTGGTGATCTGTAAATGCCATTTTTGTTTTAAGTTAAATCCTACGTATTCAATTGGTACGACAAAATTTTTTTTTTTGGATGGCAATTTTTTCCTAACAAAAACAACCGTGCTACAACGTTTGTGTAGAGATCGACCATTGTAAGTTTCTAGCGTGAAATCGTGTAATTACAGTTGTGCTCTCATCATCATTTTTTAGCCAATACTCTGAAATAACTAAAACACCCGGAAATATCTCTGCAAGTACTACTTCAACTTTAGGTACCTATTTAGTTACTAATACTTTGCAAATTAATGTAAAAAGCTTTGATTATTGATTCTGTTTTTGTGTTTTTAGTATTGTTTTTATTGCTATTTGTTTCTTTATTAGTAAGTCTTTGATAAACGTTTCATGATTGATCAAAACATGTATCTATTAAATTTGGAAATCATTTAACAGAATTTATGCATTTCTTATCATCTTGATCACAGTCACCATATTTTAAGCACACCTTTCTTCGTTTTTGCACTGAGAAAAAGTATGTTTGAATTCCCCTCAGGCGAAGCATCTTCAGACGTTAAAATATTTAGATACATCGCAACGGTCCCACTTCCTATATTTAATTACTTGTTTAAAAGTTACAGCATCAACTTCTATTATCGCTATAAGTACTTAAATTTCATTTTTTTACATGTGAGCATTTTCCAAAAACTAAAAATTTTTTTTTGTTTCACTAGAGTCACTTAAGTTTTCCGACAGCCCCACAATTTTAATTTTTGGGTTTAGCAAATCTGTTTTTTTGTAGAGTAATTACTATCAATTTTACGATTTACTTCATTTTGCAGTTTAACAATTTCTTCTCTCTTTTCTCAAGTTTTCTTACTGTAATTATAGGTAACAACTTCTAGCTCTTCGAGTTTAACAATTTTTTCGCATAACTTCTAGTGCAGCATTGCTAGTTTGTAAAGATTATGTTGAGGTTACTACATGTCGAACGAAAGGAAATCGTCTCCTGAGTTCAAACGACGTACTTGATTTTTTTCGAAAACAACTCCTTAAAAGTTATCGGGGTTTGATAAAATATCTAATTTCTTGTCATCGACACTAAAGTTTACAGCCCTCAGCAGTTTGAAGAAATTTTAAGTTCAAAATTTGAGACGATCACGTTTACATATGAAAAAAAAGCAAACTTTAAGTTACCTTTCTTAGACACTTTAGTGACAAGAATTGGCAACAAACTAGATATAGATACTAGGATTATTATCTTCCGGGTTGAGCCGTGTTTGTCCTTCGTTCCTACGTTCTCTGCTTGACGTTTCGCTAACCAAGCTGTTAGCTTCTTCAGAAGTTACTCTAAAGACTGATGTTGTTGTCTTCTGCTCCTCGTTATATACCTATGTTCCGCTACGGGTGGTTGATGTCGATCAGTGACGGGTGGTTGGTTTTCGATGGTTGGTTGATCTTCTGTTTGGTGTTGACTATTGTGGTGACATTTGTTTTGGTGAAGAGTTAGTTTCCACGTGTTGCTTAATCGGTAACCATCTTCTCGATTGAAGTTATTTTTATTTTTCATAATTTCTAGGGATTCTCTGATTATCTTTGGATAGTAGTTGTTAGTCCTTGATAGAACTTTAGCTTTCTCGAAGTTGATGATGTGTTTTCCTTTTTCGTGTAGATGTTCTGCGATTGTTGATTTATCTACCGCTCTGGACCGATTTATCTCGGTGATGTTCTTTTAGTCTACATTTTATGTTGCGTCCGTGTTTGACCAATGTAGAACTTTCCACATAAGCAGTCAATTTGATAGACCCCTTTTGTTGAGAGTTTTGGCAGGTTATCTTTATTAGAAGGTAGTAGTTGCTGGATTTTTCTAACCGTTCCAAACCTGACACCGATGTTTTTCTTCTCCAATGATTTTCTTAATTTGTCAGTTACTCCAGCAATGAATGGCAAACGAGTTCCTGTTCCTTCTTTTTTTCGGATTTCCTGCGACAGGTGGCTCTTATTTCTTTTCTGGTATAGCCGTTCTTCATTAGGGCTTGTTGGACGTGTCGAAGTTCTTCTGCCTTGTGAAACTCGTCAGGAATCTTGTTAGCTCTATGCAATAAAGTTTTGATTAGAGACCGCTTCTGCTGTAGATGATGGTGTGATGTGGCATGGAGGTATCGGTCGGTGTGTGTCTTTTTACGATATACACTATGAGCCAACTTGTTATTTCCTCGTTTCACTAGAACATCCATGAAGGGAAGCTCCTTATTCTCTTCTGTCTCCATGGTAAACTTGATCTTTTTGTGCTGACTGTTGAGGTGGTTCAGAAATACAGTAAGTGCTTCTTTCCCATGAGGTCATATGACAAAGGTATCGTCCACGTATCTGAACCAGCATTTCGGTTTCTTTTTGCTAGATTAAATGGCTTCTTGCTCGAATGCTTCCATAAAGATATTTGCAATAACCGGTGATAATGGTGATCCCATGGGTGCACTTGATTTTTGTTTGTAGAAATCTCCGTTCCATAGAAAGTAAGTTGTATTCAGACAGATTCTTGCTAGCTCTGGTATGTCTTCTCTTAACCCATGGGTTGTGCACAGTTGTTTTATGATGTTATGTGTATTGTCGACTGGTACGTTAGTGAATAGCGATTCTACATTAAAACTAACTAGTATATCGTCATTAGTTACTTCCAGAGTCATCAGTAATTCGACGAAGTGTTCGGAGTTCTTCACAAAAGATTCAGTTCTTCCCACGTACGGTTGTAAAAACTTAGCCACGTAACGGGCCAGATCATAAGTTGGAGATCCACATGTGCTGACAATTGGCTTTAGGTGGTTACCAAATTTGTAAATTTTTTGGTAATCCGTATAGTCTAGGTGGCCTGGTCCCGGAAGGTAGCAGTTGACGATGTTGATTGACTGGTATAGCTAAATGTTTAATTGCGGTTATCGTTTGTTTTTCAATTTTGTTGGTTGGATCTTCTTTTAACTTGGTGTAAAGTTGTGGATGCAGTAGTAATTTGATCTTCATTTTGTAGTCTTCGGTGTTCATGACTACTGTAGCGTTGCCTTTATCTGCGCGTGTGACCATGATTTCTTGATTGCTTCTGAGTTCTTTTAATGCAATTTCTTCTGTGCGAGTGATGTTCCTACGTAGAGCTTTGAAACGTTGTAAAATCCGGCAAATCTCGTGGCGTATTTCCTCTGCTTCTTCAACCTGAAGCTTTCTGATGACACTTTCCACTTTTACTATAATCTCTTCTGTGGGTATCTTGCTTGGAGCAATGGCGTAGTTCATCCCTTTTGACAGAATTGATATGCAGTCTTCGGTGAGTGGGTAGTCCGACAAGTTTACAACTGTTTTGTTTTCGTCCAATTTATAGCTGGTTTGCTGGTGCTTGGTACTTAATTTCACAAACTTCTTGATATGCCTGTTAGTGGTTGATTGTAGATGGTATTCCCCATGTTCGTAGCTGATAAAGCTAATAAAGATAACCTGCCAAAACTCTCAACAAAAGGGGTCTACCAAATTGACTGCTCATGTGGAAAGGTCTACATTGGTCAAACCGGACAAAACTACTATCCAAAGATAATCAGAGAATCCCTAGAAATTATGAAAAATAAAAATAACGTCAGTCGAGAAGATGGTTACCGATTAAGCAACACGTGGAAACTAACTCTTCACAGAAACAAAGAAAAACAAATGTCACCAGAAAATTAGTCAACACCAAACATAAGCTCAACCAACCATCAAAACCAACCACCCGTCACTGATCGACATCAACGAACCGTAGCAGAACATAGGTATATGACGAGGAGCAGAAGACAACAACATCAGTCTTTAGAGTAACTTCTGAAGAAGCTAACAGCATGGTTAGCGAAACGACAAGCAAAGAACGTAGGAAAGAAGAACGAACACGGCTCAACACGGAAGATAATAATCTTAGTGACAACAGCCGCGAAAGCTTACATATATAGATATTTATCGTAACGACACTAACACTATGAGGTTTATAACAAATGATCCCAACCATGATATGCAACATAAACTTGCATCTTTCAACTTTTTGATTCACAGGTTATTACATTTTACAAACATAATTAGAAAACATAAACATAACTTAAAGATTAGGAACATTACAACGTTAAGAACTAGTAATAGCAAAATAGATAAAAAATAATTTAAACAATTATTAAATAATATCAAACCCACTGATAAAAGTTTAATATTTATTGATAAAAACAATAAAAAACCGACAATTGTTTTGGCTTAAAAGACTTCGGCCATTATCAAGGAAATTGCTAATGAATGCAACTAACACATGTTTTATAAATAACGTTAACAACTCAGTTGTTAAGGTAACAAAATTGGTTGTTTAACATAATCTGGTAGATTTAAATACTTGAGTTTGCCACCTACTGAAAAAACTACCTCAAACAAAAACGGATTTAAAGAAATTACTTTGGAACTTCTGTTTATGGGTTTACCTGTTAGTAGGTAATTATAATATTCTTTACTAAATTCGTGTTGTTGAATTAGCTTAATAATCAACTTTGTCAACACTTAAATTACATTTATTTGTCGTCGTTATATTATTTAAGTTAGGGCAAAATCTTAAAACATATGCAAATACCCTTTCTAAGGTGAGAATATTTGAAAATCTGGTAACAAATTTAGAAACAAAGTTATTATTTATGTTAATGAATATTTTAGGATTTTTTCTCATCTCGGATCGTCTCGAAAATGTCATTGTAAACTTGGACGAAACAGATTAGGCCATTCATTGGAATCTGTAACAGAGAAATTCAGGGCCATTCCACCAAAGAACGCATGATTGAAGAAACTTGGTGGAAATACCTCTTGACCCAATATTAGCAGGATTTAATTTGGATTGGACGTAGTTCCAATTATTTATGTTGTAAAACATTTAATATTTAAAATTCTATTTGTCAGAAATACTTCTAACAGATTGGGCTCAAAATTTAACCAACGTAATACAACTTGTGAATCTGACCAGAAATATATTGTTAAATTATCATTTATTGATTCAAACACTTGCTGGACTAGTGCACAATTCTAAACGTGGTATGAACAAAGATTTAACCGGAGCTACTTTAGTTTTACCACAAAGTAGTCGAACTTTAATATTTCTTTGAAAATCTGTACTTCTAATATAAATACAGAATTGTAATTTTTTTTCCAATAGTGTTCCTTGAAATTAGAATAACATTAATTTTTTAAAAGTTGATTATAGATTCCCTTCTAACGATTAATGGATTCATAGGGAAGTGTGTCTTCATCACAAGGCAATTTTAAAAACCATAGATGTTATTTTCGCTAAAACGACTACTGTACTAACTAATCCTAACGAATCGTAGATTTGTGCAATTTTAGTCAAAATTTCCCTTTTTGAGAATGTTTGATTCTCCGAAATTTCTAAGAATAAAGTTGAAATAAAAGATCAAAGAGAACTTTTAGGTTTACAGATAATTCTTGAAAATTATTAGAGCCTGTTAGTAAATCATCAACATAGAAATCTTCTAATATGAATTTGATGTGAGATATTAGAATTCAAACCAAATTTATTGCTAAATATGTAGCACTTGTAATACCATATGTTATGGTATTCAACTCGTATGTAAGTCTCTATTAGATGCTTGCTAAAGTATACACCAAAGCGGGCGGTTTAATGGATTTATCGAAATCTGCCAATAGATCTTGGTGATGTCAGCAGACACTACATAGCTAAATATCTTAAATTTAATAGGTTTTTAAAAATATTATTTTGAGTGTTTGGACTACAAAATAGTAAATCATTGAGAGACCAATCGTGGTCACTTTGACAAGATCCTCAAAAATAATCCTTAGTTTTGTAGTTAAACTCTGCTCTTTGATGATCCCACAGTGACGAAGAAAGTATTTAACATTTGAAAGTTTACTTGAATTAACTTTACTCATATGACTAAGATCAATATATTCTTGCATACTTTCTTTATACCGTTTATTTAATTAAGGGTTAGCTTTGAACTTTTTTTGAAGATTCAAAAATCTTTTTAATGCTACATCAAAAAAAACTCTCTAATAAATCAGCAGAAAACTTTAAAAGATTCCTTAGAATATAAATATGTATTTTCCTTAAAATGTTTTTTGCAATCTCAATCATCTTTGGGCATGTTAGAAGTATTTTGGAAATTTTATTCAAATGATCACTCTCAGGATTGATTACAAAGTTTAAATTGATTTTTGGTGAATTACCAGATACTACTATAATATTGGATAAATTACTTGTGTGCACTAGTGGAATGAAAGTGGTTTGCATTCCAAATATTGGTTGGAACCAATATTCGGAATTTCTTTTAAAAGTTGGAATTTCTATTTTAGGAATAAATATGTTATTTAAAGAAGAAAAACTTTAAATTCGGTCACTTATTAAAATGCCAAAATTGTTTTCTTTTAAAAAACGATTTAAAACTTCAAAATACAAAATCTAGTCAAAACAAAGAGACCTTTAAGCGGGAGAATACATTGAAATCAACGGTAAAATCGAAAAATACACAAACCAAAATTGAATCGAACGTTGAAGCAGATGTTGAGTTAGAAAACCTTGCAACAAATAATCGAGCGTTTGGAGTATCTTCCCAGCCGATAACGACAGTCGATGAACTCAACAAATGCAAACCAAAACAAACGGATTTCGCTTCTAAAGTAGACTTACGTGTAAATAATACTGAATCAAAAATTTTGCGCATTCTTGGCTCTGCAAGTAGTAATTTGGCGAGTGTTGAAAAAGTAGATCGTATTTGGATACACGCAACTAGATTTAAACTAGATACTACTGAAGATCAGGTGATTGATTATTTAAAGAAAAAATTAAATACCCAAAGTATTGTGTGCTATAAAATGCCGTCTCAAGATAAATATAACACTTATAGTTCTTTTAAAATCGGTGTTAGCCATAAATCAAGAGACGAAATTTTTAATGCGGAAATTTGGCCTTTGGGAATTATTGTGGCTCCTTATCAATTTTTTCGACATAAAAGCACGTACTCAAAACCATTCAGAAAATAATGCTATAAATTATAGCGCATCAACCTCAACGCCATATAATTTTAAACTCATGCATTTGAATGCACAATCAATAAGAAACAAAATTAATGAATTAGAGGTTTTTGTGAATAGCAACCATGATTTTCCTACTGCTGTGGGCATTACAGAGACTTGGCTAAATCAATCTGAAGCTGATGAAATAAAACTTGAGGGATACGTAACAGCTAATTCCTTTTGCAGACAAACACTTAAACATGGTGGAGTTACTACCTTTATTCAAACTGGTGTAGAATATACTGTACTACATGAAATCAATAAATTATCTGAAGAATCTATATGTGAGATATCATGCATTAGAATCATACAAAATTCTATAACAGTAATCACTGTATACAGACCTCCTAAAGGTAATACTGATAGATTTCTTACAATAATGGAATCTGTTTTTAATACGGTTTCTGCAAATGATCCAGTTTTTCTAGCAGGTGACTTCAATCTCAACTTTAATTCAACAAACTGCAAATTGTGGAATAAATTTAGTGAAATTCTTAAGATATATGGTTTTAAAACAACGGTAAAAGAAAGTACTCGTGAAAATCGATGCTTAGATAACATAATTACTAATCTAGATAGTTGTGTGTTTAGTGTTTCCATTTTAAAAACTTGCTTATCGGACCACAATGGTCAACTAATCAAAGTGTGTCTTCATAGTAAAAGTAAAAATAAAAAAATCATTAACAATTCAACAAAGTTATCTTTATTTAACTTTTATAATAGACTAGAGAAACAAAATTGGGATTTTACAAAATTTTTAAGTTTGGACGTTAACACTATAGCAAAACAATTTATGTCAGTAATTGTTAATATTTTAAATGAAAATTGTATTTAAAAAACTATTTACGCTAATAATCATAACATAAAGATTCATTGGTTTAATGATAAGTTGCGCTTGATGCGTGAAAGACTAAATATTTTAAACGATCGCAGAAAGTTTAACCCAAAATATAATGCAAATAAAGAATATTACTCTTTTAGGGAACTGTACCGCAAACAAATATCTAAAACCAAAATCGAAACCAACAACAAGTTTATTTTAAAATCAACAAATAGATCTAAAGCAACTTGGGAAGTAATAAAAGCTAATAGTTCAAATAACATCCAATATTCTGAGAATAATAATTTTACACCCGATGATTTCAATTTATTTTTCTCAAATGTTGCTGAAAGATTACTCTTAAATAATAATAGTACATATAAATATGAAATCCCAAGGATAAATACAAACATAAATTTTAAGTTGCAACAAGTATCTTTTAATGATGTTAGGGATATTATAGATGAGATGCCTCGTAATAATAGTAAAGACTATTATGGCATTAATGTAAATCTGTTAAAAAGTATAAAAAACATAATAATTGCTCCTCTTACAAACATCATTAATCGTTCCATCATAGATTCTACGTACCCAGATGTCTTTAAAATTTCTTGCTGTATACCTATACCAAAAAAATGATCCTACTTGTATTGATAATTACAGACCTATTTCTCTAATACCTGTTATGTCTAGAGTATATGAAGCCTGTATTAAAAACAATTATTGACGTTTTTTGAAACAAATAATATTTTAAGCAGTGATCAATATGGATTCAGGAAAAATAAATCCACAACTTTTGCAATTAACAAATTATTGAGTATAATTAGTAAAGCATTTGAAGAAGGACTATACTCAGGAACAATCTTTTGTGACTTGAGTAAAGCCTTTGATTGTGTTTCGCATAAGTTGTTGACTGATAAGTTACGAATGTATGGTGCGGACAAACAATTTTGTAATTTAATGACGTATCTAAACAATCGATATCAAATTGTTCGCTACAAAAACATGTTGTCAGAACGCGTCTTAATGAAACATGGTGTTCCTCAAGGCTCTTTATTGGGACCGTTACTATTTATTATATACATTAATGATTTGAATGACTGTATACATGATGCAAATGTTATCTTGTTTGCAGATGACACAACATTCTGCAGTAATGGAGATTGTGTTCAAAATATTAAACAAAACTAGATTTAATTTCTAAGCAAGCATGTGACTGGTTTTTTGGTAACAATCTTACAATTAATTACAGTAAAACTCAAAACATGATTTTTAGTCTAAGAAATAATAATGACTGTAGTTCTGTGAAATTCTTGGGTGTCTGGTTGGATAGTAAACTGACTTGGGAACATCATGCATTATACCTATCAAAAAGATTGGCTACAGCAGTATATCAGTTGCGAATGTTAAAATATAACGTCGATAAACCGATATTAAAAGTTGCATATTATGCATGTTTTCACTCTCTTATGCAATACGCAATATTAGCATGGGGTCATTCAGCACAAGGCTTAAGTTTATTTCGTTTACAACGTAGAGCCGTAAGACTTATAGCAGATATAGGGTATAGAGCCGAATGTAAACAAGCTTTTACTAATTTAGGAATACTCACTTTACCATCGGTTTATATATTAGAATGCCTAAAATACTCTACGAACGAAACAGTTTTCCTTTAAATCACGAGTTTCATGATTATGAAACAAGACAACGGAATAACTTGCATATACCACGCTGTCGACTAACTAGAACGCAAAATGGTGTAAATTATTGGTGTTCAAATTCTTTAATCATATTCCGCATAATATCAGATGCATGAATTATAAAATATTTGTCCATAAAGTCAAAACATTTTTGTTACAAAATGCATTTTATTCCTATTCTGACTTTTTAAATACACCTGCGTTGTAATTGGAATATCCAATAATGAAAAAGTACTTTATATTACCTTATATTATTTTATATATTTTATTATCTATAGTTATATATGTGCCAATATGGAATTATTTACATATTATGGTATTTTATATGTGCTACTGTTATAGTGTTTTATTTATACAGTTTTTATATGCAATTGATCATTGCCGTGACGAGTGTACAACATTGTCATATTAATATTATATGTAACATTGTTTTTAACACAATAAAGTATCTATCTATCTATCTATTTATCGTATTTGTTTTCAAAATTATCGCAATCCTTATATTGTTTAATTAACTGCAATTCAGTAGACGATATTTCTAATTGTAACTGTATTTCATAAAATTCTTTTAAAATGGTTTTATGATTTTTAATTTAACTTTTATAATGCTGTCAATATATTTTCCTGAATTGGATAATCTTTGTTTTAAAGAACATTTGGCCTTTCCAAACTAGCTGCCATTTTAAAATATAAAAATAAAAAATGAAAATCAAGAAAAATAATGAAAATAAGGAAGAAACTCACAAATTTTTGCAGTTGTTGAGGTATAAGTTGATTTTCACTAATGTTGGTCGTTATTAACGGTGCAAATGACATCTTTAGATCACCACACTTGGTCGTTCAAATGGTTAAATTTCCACGTACAAACTTTCCTGAATCACTACTAATTGGATACTTCTGTCAATGATCTAACTCGAAGGACCAAAATAGAATGCTTAGGTGCATTAAATATATAGGTGGACTGTAATTATTTTTTGATAATAATGGATTTAATATAGGAACTTCATTAAATTACGTATTAATACTTACATAACGATATCGGCTTTACCGCAAATGTCATGTTGTTTTTTCATAGTTACCTTCAATTAATCATATTAGTTTTCTAATGAAATTTATAATAAAGGTCGCCCAAAAATGATATGTGCCACACATTTCTAAATTTGAATTTTGATAATGAAAAATGCAACAAACAAAACGATTTAAGGGTATTTACTCATCACAGCAAATTGTGCGCTTTAACAAAGTATAATAAACTATGTGTATAAAAGTAAATAAAGTATAAACACAATCATTTATAATTTATTGTTTAATTTACCAGAAAAAGTAAGCAAATTGGTTTTCGAATACATTTAATTAAATTAAAACAGGAATTAGCTTTGTACTTCAAATGTGTGTGTGTTTTACGTTTCAAATACATTCTGCGGTTTTCCAAATTTTACAAAACTTTATCAGTTACGTATTTGTATCGATATAACTGTTTGTTTAATCTAACATATTAGTTTTATCATCTACACTTCTCTTGCCAATTCGTTACTTTTTCCAATAAACTGTGTGTTTAGTTTTAATACGTACATTTTATTTATTTTTCCTAACTGTTTTCAAATTTGTTCAGCTTTATAAAAATTATACGTATTTTGGGTTTTCTATCTACGAATATTGATTTATCGTCTTTAACATACATACTTATTGTTAATTCCTCTTAAACGAACCACGAATAAATAACGAACGATATTACAATAATTGATGTTTATTTATGAAGCTACACAGGTGTATCATTTCAAACGTATTTATTTTAGCCTGAACGTAAATCAACGTTTTTATTCGCATTTCAAACGGTTATTGAACGTATTACATTACTAAAATTTAAAAACAATATCAGTTAAGACTATAACAGTTAATATTTTTAATAATATTTCAACATCAGTTTCATTGACTTTAACGGAACAAATTTATTTTATATTTTTGTTTTCTATGGCACACATTTTTACCAAATAGTTTTAAAAAAATAGTAAATGCTTACAACAACATTATTGATTGACTTAATAATAATAAAAAAGAAATAATTTGTAAAGATTTAGCAGCTGTTTGTTCGAGAACTTGAGAATAAAGTAATTCTGAGCAGTCTTAAGCGATACCTTTTGTCGAAAGCTTTTTATGGGTTTCTACAAAATAGTTTTTACGATTTAATGCATGTCTAAATATGTTTTGTTGACTTGTGCAAATGACGTAAACATTACACTTGCATCAATAAATATTATTATTATTACTATTTTCCGACTCCACCTTGCTTGCGCTAAGGGTTTCTGTCTTTAATTGATCAGTAACACTTCAGACCACTGCCTTTTGCATTTGCAGGAGACTGTGCTTTCCTTCATTACTCTCGTGGTGACATTAAAGATGAGTCCCGTAGCTACGATGATGATTGGGATTACTTTGGCTCTCAAGTTCCACATTCGTTGCACCTCAATTTGCAGATCTTTATGTTTAAGCATTTTCTCATCTTCATTTGTGTAATGTTGTAATTAGAAGGATGTCCATGTTCATTATTAAACACTGCTTTTCCTTTTTTTTTAATAAGTATATCTAGCTTGTTTGCAGCTATCTTTCTGTCGGTTCGTCTCTGCGTGTCTCATATTATTATTGCCTCCAATGTATTTACTACAGGCTCCCAAATGTGCTGGTACTACTTTTCGTTGACATCTATACCGTGGTGTCTGTAGATGTTTCAATGCAGTTGCTTGGCCACTGTGTTGTGGTGTCTCTCCAGATATGTCGTCGATGTACAACCGGTCAATGTCGGCACGAGGATGGAGAGCACCGTACATTGTAAGTAGCTTTCGTTCTTAGTAGAATTCGATCCATAGAATCTCTCCAACCTTTTCTTCAATCATTGAGTTTGATTAAATTGGAGTTATCATCATAGAGGGTGCGGAATAGAAGTCGTAAAACAAAATTTCAAGAAATCTTTCATTTTATTCATCAATGTTATTGCTACGACTAGTAGACAAGTCTCTCTTTTTTTTGGTGAGCATTAACTGTCATTGCATTAGCAAGGATAGCCTTTTAGATTAGCCATTCTCGCTATGACATTACAGATTTGGTAATACGTATTGAAACCGAACTTAATATGCAGTACCTCTACGATGGAACAATTGGCGATGACTGGGAAAATCTTCTATTCACTTTGAGTGATTTTCGTCGTAATTTTCATCAATTCATGAAAAGTTTTATAAATTAGCATTAAGAATTAAACGGCTAAAAGATGATATTATGCTTCTTGGATCATCTTTGACATCTGATGCAATTCTGATACTACATACTAAAGTTGAAAATTGTAGAATAACATTTTATCACATAACATCTAACTTCATCTTTTGCAAGCTTCCATTTCTATTCCTCGGGTTAATTACTTTCTTAGTTGGTCTACTGCTTGGACACACTTTGAACTACTTTCTGAATATGATTAAACTTTAAAAGATGTGATTTCCAAAGTGTCGCTAACTGTTCGTTTTCTGATTTATTTTGGAGCCAAGTCACACTTCTTGTGAAGATGGAAAGATTGAAATAGCTGTGCGCTAGAAATGCCTATATTTTGTCTTTTTTTGTCTTCAATCTTCAGCAAAGACTTATTAATCTCCTCAGTACTTACTGATGTCCACTAAATCGTGAACCAAGCTTTGAAAATGTTTTATCTTTATGGATTTTTACGAATTTGCTTCACCTGATGAAGGGGGGCAGTTTTTGAATTAAGTAAATAAATAAATAAAAGTTTCGTGTCGTGAAGTTTGTGGCCAAGTGATGCGGATTATAATAGGGCTTCGGGCCAACATATACATATTTACCTACGCAGTAGGTACCACTTTTGTGGGTGTGCTAAAAGAATTTACTTCACGTTATACCAATTTTTGAGAACTTCACTTGGAGGAATTATTGTCAGTCGACCTTAAATCTTCCAGTACTGCAAACTTTGGAAACATATCCCCGTAACGCCGTCTTGAAGCTACAATTCCTTTTAACGCCAGAATCAAGATGAGGTATTTGTTACGTTACTTTATTAGATATTTTAATGATAACGAAATTAAGAAAGGCTTCATTAGATTTGTTGTATTGAAATATTAATCTTTATTAGTAATTTCATACGCATTAGAAACGTTTGCGTACTACGCCCTTTTTTTCAAAAATTGGACATTTTATAGTCGAAACATTTAAACTCTTAAAACGAATCGCTTAATATAAACTAGCATTACGGTTGAATTATTTTTGTATTTATTCGTACTAAAATTTTCCTTTAATGTACTAAGTTTAGTATTTCCTGAATAAAAAGCATCGATCACGTGATCATTTAGATATCGTCTAGCGTCATTAATCACACCGTTACTCTAATTATTATTTAGTATCTTTGTTTGGGGCCCTTTTGTAAGAGACAAATTTTGCAAATTTTATTGATAATTTTGGATTCCTTTACCTCGTTCCGCTGAGCTGTTGTGCAACCCCTATTTATGTTACGTTTTTGATTCAAAATTTTCGCAAACTTAGTTTTGAATGTAACAAGTTTTGAAAGCCTTCTACTGCTACTGAGAAAAAGAGTGCGACGGCGTTCCTACTTCAACGTATTAGAATAGCGTTACAACTGGGTAATATAGCCTCAATTTGGGGCTAATTCTTTCTGGAAAATAACTCAATTAAATTTATTAATTTTAATTTCAACTAAAAAATTTAATTTACTGTTTTAGTTTTAAGGGTTTTTAAATAATGTTTCAAATGTATGACTGTTTCTGTTATGATTTCGAATAAAACAATTCAAAAACAAACCCATTGCTATTGTGTTGCAGTTTAACAGAAAACAAACAACGTATAATTTAAAATATAATTAACTAATATAACATTAACAAAACACCAATTACGTAAAGTATTATGACACATTAAATAATTTTTCTACTATATTTTCCAAACAAAAGAAGTGTAAATCCGAATTTGAATACAAATATTCTACTTTGTATAGAATGAAGGAGATTTATTTTGTAAAATAAAATATAAAAGTTCAGAGATGTACAGAAAAGTTAAAAATTCTTATTAAAAAATATATACACAAAAAAAATTAAACTGCCTATACAGTTTTATCAATAAATATTTTTCAAGTACTTTTGATCAATGATTTCCTAAAGTCAAACAGTTAAACCAAACAGAGCATTATAAAGTTCCAATATCAAATGTTACAGCAAATAAACATGAGCTTCACACAAGCGTGCTCAACTGTTTAAAAGTATCAATCACGTATCAACATTCAGAATAAAAAATTGCAAACGCTTTAGGGAAAGGGACTTATGTGAACAAGCACTTCAACTCAAATTGTCAGATAAATGAACAAGTAATAAGAATGAAGTTACTAAATAGAAAATTTATTCTAAAAATGTAACAAACCGAATGGGTTCAGATGCGTGCCCAAAATTAAGCACGTACTCGAATAAAATCAAACTTTAAGTGTTCTTAAAATGTACAGTCCAATTTTCTAATACTTTTGTGGTTTTAGAGTTCAATTCGTTTAACAAAGATAAATAATAAACAACACTTTTAAAATTTTAGAAGTCTATACTTGCTACATTTTATTTGGTAGTTGCTGACGTGATTTATGAATGCTAAAAAGTATTTCGCATTTTCTGAGTTTATAATGCAAAAATGCAACCTACTCTGATTTTTATTAGATTCATTCACGTTTTGTATTACTCACATCAATTTATTAAGTTGTTAAATTATTTTCACAATTTTTTCTTTATACGAAGAACAATTTTTAAAAGTGCTCGTAAAATTAAGTCTTTTATAAGGAATATAAAAGATAATTTATGAAAAAAAGAGAACAAACGCAAGGTCATTTATATCGCGTGTTAGTCAACATTATAATGAATAAAACTATAAAAGATATTTCAGACACGACAAAAGATATAACAGATACCAAGTATTTTAGGTTTATTTGTTATGCAGACGACGTCGCCAAAACAAAGACAATTCAACAAGTAGAAGAATAATTTGAGTACCATCTATAAATATACGTATTAGTACATAAAGTCAGAGCGACAAAAATGTTTCTCAAAAAATACCAACAATCGTATAAATAAATGTTTGTATAATGCGAGTGATAACAAGTAAAAAAAATGCCGTTCTACTTATTTCAATACGATTAGTTCAACAGTGCGTTTGTTTCCTTAATTGGGTTTTCAGTTAATTTTTAATTGTAACTGAATTTTTGCACGATTTCTTCTTCAAAAAATTCTTGTATATTTTGACAATTAGAATAATTAAGTACTAGAATCCGATCTGTTTGATATAACAAAATGTGTACAATAACAATTAAAACTAAAAATTTCATGAATATTACTTACTAACATTGAAGAATTATATACGCTTTTACTTGACTTATAGTTAACTGAATAAACAATATGTCAAAATTTTCGATATGTTAATATTATATACGCATGATGCAGCAACATCTAACAAAGTGTTCATAAATTAATATACTATTTCCACTTCAACGCACGTTTTTCCTAACATGTAAAATAAAATTGTTTGAAAATATCTTTATTTATACGTCGTTACTTATATAAAATGTTTTGATAAATAATCAAAATGGCTTATTTACAAAGTTTTAAAGTTTTTAAGCCTTTAGGGAACATCTTTAGAAAACTTCGCTGTTTTACGAAGCAACTGAGCAAACGTGTGTTAGTAGTGGTTATTAAGTTTTGCACTTGGGATATAAAAATATGCACATTTAATATTTCATATTAGTAATAATTCACTGCTACGTAAGAACTGTAATGAATGCGTTTCTGTTTTTATGCTATATATAGTAGATGTTTCCCATGCATAATTTCTCTTTGCGCTTTTTAAATTTAATAGAATTTTTTTTTCTTCTGTCAAATTAAGCATTTCAACAATGATATGATTTTTCTGATTGTTGAATTGAGCACACAATTAAGCGAAAATTTTTGCCAATTATTGATATAATTGCACTAGTGCAATGCAAGCTATAAATTTTAAAGTGTGTATAAATCACGAAAGCATTAATTTCCTCCTGGTTTAGCGTTTATAGTGGCGTGGTTAAGAGCAGGTACACTCATGAAATTTAAAACTTGGACACCACAATTTCTGTAAACAAAAGTTTGCACATTGTGAAGCGGGCTTAAGGGTATCATTTACAATTCTAACAGCAGGTAGTCTCAGCAGGGGTTATCTTATAGAAGGACTGTAGAATGAATCATTACACTAAGCACGTTTTAGAAAATAGGTAATTTACGTTGCTTACTTAATTTTTTCTTTAAAGAATATATTTGAAGGTATCGCTAATTAAACACCATAGCTCGATTAATTATCGAATCAAAATTTTGTTTAGGAAATGTTTACAAAATAAAATTAGAAATAATTTTGATTTAAAAACGTCTACAAGCAATAACTTTTAAATTAAATCAAAAACTAAACATGGTTATTTGGGTTGACTGATTATTACTTATTTTTAAATAAATCTAACCTACTAATTATTGTAAGTTATTAAAAAAATCATTAAACTCTCTATTCATAATATTTAGTCCTTACAAAATGTATATTTTATGACGTTTCATTTTTTTCTGTAGTTAATATAAAAGTGAAAATAAAAACTAAGGCAATTCTTATTGTCAACGTATATATTTAGTTTTTGACAAGAATTTATTACATAATTATAATTAAGATACCAAGTTATAGTTTAAAATTAAATGAAAACTTGTTTTTTAAATAAAGGTATTACTATATAAATAAATATAAGAAATCAATAATGGGTGTGACCTCCATTATTATTGATACATTCTTGGAGGCGTCTGCTCATTGACGCTATCAAGGTATCAATATAATTAATATTAATCGTTTCCCATGCGGTATCAATGGCTGCAATTAGTGCATTACGGTTTACTGGTATAAAATTTGGCCCTTGTTGTCTTCGGATAACAGCAAGTATTCGAGCCCAAACATTTTCGATAATGTTAAAATCTGGGCTTTTGCTGGCCAGGGTAACAGCTCCAAGTTATTTTCGTATCCAATTGCGCACAACCCGCGAAGTATGAATAGGGCGTTGTCCTTTAACAACAAAAATACATTATGAAAATGTTAATTCAACAGATCCCGAACTATTTTTTGGAGAAAGTATAGTGAAATAAGAATACTTACTTGTTGGAAAATATAATCTTCGTCTGGATAAAACACTTCGACTGAAGGTTTCATAATAGTTTCCAAAATATCTAAATACGCAGCAGAATCAAGACGTCCATCGATAGCCCAACAAACTCCTGGACCCGCGCGCTAACCCAACCCCACACATTCACAGAAAAATAACCACTTCGTTTTTAGGACATATGTGATTATTTTCGTAACGAGTTCCTTCCATTCTAAAAACTTTTAGTGGTCCATCGTTGCGGCTATTGAACGTTTTTTCGTCGCTAAAAATCACTCGATTCCAAAATTCCAAAGGTTCGTTCACATATCGCCTTGCAAATTCCAGACGACGTCTCATATTTTCGTCACTGAGAACTTCTTTCGCAGCAGCATTATACTTCTTTATTCCCATCTCCTTTAATCTTTTTGTGCAGTTATACGGCATCCGGGAAAATGTGTATCTGCTATAGCCCTGAGTATGTAGCAAATGGTTGTTCTGTTACGTAATGAAACAACTCGAGATCTTGAGCACGTGTAGATACTTTAGGTCTACCACTTCCGATGGCTCTTTCCAAAGTGTGTTCAAGATTCCATTTTACTCGGTAATGCCCTACGGTGCTTTTTGGTATATCTAACATACGTGAAATTTCACGCACGCTACGGCCCGCCGCTAATTCCGAAACAATCCGCGCTTTCAAATCAGCACCGAGATGAGGTGGCATTTTCACAACACTTGAAATTTTAAACTAAAATGGAATTTACATTTCTTACTTTATTTATTGGTTCACACTACCCCTTCTCAAACAGTAGGTAATTGTTTATTTATTACATACTTCTAATGACCAATGTAACAACCCTTAGAGCAATATGACTCAAAGGAAGTAAATTAAACAAGCAAGGATATTCTATTGTTATTGAAACTTATTCATAAAGTAAAAGCCATTTCCTTATAATGCTAATGGACAGGATTTTCTTTTAAGTATTAAGATTACAATAGAGGACTTATAAACTTTCGAAAATATCTAATTATAAATATTTACACTGCAATTGCGCTTTTTCCTTAATAATTTCTTAGCAATAACATACACGTTCTTGGTTTTAAGTTGTCATAAATTTGATATGATATAAATTTGTGTTTCTAATATTACATCACAAACTAATCTTTATTCGCCAAAAATTGTTGCTTAAGTTGTAAAGCTTCGTACACACCTGAACAACAAACCGAGCAACAAACATAACAACGAACCGAAAGTCAAACAGAACGACAAACGATCTTTTATGATTTCCACAATCCGAACAACAAACGGAACGTTTGTGCTGTTCCCATAATTATTTTCAGTAGTTTTCAGTTCATATATATTTATTATTGAGAAGAGAAAATTGCGGAAAACAAGAAGATAGTGCCAACCAAATTTTTACGCACAAAGAAGAGTAAAAATTATAATTTACTTCTGCTTTTTTTTATTTTGGAAATTTTCCGCCCAAATGATGCTAATAGGGACATCATTTTTTCTTGCATTCTTAAACACTGATTAATTTAAAACATTTTTCTTCTGTCAACTCCATAATATTACCTAAAACACAACAAACCCACAAAAGGGAGGACAAAAATAAATAATTTAATTCTCCCGCATAAGTTTGTTCGCCGTTTTGTTTAGATTCGTCCAAACCTGCAAACGCATTCGCGCGCATTTTCTTTGATGTCGGAGAAAAACCGACAAGTTGTGGGAACGCCGCAAACCGTTCGTGGAACAATCAGGACTTGCGAATCTGTTCTAAAATTCGTACGTAGCACCGTCCAAATTAATGTTCCGATTGCCGTTCGGTTCGTTGTTCTGTTTGTTCCTCGGTTTGTTGTTCAGGTGTGTACGAAGCTTTACAATAAGCATATTAATATGAACTATATCTTATGAAAGGAGAGTTATGTAACTATAATTAACGACTTAACGTTACGTTAGTAGATTCCATTTTACTATTTACACATATTTTCTTGGAACATTCGATAATTAACTATCGGGATATGATGACCCTATACTTCGCAGGTTGTGCGCAACTGGATACAAGCAAATAACTTGAGCTGTTACCCTGGCCAGCAAAAGCCCAGATTTTAACATTATCGAAAATGTTTGGGCTCGAATACTTGCTGTTATCCGAAGACAACAAGGGCCAAATTTTATACCAGTAAACCGTAATGCACTAATTGCAGCCATTGATACCGCATGGGAAACGATTAATATCAATGAGCAGACGCCTCCAAGAATGTATCAATAATAATGGAGGTCACACCCATTATTGATTTCTTATATTTATTTATATAGTAATACCTTTAATTAAAAAAATGTTTTCATTTAATTTTAAACTATAACTTGGTATCTTAATTATAATTATGTAATAAATTCTTGTCAAAAACTAAATATATACGTTGACAATAAGAATTGCCTTAGTTTTTATTTTCACTTTTTATATTAACTACAGAAAAAATGAAACGTCATAAAATATACATTTTGTAAGGACTAAATATTATGAATAGAGAGTTTAATGATTTTTTTTTAATAACTTACAATAATTAGTAGGTTAGATTTATTTAAAAATAATATAAAATAACCATGTTTAGTTTTTGATTTAATTTAAAAGTTATTGCTTGTAGACGTTTTTAAATCAAAATTATTTCTAATTTTATTTTGTAAACATTTCCTAAACAAAATTTTGATTCGATAATTAATCGAGCTATGGTGTTTAATTAGCGATACCTTCAAATATATTCTTTAAAGAAAAAATTAAGTAAGCAACGTAAATTACCTATTTTCTAAAACGTGCTTAGTGTAATGATTCATTCTACAGTCCTTCTATAAGATAACCCCTGCTGAGACTACCTGCTGTTAGAATTGTAAATGATACCCTTAAGCCCGCTTCACAATGTGCAAACTTTTGTTTACAGAAATTGTGGTGTCCAAGTTTTAAATTTCATGAGTGTACATGTATTAGTTGTTTCCCTTTAATTGCATACATATATACAAAATAAAATGGAATAGATTGACTGATTATGGAAAAACATTTAAATCCATAAAGCCATCTATTCTTACGGAACGTTACAAATTGAGAAAACATGTGGAAAGCAGTAAAGAATCATTTGCGGAATACGTTCAAGGTTTAAAACATGTATCAAAGTTTTGTGAATTACAAAGGCTGCTAATTTGCGTAATGACTTTATCCGTTCAAGATTATTTATGGAAGAAAATTTAACATACAAGAAAGCTGTAGAAATTTCCTTATCAATGAAGGGGGCTAAAAAAGACGCAAGAGAAACAGGTTCCAATAATATTCGAACAGTTTTTTAGGTACCCAAAGAAATAACAAAAATATAAACATTGGTGGAAAAATAAACCATTTGAAAAATAAGTGCTATTTCAAGGATAGTACACACATTAGTAGCATATGTTCCAATAAAATGTTAATAAGGAATAAATTTAAGGAAAACAAAATTTCCATAATTATATTGGTGAAAAGATATCAACTAATAATGAAATTAAAAATGAGAAAGAAACAAAAGCACATCTGTCATATTCAAATACTAATTTTGATTTTTATTTTTAGAAAACTTTACTACACACAATACATAATTAAATTAAGGTTAAAATTAATGTAAACAATCTTAAATAGTTTTAATAAGAATTTGCAAATCTTTTTTCTTTTAATTTATATAATTCCAATATTACATGTATGAGAAAATTATGTTGATAAACCGATTTATATTAAGTTAATTATTGAAAATAAATTAATCATTAATGATAGTAGATATTGAAGCCCAATATCTGCTATTTATAGTAATTTATTTTCAAAATTGCAGTTACTGCAATCTGTAAATAAATTTGTTTCATATTATACTGGGAATCAAATTATTCCTATTGGTTATGTCAATGTAACTGTAAATAATAGTAAACTTGAATTTAAAATTAGAGACTCTTTTGTTATTAAAAACGGAGGATCTCCAATTTTAGACAGAGATTGGATTAATAAATTGCAATTAAAATTTAAAGAAATAAATTGTATCACTAGTAACACTAATACTCAATTAGAAATTTTACTTATTAAATATTCTTCCGTATTCAGTAACAAATTAGGGACATTGTAAAATTATTTTCTAAAATTAAATTTAAAAAATAACGACTCTCCAGTATTTTGTAAACCAAGACCTCTGTTGTTTGCACTCAAACAAAAGAATTGTTTTCAAATTTGAGTGAAGGTCAACAATTCTCCAAGTTGGATCTTTTAATGGCGTATTCACAAATTCTATTAGATAATGATTCAAGAAAATTTACCAACACTCATAGAGGTTTATTTGTTTACAACAGAGTTCCTTTTGGCTTAAGCCAAATTCCAAAACAATTTAAAAAATTATGGAAAATATAACTGTAAATTTGAAATCCACTGTAGTGTTTCAAGATGATATTTTAATAACAGGTGAAAAGAAACCAACACATTTGCATAATTTAGAATCAGTCTTTAAACGACTACAAGAAGTGGGTCTCAAATTGCAAAAAAAATGTGTTTGTTTCAACATTCAGTTACATATTTAGGGTTTGTTGTCACTAAAGAAGGTTAGCGAACTTCTATTGATAAATTTAAAGCGATAATTAATTGCAGAAATCCCCAAAATGTCACTGAACTTGGGTATGAAAAATTATTATGCTAAATTTGTTAAAAATTTAAACACCATATTGCATTCTCTCTCTAGTTTGTTAGAAAAGAATGTTAAATTTAGTAAATAAAGTTCTAACACACTATAATAGTAATATACCGTTGTATTTAAGCTGTGACAGCAGGGGCATACGATATAGGTGCGGTGTTATTACATAAATTGAATTATAATGAAGAGAAAATTATTGCATGTGTCAGTAGAACATTCTGTGATTTTGAAAAAAATATAGTCAGATTTCAAAAGAGACTCTTAATAATTATGTTTGGTGTTCGTAATTTTCATCAGTACCTTTATGGTATAAACTTTACATTGCTAACTGATGCCAAACCTTTAATTTATATTTTTGGTTCTAAAAAATAAGATTCCAACTACAACTGCTAATCGATTGCAAAAATACGCAATAACTGGTTATCACTTTGAAATTAAATATATTATTAATACCAATCAAAATTTTAAGGCAGTTTTTTTGTCACAATTTCCTCTAGAATCTTTCAATAAATCATAATGAAGGTGAACAATTTGGTATTTTCAGTAAAATTTATAGATTTGTTATGTTTGGATGGCCAAACAAAATTAAGAATCAAGATATATCACCTTATTTTAAATTGCGTAATGAAATTTTGCATTTAGATCCCGGTGCTTGCTTTGGGAATATAAAGTTATTATTCCTACTAATTTTCTGAAAAAATTATTAGAAAATTTGCACCAAGATCATTTAGGCGTTGTAAAATAAAGAGCATTGCCAGATCATATTTTTAGTGGCCTAAAATTGATGTTGAAATTAATAATATTACAAGTCAATGTAAAGTACTTCTGTAACAGCTTCGCCTAGTAAAACCGTTTTCACACCATGGCAATGGCATAAAAATCTTGATGCGAATTCATGCAGATTATGTAGGACCGTTTAAAAATCAAACATTTTTAATTATTATTGATGCTCACTATAATTGGTCCGAGCTTTTTGAGACAAGCAAAATAAATGCAAAAGCAATTATTGACATTCTCAGAAATGTATTTACTCGTTTTGGTTTGCCTTTACAATTTGTTAGTGATTTAGGTCCGCCATTTAGTTCTATTGAATTCAATAGTAGATTATTTAACTAGGAGTTAAACAACATAATTGTTGCGCTTAAATTAAGTGAAACAGTTATATATATTTGAACTCCAACTGAAATATGTTTATTTGCTTCTATTTTCGGTTACCTCTTAAAAGCGGGCCATCTCTAAAACCGGCCAAGTCAAAAACCAATTATACGAAAATATCCATATTAATGACTCCCAATAGCAACCACTCTCAATAACGGCCACGGCCACTTATTTGTAAACTTTCTAGAAAAATACATGTAATTTACTTTCCATTTCCAAGCATCTAAGTAAGGTCATTAGTAGACAACAGCTTAGCGTTGAAGTTGTGCATAATATATAATTGTTTTATTGTGCGAGGCTTAACTAATACCGGTATATAAGAACGGATTTAAAGAATTTGTTTCATTTACAATAGATTGTCATTACAGAGAAAGTGCAATTAAAAGCGTCATTAAGCTCACCCCCAAAATCGTATTTGGGTACATAATTTTGAGTTAGTATGTTCAACAGTGCTGCTATATATAGACGTACAGAAAAATTACAATCTCAAGCAAAGAAAACTTTTGTCTATTAAAGAGAAAATTGATATAATTGTAGAAAGTGAAAAGTAAAATACCAGTGGTAGAAAGTTGGCTGCAAAATTTAGTGTTGGATGAACACAAGTTAAAGTTATTTTAAAAACCAATGTGATTTAAAAAAGCTATTTGAAGAAGGTTTCAACACAGAGCAGAAGAAAAAATTTCCTATAACTGACGGTTTAGAAATTGACCGAGTAGTTTACAATTAGTTTTGTAAAGCTAGGAATAAAATATCCCTATATCTGGACCTTTAATAAAAAGAGAAAGCATTGGAAGTTGCGGAAAATTTAAAAATGACGGATTTTAAAGCTTCAAATGGATGGCTTGAGAAATTTTGTCAAAGGCATTACATAACCTTTGAAACAATTTGCGGGGAGTAAGCTGATATTATCCTGGACACTGTTGAAGCTTGGAAAGCAAAGTTGTCAGTGATATTAGGAGTATTCACCCAAAAATGTGTGCAATGCTGATGAGACCGGATCTTTTTACCTTGCGATGCCAAACAAAGCAATAAATTTAGTGGTTAAAAAGCTGCAAAACAAAGATTGACGATTTTATTTTGTACAAATATGGAAGGTGATAAGGAAAATCCGTTAATCATTAGAAAAAGTAAACAACTAAGATGCTTTAAAAGCTCTCATATCAACAAATTGCTTTTAGAATAGGTACATAATAAAAAAGCTTGGATGACGGTAGATATTATGACTTCCTGGCTAAAAAATTGATGAAAAAAATGAAAAAAAAATAGAAAAAGTCTTATTATTTCTGGATAATGCCACGTCTCATCCCAAAGTGACTCTTGAAAATGTGAACTTTGTTTTTCTACCCTCAAACACCACATCCCATTGCTGCTGGCCACTGGATCTAGGGAATTATGCAAAATTCTTAAGATGGCCTACAGGGAGTTTCTAATCAAAAGGGCTAACATGCACAAATACCGAACGTCCTTTTAAAAATGCAAAAAAAATATCAACTTAACCAGCGCTTTAGTTTGGATATCAGTAGCCTGGAGAAACGTTTCGAATATTACAATTGCTAAATGTTTTGCGAAAGCTGGATTTTCGGAAAAGGTCCTGCAAGAAGATTTTGATGAAGAAGACAAAATTTCACTAGCTCAGCATTTTCCCTGTATTACTAGTAGGTAGTCAACGTGTAAGCCTTAAAAATTATGCATCTATTGATTATGATGTTTTGACCGAAATCCCGAATATAAGTATTCAAAATAAAATTAGTGAATTAGACTATAGTCAAGGTTGTGATTCAAACAATGACAGTTGTGCAGAAGAATCCAAAGTTTTTACGTCAAACATTAAATATAAGGGTGAAGTGTGTGACAAACTAAGAGATGTGCACAGTTTTCTATTTTCTAATGATAAGAGTGAGCTAGCGGTAGAAGTACTTCAAATTATATCAAAATGTGAATCTTCTGTTTTACAAACTAAACTTAAAAGTGTAATACAAAACTCAACAGAAAAGTATTTCACAAAAATATAATTTAATGGTATGTATATGTGTGTAATTAATTATTGTAATGGGTATAACGAGCAATTAGAAATAGGTACATATTAAGTAAATGTATGTATTATGTATTCAATTGGGCCATTTATTTATAAGAAACAACTGCGTGAAGTGTCAAAAAACTAGCAACGAATGTGCGCAGTAAACAAAAGTTCATAGGTGACTTTGATCAAAAGGTATTTTTCCAAAAATCGTTTTTAATTTCCTTATTTGCTGAGATAAATAATATGAAACCATATATTTTCAGAAAGCTAAAAAAATCTCTAATCAATGAAGTCATAGCCAACCATGGTTTCCATTTAAAAAATTGCATAAATAAAAATGTACAAAAAAATGTGTTGGTAAAAATTAAAAATATTCACAAACAAAAAAGTTATGAAGCGCTAAAAACGGCATAAAACGCAAAACACTTTGTATCTCCCAAACGAGTTGAGATATCAAAGTGCTGTTTAGACCATTGAATTTGTCTCAAAAATCGGGCCAAGGGTCCCGACTACGGTTTTCTCTATCAATTCGCGAAATACCTGAAACCCCCCAATTACATAGAAAATAGGACACACTGTACATTCATTGATTTTTTTCGTTCTCCTTATCATATTTTTTTCTGAGAATCGTATAGTGAAGTTTTTCCAATATTTTTCTTCCAGTTTTGAGTTTCTACGAATCTATCTATCTATTTTAGTTTTCTTTTGTAAATTTAATTTTTTTAATGTTTTTAAATTACAATAATTATTCAGTTATTACTCTTATTCTAGTAGATGCATGAATACTGTGGATATTTCTACATTATTTTGTTTACAAAATTTTTATTGGACATTCATTTCTATTAAGAAAAACTACTTCTACATACTACAGGCAAAACTACATAAACTTAATGCTACTGCTTTCACTTATTATTTTTGTTGTGTATATAATTCTCATGTGTCTGGTAACTCATGACGTCAGATAGCACTACTAAATCTTCTAGATTTAGGAGAAGAAGTTTCAAATCCTTCCAAAAGAAAATTTTGGTGATAACCTCTCGATAGATAAACTCCATCGATCACAAAAGCGACAAACTTAATGAATTTTCTTTGAATAGTTTGGATCGAACTAGAGGGTTGTAATTTGAAATTAAAGAATTAGGAGATCTAAAAAAATTAAAAACGCGAATTATTAAACCAAAACCTTTTGAAGCACAAAACGTGACATTTTTAACATTATTATAAAATGTAACAACATAATTCAAAATATTAGAATTGACTGATTATGAAAGTTTGATGTAATTTTGTTTGCTTATAAATGAGACCATACGACAATTGACAATGTAGAGATAAAGATAGTTTTTAGCGCACCATTCGAAAACTAAAGTCATTGGTTTTTGTAAGTATTGACAATCGTTATTAATAACAATATAATTATAGTATAACTTGAGGTCATCAGCAATAAACAAATGTTTGCAAGAAATAATGTTTGACAAGTCATTAATAAGACTACAATGGTGGTCTAAAAATGTGAACCTTGAGAAACACCAGAAATTGCTATGAAATTTTAGGATTGAAAACCATTAAAAGCTGTATATTGTACTCTATTACTCAAATATGAGGCAAAGAAATAGTTAAAAGTTTTCCACAATTTAATAATAATAAAAAAACTAGGAATTTGGTCATGCCAGATGTTATTTTACATTTAAGCAATTGAATTGTCTTCAATATTGTTTTATTCTAAATTAGTGGGATAGAAATACAAGATAAATTATTGAATTAAAAATCTAATGGTTCATATTTAGATAAAATTGGTCCAGAAACAGATAAAAAATATTTTCTATACGTTTTAACAATTTCAACAGTTCTATATTGTTTTATATCATTTTACCGGGAATTCTAGATGAACCCCTTTTAGACATAATAAAAGACCAAAATACTTTAGCATAGATTTTGACTTTGAGAATATAAGACTTTTATGAATCTGAAATGTAATAGTTTTCTTAAACATTTAAATTCATCAAGTTCTTAAAATGATTAGACATTTTGTACTTACGAAAACATTTGAATTTTAATTTAATATTATTGCTTAAAACTACATCCAAAACTCTCTTGTTACTATTAGTTACAAAATCATATTGACTTAGGTTAAGAGTGCAGATAAATTCCTGAATTAAATTAAATTTAGTGTAACTAGCATTTGGTTTGTAAAAGAAGAAATGTTGAAGTCCCTAATAATTAGTAGACGGTCAAGGCATTGGCATAGCTTTTCAAAACGTTAAAAAAAATACCTAAATCAGAAGTCGAGACGCTTGGTAGAATAGAAACCATGAAAATATGTACAGTTTCACTATTCACATTACACTTGCAACCGCTAATGTCAACACTTGGCAGGTATGTTTAAGCCTTACAGTGTCAATTAAAAAACAAGTAAGAGGTTTCCTAATAGCTATTAATTGCTTCTCTGTGACAGTGTATTGACGACCAGAACAAATGACGCTGTGTTTTCCAACTTTTTATAGAATGTCTAAAATCAAAGCCCATACACATAAAAGACGTTCGTCATTTCTAATTTTGTTTTACGAGGTACTTTTTAAAGAGTATATTTAATTTAAATACTAAAATTTGGCGCCGAAACAGTACGTCTATATCGTGACGTCAATGTTCGTATAAATAACATAATATGTGTTATTTGGTTTGTATGCAATTGTTTTTTCAAGTATAAATTAGTAGTGTTTTACCTAAACAAACCACCATTTATATTTGATTTATAAGAGCATTGACGTCACGACCAATGCCAATGCATTTAAAAAATGATTTTTAAAAGATAGTGTTTTGGAAATTTTTAAAATGAAAATATTTAATACTGAGCATATAATATTTTTTTGTAGTACTGGTGTTTCCTTTCACGTTTATGACTTATCAACAAAGTACAATTTTCTTAAATATAAATTTTATGAAAACACTCAGTTGCTTGGGAATAATTCAGAACTCACAATGTTATTAGTTAAAACTGTCTCAACTAATCCGATAATATCGAATTCTTCTTCCCAGACTAAGCTAAAAAATCTAGACGTTTTAGGTAGAAAATTTTTGAATTTTTAAATATATATTGCTTATTGCATGTTTTGATTGCCCATTTTCTGGAATACCGTTCTTATATTTAATGTGAATGTTTGCTTCGCCATTTTGCTTCATCCCTGATTCTGTTGAAATATTTTTGTTGAGATTGAGTGTTTTCAGTAGAAATATTGACTGCGTTTATGTTTATTTTTCAAAATTAGAAGAACATCATTATTAGAGAGTAACTGCGATCCTAGAGGCCTAAGTTTGTTTGGATGCTAATAATTTGCACATCATTAGACAAATAGTTAATAACTGTATTGGCAAAGTCTACGTCAGCTTGACGTTTATCGGTTAAACTACCAGTCTTAAACCTTATGTTAACTTCTCTTTTGTGCTCTTCTTGGTTTATTATATTTTCATCTAGATGATATTCACACATATAAATATAAAATTAATTAGCGACACAGCAAACAGGTAATAGACAAAACTCGATAACCGTTGCTATTGAGTTAGACGGGTCTTTATGCTTCTTAAACGTCGAACTTATCCCTAGCTACGCACACAGAGCGTGTGGGTTTAACAATGAGTAAATTAATTATAAGCGCTACCTTGACTTAAAACGTACTTCATCAAAGCAATCAAGATTACTTTATAGTAATACGAACTAACACCACTGTCATTGTTGCCAGTCCAACACAAAAAGAAAGAACGTAAAACAAGCGCAATTAGATTTTTAGACATTGACCTTGTTTTATTAAACTCGCAATGAAAGTAATAAGCAAAGTGACAGGTATGTAAGAAAATTTTAACGCTAGAAAAGTAAAAGCTAGTAAACGTGAACACTTGTACGGAGCAAAATTTTCTTTATCTTAATCTTCAGTGGCATCCAATAACATTTTTTGCAATTTGTCGCATAGACAAGTTCCCGAAACGCCAAAAATAAACACTTACTTAACTTATTTGACCATTGTCAGAACTTACTTTTATCAAAAAAAAAAATTCCTTGTCAGAAGCTTAATGAAGAAATTTATCAAAACCATTAAATTTTTGTCTTTTTTATCATTTTATGAATTAACACTGTTTGTGATGAAATTTTTCTTTGTTGTTTATTTTCAAACCCAGCAATTAAATTGATAAACTTAATTTGTTTGGCATTTTTAAAAACTTTTTATAAACTTTGTAAATTTCGAGAGCCCTACTATTCGCCGGAAACGTTTCGCCGATAAACATTTCGGCGGAAACGGTTTGCCGGAAACTATTTGCCGTTAGGTACGATTCCCCAAGAAGAATTTGACCGGGAATGATTCGCCGGTGGATATTTTTCGCCGAACATATCGTGACGTTTCATTATTTATTTGTATAACAACATAATTATTTAAGAAACAAAATGGTAAATAACTACAAGTATACCGATAGAACACCAGAAATATATTCAAACATTATTCTTAATTTATTTCTTTAATTCTTAAAATGAAATAAAACAGGAAATTGATAAAACCATTCATTTTTTAGTAAATTCAAAGATGCCGATATGAATGAAATTATTTATGGCTTACTTTGGCAATGTTAACAATTCCGTAATCAAGTAACTGTGTTATTCTACGATTAATAACTCAATAACGACTCAAGATAAAGACAGCATATGATATATTTTTGGAATCAGAAAAAAAAACATCTCATCAAAAATGTAATAATAAACAGGGTGTTACATTAAAAAAATACATCATGTTTTTAACCTCGAAATTCTCAAATCGTTTTCATGTGTGCAAATTATTTTCGGCAAATCGTTCCTGGCGAATCATACCTACCGGCAAATGGTTACCGGCGAATCGTTACCGGTGAAGTATTTCTCGTCCAATCGTACCCGGCGAATTGTAGCCGACCCGTAAATTTTATCTTTTTTACGATTTCCGGAAAAATTTAATACAAAACAGGTTAGTAAAATCTCTTACTTGACTTAAAGCTTTGAAACAGGAGGAACGCACAAAGTGTCTCGTATTTCAATTTAGCTCCTCTTCAGTAATATGAGACTTTTAGACTTTTATGTAAATATTTTTTTATTAAACAAAATTACCAGAAACCTAATTATGTCGGGTGTATTACTATATAATCTAGTTCTTTCATTCAGGACCAACACAAAGTTTGGAAAAGACACACACACCTTTGTTTATATTAGATACTTTGAGGTTTTTTTTCAGTTAATAACATTGTATTTTCAACTAACTAAATATTATATTCCAAAATTAAAACATAATGTGTATTTAATGAGAATATTTTACTTTTATAAACTCTCAGAAATGTGAACGCAGTATTTACCATCAAACCGCAATAACCTGTGACCTGCATAATTGCAGTAAGTTCAAAATAAATTACATCGCATATTTCAATATCTTTTTTACGGGGTTTTAAAGAAATAAATAACATATTTCTAACTTATACGTGATCGAGCAATACTGTTAAAAAACTGATATCACATATACTACACTCCTTTCCGTGTAACGTGTGCCATTAAATATAGAAACTGATGAGAGCAAATTTACATTTTGACGTTTTCAAACTACTTCCGTTTTTTGATCTAATACCAATGTTTAACTTCGATTTATTTAACGCAAACTGTAAAACGTACTAAGTAATCACTCTTAGTTTACTATATAATTATTACAATTGAGTTTGATTTAGTAATTATTTGAGACAAATTATCATTAAATGAATGGCTTATCAAATCTAAATTCTTTGAGGAAGTTAGTTAAGCGTTGCAGTACCTAAATTATAAATTATACGGATGCACGTGCTGTATCTGAACTTAAGTACACACAGGTTGCAAGTCTTAACTGTAATGTCATCTGGTAGTACAAATTCACGTTGTTTAACAGTTTGCTGAGTATTAGTGGTACATTAAGATAATGGTGTTGTATTAAGTTTTTAATTTTTTCTATATGTAAAGGAAGCCGGAAGCTTTTCAATTTTACAATGCAATCATGAAATCGTACAACTTAAAACTACGCGGGGTTCTCTTCATTAGATGTATCCTTTTACTTTTACGATTTAGTTTTCTAAACACGTTTGACAACAGAACTGTAAAAAGTTTAGGTGAAATTGTATCACGCGTTCTAATTTCCAGTTAAAAGATAGTATTTTTTTATAGCACGAACATTGGGCTTCCTCAATAAACTTTTAATTCATGTAATTGCTTCTAAACTGTTGTTAATAAAAATTGTAATTAAGCTATATCAAGGTAAATTCCGCATTTACGCTTTTTTTTGAACATTTTTGAAAAACATAAAATTAATGGTGTTAACAAGCAATCACTTTTATTATGAATGCTTTAGTAGCTTAATGAAAATGTTTCTCCACTAAAACAAAGGAGTTTGAATTAATAATGTTTGTAGCAGTACCAAAATAAACGTAAGTACACATATGTTTACGTAAAGAAATAATAACACCAACACTTTGTCAGTACAGAACGTAATACTTTAGTGGTAACATTTTGCTCTATCTAACATTCTATTCATGTTCGCAAGTGCAAGCACTAAAATAGAATTTCGAGTTCTAACGTAATGCTTATTGTCAATCGCTTTATGCAACATTCTCTTTACATCGCTATCTGACAGAAACTTCAATAAGAATTTTAGCGTATTTGTCGATACTTTTTTTCAGTAGTTGATATTGAAAACAATAAGTTGTTTTTTGCAACGCTAACGGCAAACAGATTTTGATTGTTGTCAGATAGTTTCATTTGTAATATGAATATTAACAAAAAATCCTTTTAATGTAATGGACTCAGATATTAATAATTTTTATTTTCAATTTTAAAACGCAGATGAAAATAAATTGAGGCTTAAAATTTTTGCAGCTTAACCCTAAACAATACATAACATTTAATCTGGATATGTGTTATACAATCTGCATTCTCGATTTCGTATTTGCTTTTTTATTTTATTCTGACTATGTAATAACATTGTTATTATTCCAAGTCGATGAAATAAATAATGATTATCAAAATTTATATCGAAGTTATATTATTAGAAAGCGATTGTAGATGCCGCCACTTCGTGGAACATTGCCAGGTATTAATTCCTAAAGTTAGTGAAAATAAGATTATCGTATAATCTTATAGGTTTCTATAGTTTAATGCGATGATGTTTTCGTGACAATCAGCTAACACATAACTAAGATATAACATTCATTAAGTAAATTAAAATACAACAAAATAAATAGTAAAAAATAAATTTCTAACAAATTAATCCAGTCAACATAATGTTACATAATTTTCTTTTGATTATTAAAATATTTAACGATGATTTTGAGTCAATTTTTACAAACAGATTAGGGTTCAAATATGTATTACATAAGATAAACATTAAAGACATTACAATATCAGGAACTAGTAATAAAAACGTAGTTAATAAATGTGTCAAACTACCAAATTATTCTATTCACACAAAGATGTCTTAAAAAAATGTTATTCTATGATCGTGCAAAAAGTGAATCAGAATCAAGAATCAGAATCAATGAGAAGTTTAGTTCAGTTCGTTGGTCATGATAAAGTAGCTGTTTAATCATGTGTTTGGAATATAATTTTAGGTGTTTTTTTTGTTTCTAGTTACACAGTCAATAATTTATTAATATTTTATTGTTCCATAACACACTTGTAACGGAATTTTTATAATTTAAAATTATGTGACTTAGAGATTAGCTTTGTTTGCTTTCCGACATTATGAATTGTCTTTTTGATTAATTTTTTTGATATTTTGTCCCTTCAAAACGTAAGTTTTAGATTTTATTTATTAATAGAAGTTTTGTTTTGTTTTTAAATACAGGTTTTAAGATACGGAGAATTAATTTTGTTGGTGCAGTTTAAGATGTTGTAATTATATATTTTTTAATAGATTGGATTTCATTTTTTGAAAATTGAATAAGAATTTGTTTTGGATATTTTAAAATTACTTCGGCGTTGTTAAATCAATTTTGTTGTTATTGTTGAGTTGGGAATTGTTACAAATTGCACACATTGATGCAAGTAAGTGATTATTAAGTGTTTGTTGTCGACATTTATTTTATTATTTGACAATTATTGTTTTATTAATATTGGTTAAATGTTGATTGATATTTTAATTTAATTTGTAAAGCTTCAACAAGAAAATTTTCAATTGGCTTACAGTTAAAATCTTTAAAAACTTATTTAACAGGTAACGTTCATTTTTTTTTTTGATAAAGGCAATTAATTACCTTATAAAATATACAAATGTCTAGTTACAATATCATTTTTGATAACGTTTGTAATAGGAAAACAAACCTGCAAACTTCAGCATTTTCTTTAATCTCGTGGCAGATTTTTAACATGCACCATTTCGACCATTTTGATATTCTTGCTGGCAGTAAACTAGAAATATAATATTTTTCTGTTACGTTCATTTAAGAGGAATACATACTAGTAGCGCGCCATCGCTAAACCATTCACTATAAGTACATTTAAAACAGCTTTTAATTTTAATTGTTTGAAGTAAAAGTAAATGTTTTATGAAACTTTATGAAACTTGGGGTTTTGTCGCTGTAGTATCACTTTTTTTTCAAAGTGTTTACTTTTTGTTTTTTTTATGTTTGAATTTGTACATTTTATAGCATATTTAACACCATAATTTTAATAAAAACAAATACAAAATCAAAATTTACCGCAACCAAGACAAAGTCCCATCTTATTTCCACCAATTTGAATCAAAATATTGTTAATAACTTGAAAATTTGAGGTACTTTAAGAACATTCGACGCATTAAAATGATTATTTGTAGTGCACGACTTAGCGATGGCGCATTGCTAATACGGATTCCTCTTAAGAAAAGAAATTCACAGAAATTTTGAACATTCGGCGTGTTATCACAAACATTCTACTACTAAGTCTTTTAAGTTTAGTAAAATAATTTAAAAAAAAAACACAATTTAATCGTCATTACTTTTATTCGAATTTTGTTAACAAACGGGAAAAACACCAAAAATTGCACCAAAAAACTTTACTCGGACACTTGTGCAGATTTTTTATGTTTTCCCTTTTGTTAAATAGACGCTACAGTTTAGTGTTCTATTCGTTTCGATCGAATTTTGTTTACAATTTAGTAACAACTAAATTTTATAAAAGATACATGAGGTAACTAGTTTTTAACTGGCTAAAGGAGATAATCTTTGTGTCGTTGGTTATATCTTCTATACCCCAGTAAAAACCATTTTACCTGAGTGTATAATGTATTGTCTGCATTGTCAAAGGACGCCTTTTCTGTTGTCATAGATGTTTTCTAAATTTCTCTGTTGAGAAGAAATACCAAACACTAAAAGATGCTTTAATCAAAAGCTTTCAGACATGGATTCAAGAAGACAGTGCTTCTCTAGTAATCGACCTTTAATTAGGAAACGACAAACCTTCTGCTGTGAAAAAACAAGAAACAATATCACAGTAGAAATTCTTTTTTCATAGACAGAGTTACAAACAGTCATAAAAACTTACGGGTACCATTGGACGAGAAGGCAAAGGTTGTAGACAACTTTCTGACCAGTTTTTAGAAGCACATAATAAGAGCAGCACGATAGAGTAATTCAAGACAATGATATAATTTTTTTTTCACCAACACTAGTAAAAGCAAATTGTTCACATTCTCAGTCACGCAGTCGCTTAACCAATTGTGTTTGTTGCCTAGTCGAGGTAGTCAGCAAAATATTCAACATGACATCTGCTCAATTACCACCCTTACGTTTCGGTGGCAGAAAATATCGCCAAAGCTGCAAATTCAATTTAAAAAAACTGGTCGACTAAAGAAGTACTGTGAATATCTATATTACTGAGGGCTCTTTTGTCTCACCAAAAAACCGTAAATTCTCACAAAGCGGTTCACTCCAACAGCAGACACGATAGCAAAAGATTTGCAAATAAAATCACAATTACTCATCTGATAAACAAAGAACAATTTTTTACTCACCGGGGACTTTACCCCTTATCTTTGTCATTATTCGGTTAACCAAGGTCATTTAATTATTCCATACAGTAATTATATAAATTAATATACTCTTCGAAACAACTACCTGAAAAGTGGAGGCTTCCCCGGACGCTCAACCTAGCTGGCTTAAAGGGGGGCACCTAATAAAGCTACCCTCTTCACCTGCATCATGTCATTCAAGTCCGCAACACCCCTTTTGCTAGTCACCCTACCTAAAGCAACCACGACATTGTGTCGGGCAACTGTGCACCGGGGGGTGAATGGTTAAATGTTATTCAAATACACCAAACAACCTTTTGTTGCCGGCTCACTACTGACTTGCGTCTCCACTATCGGTCTACTCAAATTTCAGCATTTTCCAAATTATAATAAAATATAATCTCATATTTCCACTTATTAAAAATAAATCTTGTTCTATCTGACAGTCACTCTGACAAAACCTCCGCACTCTTATTTTTATATCCCATTAAACCTTTCTACAGGAAGGCATTTATTATAAACCAGATGTGAATAAAAATAAGGACAACAACATACAACAAATAATTATATACTTCTAAGAAAACATCAAAAACAGAAAATATAATCAAAAGATTAACTTTAACAGTACAAACGAACAGTTTTTGGTTGACACTGGATGTGTTTTTCTATTGTTTGCTTAAAGATAGCAGATAAGAAAAACAAACCAACTTCAACTTATCTATTCCCAGATAACGGAACAGTCATTCCAATTTTCGGGCAGCGACTGATCAAATTAAAAATCGAACAATTAGAAAAAAATTGTTTTTGACCATTAACCATCGCTCAAGACAACAATAATCGGAGTTGTTCTTTTGAAGCACTTTGGAGTTTTAGTGGACCTAAAAGATCAAGTAACCAGTTTGAAGACTACTGGCGCATTAAAGAAATTAAATGCCGATCAAAAGTCAATTACATTACTCTCATAAAAGAACAACAAGTTAAACAGTTTACTTAAAGATTGTATTGACATTACCCAGCCGTTTTCTGTTTCGATTCAACGAAAATTAGACGCTGGCGTTTTCACCAGATGAAATTTTTTCTTTTCGCAAAAGCACGACGTCTCGACAAATAACAGTAGCCGTCCCCATATTTGGCGTGACTACTGTAGGTTGAACGCAGTAACCATTCGGACAGGTATCCGTTTCCACTTATTTGGAACGCAACATTGAATTTGGACGTATGTCCAATTTTCTCTAAATTGAACCTTGTTTTTGCGTGCCATCAAATTTCCCTCCGTTCAGAGAACTTACCAAATACAATAATTCTTTTGGGTTATTTGCCTTTCCAGTAGTGGTGTTTACGCTGTGCAATGTAGCACAGTATTTTCGAACGTATATAGACCAAAAAACGTTAGAACTTTTGCTTTCACTTACATTGATGGTTTTCGAATTGCGTTTTGACATTCCAAAGAACACCACCAACACATAAATCATGTTTTCAAACGCTTGATCAAATACGGCCTTTAGATCAACGCGTTGCAAAATGCGTGATTTTGTCAACCACAAAAAAAAAAATTCCTCGGCTATTTATTTAAACAAAGACAAAATTTAAGGCCAAACATCAACCTAAAAATGTTCATTTTTCTTACATACAACGAAGTAACCTTATGCGACACATCATACGGGCAGATTCGACCATTTATTCCAGAACGTCGCAATCTTTTCAATGTTTTGCTTGGCTTTCATTTTGAAAAGATTGTAATAAATTGACTAGAAATTGTACTTCATGTCAACCCAGAAATGTAATCCGTCACATAAATCAACGCTCGCCTCTTTTGCTGTGTCAGACCAAAGGTTCATCCACATCAACGTAAAACTCAACAGGTCAATGTTTTCTTCTAGAGAATACCAGTACTGTCTAACCTTTCCATCATACATCAATTTGGCGTACCATTAAAGATTACCACAAACGACAGTCCGATTTAACTTATTGAACGAGTTATCTACATGACTGGGTTTCAAACATTTGCGGTCGACTGTCTATCACCCTTAATTTAACTGAATGATCAAACGCCTACATCGAACTTTCAAGGCAACAACCAATTGCAGACAATTTCTAATTGGGTAGATCTCTTCACTACAATTCAAACGTAGCACCAACATTGCCAATTCAGCAACGACCAAGCCCTGCTCTATCAGTTCCAAAAACGACAAACAAATCATAAACTACTTTCACAGACCAGCAACCTTCTAAATCATTAAGGTTTCGACAACAACTTGTGCCATCGAAAAAACTCGTGAATGCATTACTAGAGGGGGGCCGATGTAGAGACTGGCGAAGTTCACAGTTACACCTTTTTTATCTGCGCACGAAATTTAAAAATTAAAAAATTGATTAGACAGATGTGATTATGTTTTTAACTTTAAAAGTGTTGAAAAAAAACATATTATTATTTTAATGGTAGGTTTTCTTATTAAAGGCCTTCTATAGGAGTGGGATTATATCATAAAGTTATGATATAATCCCACTCCTATAGAAGGCTTTTTAATAAGGAAACCTACCAATAATAAATTTAAAGGAGTAGTATCAAGAAATTATATTATTATTTTAGTTGTTTACACGTATTTTACGTTGAGCGTTTAATTTGTATATCTGTGTAACCACAATATAATTATACATATTTTGAAAAATATTTTCAGCAAGGCAAAATAGAAAAATAGAAGAATTTATTGTTTTTATTTATTCTGAAAAGGATTGTATTCCAAGTACCTACAACAAATTCTACATTGCTGCTATTGTTTGTTATTTCTCGTTATTTGTTTGAGAAAACATACTACAATTTATTGAAGGTATTTCAGGAAGAGGAATTTGTGTTTGGTTGAATCCAGGGCAAATTCATTTAACTGCATAAACTATGCATATAATATTTCTACTGTAAATGTAATTATGCAGCAAAAAATCTATAAAAATTTTAAATAAATTAATAAATGTTATTTGCAAACATTGATTGATAAGTAATATTTATTTCCTGGCCAAAAGTAATCAAACAAGAAAGTGTTTATTAATAAATATTAATAAAAAACAAAATAATTTTAGATGGCTTTACGCACTACTTCCTCCAGTGGCGTAACACTTCTATGTGCTTGTATATTTGTTTTGTGATTAGCGAATTACCTTACCTGTCTGCGCACGCAAAATGTGTTGCATTTAAATGTCATATTTACATCTCATTTCTAATTTTATGTTTAACTGATGTTAGAAAATGTTAGTTTTCTATAATCTAAAATAAAAAATAAATTACGAAATAAAAAATACCAGAAAGATTGATTTAAATCTTTCTTTCATAACATATTATCCTATATAATAAAGAGCCTATTTTTTTCAAGTCTGTCTCCGAAATTAAACGGGTACTTCCAGATGTCGTAGAAACTTAAAATTTGGAATGACAATGGGTAGCCAGAGGCGTCTCAGCCCGCCATAGGTCTAACATTATTACATTTATGCAATAAAATTTGCCCGTCAATTGACGGGATTTTAATCTAGTTATTAATATTAGTTGATGTTTCAAAATAATTTGGAATAATAACAAATTTTTTATATAACTAAGATGCTTTTAGTGTCACAGTTCAGTTTGTATGTCCATATGCTAATCATTATGTGGAATCAAAACTAGTAAAATTAGATACAAAATTACGGGTTGAAATTATAACAATGGGGGTGAAACAAATTATGTATGCCATTTTAACAATTATGACATAATTGTATATTATGCAATAATAATTTAGCGAGCAATATTAAGATACCAAGAAGGATTTCAGAGTGAATCCAGTGAATTCACCTTTTATGTTTTTTCTATAACTACAATAATTAATAAAAACGCAAAAGAATACTACTAGTTACCAAGTCACAATTGATTAATTTTACATTTATTATTTAAAATATTCTTACGATAAAGAGGGAAATAAGAAAAGCGCAGTTTAATGATGTATGCAAAAGAAATAAGCAATAAGATTAATACTGATTAAAAATGAATTATGCCCAAGCAGAAGAAAACAAATTTACTGGATAGCCTACCAACAGCAGAGAAAAAAAGCAAAACAAATATGCAGAAACGCGAAAAAACACACAAAAAAGAGTAAATTTAATTGGAAAATAAGAAGACATACTAGAACATAAGAAAAATGTAGCTCAAAAGTATTCTATTAAAACAAAAAAGTACCTAGTAAGAAATAAGGATAAATATTCAACAATATAGAAGATGAAATGATAAGTAGCAATGCCAAAAAATTCAAAGAAACAACAAACCGCCAAATGCCAAGATCCAAAATAACTGCTGAATACAGAAAAAGAGAGAGAAAGAGCTGATACAGGAGATACATAACGTAGTTACATAAGTATAGCAAGAGGAACGCATTTCAGTAAAGTAGAATAAAGCCATGATCTTACAAATATTTAAGAAAGAAGATATGCAACATCTATAGAAACATTGCTCTAACAGATACGATATCTTTTCAAAATCACATCGACGCTCATAAAAAGTTCCAACGTAGATTCAAGACAGCCTATGACAGCAGAATCAGGAAGAAGCTATACAATGCTATGAGGGACCAAGGAATCCCAAATAAATTAATTCACTAAGACGCCCTTAAAAACAACAAATAATCATGTAAAAACATACAGAATTCAGCATAAAAAGGTGAGTAAGGCAGGAAGATCACTACTTTTCGATATAGTCCTAGAAACAATAATTTGTAAAGCGATTAACCGGAAAGGTAGCATGTACACAAACCTACACCAATTCGTAGCGTACGCTGATGACGTAACCCTCATAGCAAGAAACGAGAACAAATTAGTTTGATATTAACGCAAATATAAAGAAAATACAACGTGGTATTGAACCAAGAAGAAACCAAAATTATAAAAACAGACGCAGTACAAAAAGAACAAAACAATCACACCTAAGAATCTTGATAAGCCAAAAACAAGAGTAAAAATTTAACAGAATGAAAGATTTTGTGTACCTAAATGTCGCAATAAATTTATTTATTTATTCGTATGGTACATTACACAAATACTGTATTGTGATGTAAGTGTTATGTATGGTGCCCTAGAAGATCAGTATAAACCTGTGTAGTGTGCAGTAGTGGATTAGTTCGTCTTGGCAACGCATTTCTTTTAAGGTTTAGGAAAACCACTAAAACCTAAACATGCCAACCTTTACCTTCCTTAGTATTCATATGTGATAATATTAATTAAGTGTAAACATTACAGAAGATAAATAAGAACATAAAATATAACAGCACAGCCATTGCATGACCACATATAATAGACCGGTCCAAGCGCCAGTCACGACAATGACGAAAAAATAGTAGGTTAAAGAAATAGAAAAACAAAATAATAGAAAAACGGATAATCAGGACAAAGAATGCAAAATATTTCTGAACTTCAATAAAAATAAATGTCTTGAATAGACAAGAGATTCGCAATAATCAATAAATGCGTAAGAACCCTATCTAAATTACTACAAACAGAAAACATCTCGTTAAAGTACAAATTGTAATAGGGGAAAGGGAGACATTAAAAAAAAAATTGAAAAAATATGGAGAGAAGGGGGATTAGATACAAAGGAAAAGATAAAAAAGAAATAAAGAGGAAACGTGTTTGCATGTTTGTAGATTTAAGGTTTTCTTCTTCTTAAAGTGCTGTATCTTTATTAGTGAGTGTTGGCAACAATTACAGCGACATTCTCTCGATTCTGTACAGTTCTAAACAAGCAGTGTGTATCTAAATTTGTCCAGTCTTTAATGTTGGTATTTGTCTTAGGGAAAGGGGAACCAAGGAATGCAACCTATCCCCTCTTTATTATGGTACGGAGTTTTTTATTTCTGCCCATTCTTTTCAACATTGATCATTGGTCGTGTGTGCAGTCCAAGGTATTCTTAATAATCTTTTGAAGTGCCACATTTCGAACGTTTCCAGTTTATTAAACATAGTAACTTTAAAGATCCATGTTTCGGTTCCATATAGAAGTAAAGCGTAGACATAGCCTTGAGCAAAACGGTATCTTAGTTTCAGATTAAGGATTTTATTGGTTAGTACCTTTCTCATGTTAAAAAATACACTTCTTGGTAGTTCTATTTGGTTTGTTATTTCTATGTCAGGGTTTAACTCTTCAGTTATCCAGCATCTCAGATCTTTGAACCTTAGAACTTCGTTAATGGGTTTTCCGTATATAGATCTTCTTATCAAAATTTGCCTTTATTTTGAATGTCGAAAGCAATTAATACAATGCCCAAATCTGTTGACATTTTATGTACGTCAACAAACGCACTTAAAAAAATATACCAACAAGTTACATCTTGAAATAAGTTGGATGTTTTAGTATAAAGGTCATTCTTTTATGTCATTCTTTTTAAGCAGGATTTAAATAGTAGGTATTTTATCTGTTTGTGTTTTTAATTACTAAAATAAATAAATAAAATAAATAAATATGTTGATTTTATGATAATTGATCTTTTTTATGTGATATTTTATCCATCAGTCTTAGTAGTGCTTTTGAGCAGTCGGTTATTATGACTGTTTCATCCGCATAACGTCGATTATTGACATTTTGTACATTTATTTTAATACCATCTTCTGAGTCTTGTGAGACCCGTGCATGCTTTAAGGTCAGGTTTTATGAAAGAGGATTGTTGTGGAAAAACAGGAAAACGCCTGGGAGAAACAAAAAATTTAATAGACGCGATAAAAAAAATGCATAAAGAAACAAGGAGCAGATCAAGATTTTGGATAGGAAAAGGGCTAAAACTGTTTATTTTCTTTATATTTAAGAAATTTAGAAAAAGAAATGAAAGAGCAGCATATAGGAGAAATAGTGTGGGTACCTGCCAATGCGATGTTATGTTGGTTTTGGCCAAAACAGAGGAGGAGAAGAAAGGAGTGATAAAAGTGTTGAATAGGTATTTATTTATTAAAAGAAGTGAATGTAGAAGAAAACAAAAAATTATAGAATTTAAGAATAACAAAGATAGACGAAAGGGAGTGTAATGGAAGTGGGGAGTCAAGAAATAGAGATGATGGATAAGTGTAAATACGTAAGATATACGGTGAAGTACGACAATAAGGATGAAAAACAGAATAAGGAATTAGAGCAAAAGGAAATAAAATAATAACGAAAGTATTAGATATAGAAAAAAAACTAGATTAAACCCACGTCCTATCGGACAGGACATGATGAAAAAAAGCCCCCACTAATAGATCTCGGCCAACCAGACCCCCATCATTCGTTTCCTATGGTCCATTTTAAGTCCAACCATATACTTGGCTTTGGTCTAGCACCTATATTGGCCGATTCTATAGAGGAACAAAGAAGAAACAAATTTAGAATCGGCGGGACCAGAATATTAAAAAAAAATTATATATATTTTAAAAGAAAATGACATGCAAGAGAGGGAATGAAGAAAATAAGAAGTTGAAGAAGAAGTATGAAAGATGAAATAGTACGGATAGCTATGGACACATAGAAACATGAAAGGGGAGTAAAAATTAGAAAAGGCAAATACAATACTAAGTATTAAGCGTTGATAGCAAAAGTAAAACTAAAGTACATAACCGGAAAATGAGATTGAAAAAAATGGTTAATCGCAAGATTCAGAGTAAAAAAACAAGGGCAAAATAAGAGATGTAGAATGTAGGGAGGATGGCGAAACATAGAGCATTTTAATCTAGAGAATGAGAACTGCTAGGAGAAAAAGGGAAGGGAATTTAATGGATGAGAAAAATTGATAGAACAAAGACAAATGGAGATAATAAGAATAGAATGAAGAAAAGGTCAAAGAAAAGTTTTTGTTTTTTCTGTTTATTTTGTTATTTAAGATTCTAAATTTGTAAAAGCAGAATCATTTGTTAATGTATATAAGATAAATAAATTGAATTGAATACGACACTGTAATAAAAGAACAAAGCTTGTTTGGTGTATGGAAGTGACACATGGATTTTAACAAAATGGTCCAAAATAAAATAGAAGTGTGGGAAAAGGAAATCCTTAGACATATACGGGTGTATGAAAAGAAATCTGAATGAAATATATAATAAAACATCAATTGCAGAAAATGTTAAAATTCGCAGACTGTAATGGTTAGGGCATCACAAGAGTGATAAAAAAAAGATATCTTAGAAGGAGACCAATGGAGTTCAGAAACAAGGCAGACTAAGAAAGACATGGAAAAACGCAAAATGGAAGACTTAAAAAGAAAAGGAGATAAAAATTTTTAAGCAGAAAATAATGAATAGAAAAAGAAACATCCTACATAAACGTTAAACTGATATAATAATAATAGTAATTATTTGCTCAAGGATATTACTAATATGAGTATTGACATTGCAATTTAAATTTGATGTTACTGAAAAATTAAATTTTAAAGAGTTTCACGTCTAATAAATCAAAAAAATATAGTAAATAATGTAAAAGAAGATTATAAACTTTTAAAGATATTAGTATTTCGAAATGTAAAGTAGAGGTGCTAATCCATATAGTACATTTATGATAAAATACACGGAAACCATTTTAGCAATTTCTAATACATGCTTAGAAGGGTGGTTAATTATAATTTTAATTTAAAATAGGATAGTGAATATAGTGGAACATGTACGGCATTAACAGTATTTCGTAAAACAGAGAATTCTGGCTACCACGAATAACTAATAACGATAAGACTGCAGAAGATTACATTTGAATAGGGTGTGTATGTTGATTTGCAACTTGCACAGGCTGGCACAATGATTACTAAACCAAATAAACAAATATTGGTTATATCGATGATATTATTAAAAGATGAAATTACATGAACAATTTCTCACTTAATCCAAGTTGCATTTGTTTACATTTGGAATCATCTATTCTATTTCATTTTATACAATCTTAAAGGTATTAGTATTTTACAGTTTAATAATGCACTGATAATCGACAGTGTGCTTATTTATTCTGTGTGAGTTTCTGTGTGCTTAAAAGTTTACATCGAACTAAATTGTAAGGCTATATATTAACAAGTTCAAAAATACTAAGACGTCCAGAGATTTTGATAGACTATAAATCATAAAAACCCATCTAGGATCCTATAATATATCTGAATAAATATTACTGTCTCGTGTAAACTTTTACGTGCAATAATTTTTAAATAATCTAAAGAATAATCTTACTTTTCAAATTTTATAAATTATTGGTAATAATACTTAATAGACTTTTGAACAACGTAAAAAAAGTATAATCTATTTTACAGAAACGTAGCTGATATACTACAAAGTACAAGGTAGTGTTTAAAAGCGTCATAACGTAAATTACCATCTATAGATACTTTTAACGATTTCGAAAGAATCTGTGAACTTTAATGAAGGACTTAAAAAATTAATAGCTTCATTAAATATTCAAAAAATATCCGGTTGGAAAAGAGACTTGCATATTTAGCACCAATTTTACGCTCACCTTTTCTAATATTTTTGTTTTACAAAATTTACCACGCTTTTTTATGTGTTTCAACTTTTTTTTAATCTTTACTTTATCAACAATATTATTTGAATTTTGTAATATACCGTTAATGGAATTTATAATGAAGTAGCACTTCAAAATATTGATTCATGTTAGTATATTTCTGTTTGCTAAACGTTTCGATATATAAAGCACTTAGTATACCTTTTAAGCTTTTGCGATGTACATTGCGATGAAACAAACCATTAATTTACAACCCTAAAACCCAAATAGGCTCTTGTCAATTAAATTACATGCACTGTATTTCAAAACGTTTGTAATTTGAATGTTTATATTAGTATAATTTTATGTCGCACTTTACCAATTCAAACATACGGAAAGGTTCGCAGTTATTAAATTGTTTTTCGTTTCAATTGCTTTTTGGTTAATAATTAAGTTATACAGTGTAACGCTTACCTGTAACGGCATATTTTAAAGATATAAAACGTTTTTACAAAACGCAATTATTTTTTCCTGAAATAAAGTAACGTCTGTTAATCTAATTATATAATGAGTGCGCTTAATCTTGCAAAATAATAAGTTTTTTTGGTATTTTAAAAGGTTTTTCTTTTTGTTCTTGACATCTTTTATTTTAAAGTTTGTTATATTTCTTTTATGTTCTGTAGGGCAAACCAAAATTGGATACCGCAATAAAGTTTATTAAATATACACAAATTATACCTATTATAAAAGGTGTCCTCGAATGCATTCTGTTCTTTTGCATTATACTTACCATTGTCATTTTTAACGTATACTGGGTGGGCCAACGCCGACGAAACAGAGACAATTGCAGCCACATCAATAATTAAAAAAATAACTCAGACCCGTCAATTTTATTTCTGAGGGGGACATCTTTTCAGCCTTCCTGCATTCTAGTATTACCTCTGGTTTTAGCAGAAATGACGTCACATCAAACTTTTTAAATGGCAACCTACAGTTTTTTGTGCAAAATCGGATAGACGACAAAAATTGCTTTAGAAAGAACCCTCCGTGTTGCTAGTTTCCTTTGGCCGTTCGGTTAATAATGCAATTAAAAAAATTCAAAAGATGTCCCTACAGAAATAAAATTGACGAGTCTGAGTTTTTTTTTTAATTTTGATGTGGCTGCAATTGGCTTTGTTTCGTCGGCGTTGGCCCACGCTGTATAGGGTTTAACACAAAGGGTTTTGATTAGTAGATATGAAAAACAGAATATTACTAGAGTTTTGAAATTACACCAATAGTGGTTTCGGTTAAGTTCAAATATAATAATATCATGAATGAGGTACTTCCGGTTATACCGGAAATGGAAAACATTTTGCTTATTTTAAATAGGAAAAAGCATTTTTTATTCATTTTAGAATTCTGCAATATATTTTCGATAATATTTTTGTACCGTATGCTAAGTAAAAATTAGCCATTTTTGAAATATTTTTATATTTTTTAAATTTTATTTTAATCTCAAGAAATAACACTCATCATAAAATACAGGATGTTCTATTTAAAATAAGCAACTTATAAAATGATTTAAGTTAGGCATGTTCACTTCTAAGTTTAGCGTTGTCGATTAAGGTAATGTCAAGGATTAATTTTCTTGTTTACTTGTTACACTTTTAACTAGAAGTATTTTTATTTTTTAAAAACTCGGTCTTTAAACACAATTTTAAAAATATTTCAAAAATGGTTAATTTTAAGCAGACCATATGGTACACAAATTCTATCTAACATTTACTGGAAAATTCTAAACAAAATAAGAAATAAGTGAAATGTGTGTCTGACGACATCTTGTGTAATAAGGAATAACAAAATATTGTGTCCATTTCAAATAAGCAAGATGGATTCCACCTCCGGTATAACTGGAACGGCCTTCATTTTTGGCATTATTATATTTAAACCAAAAGTTTTCGGAAACCACTTCTGGTGTAAATTTAAAAGCTCGAATAAAATTCTTTTTTTACTTCTAATAAATTTTTTTTCTGTTGCACCCTGTATTTATTCCTGTTAAGAAAAATTCAAATATCTAAAAATTTTTAAATATATTTTGTAATAGAGCACGTGTAAAAAATTCATGTACAGCGTTATTATCGTATATACAGAGTAGACCAGACCCGTATCTACACTTACTGTTTTATGTGAAAAGTTACGAGGAAAATGGATTACAATAATTTTGGAATTTAAAATTATTTTTAGTTTTACTCAGCGTCCAGAATAATACCCAACTCTAGCAGAAAAAGTATACTACATGTATTTGTTGACTATGTTAGTATGTCACACTTTTCTATATTGACCATGCAATATCTGTAGACTATTTTATATAGATGTCATTTATGTATATGTATATCCTGAAGATACATTACAAATTTACATCAAAGATACATAAAACCATCAATTTCAAATATTAGTTAAATGTATCTCCTAAATGTGTCCTACAAATATAAGTCCCAGATCTCTATCCCAGTCTACATTAAAAGTCATATTATGAAAGTATTTGCTACATATCTTTGATATATATTTGCAATATACAGGGTAATGTCAATAATTAAGGTAACAATTTTTGATCTATTTTAAGAAAAAACCTTCATATGGTGGTAAAGTTTTCAAAAATAAATAATTTATTATTAATATTTATAACACCACGATAGGTATTTTAATGAAATTTGGCAATGTACGACATTATTTTTTTAGACATTGATGGTACGCCACTGATTTATCTTAAAATAAAAATTATTTTATTAATATAGTAAGATTGTTATTGACGTCGTATTTCTAAGAAGCAGGTAAACCAAGGACAAACTTTGAATAGCATTATTTTATCGGGAAAAATACATAAAGAAATTTGTAGGGTATGCAAAATTCCATAGTGACTCATTTTTTTGAAAGCACTATCCCAATATTTGTTTCGGGTTTATAATTTGCATGTTAAATAATTTTTAATTTTATATTAATGAAACGATTGTTAATTTTTGTAAAATTATTTTTAATTCAAAATTAACAAGTTTGTGTTACCAAAATATTTATAAAATTTTGTAAAAATTAGACGCATGTATTTTTGAAATTGTATTGGTAGGCATGAGCATGTAATAAAAGCGGAAACACATTATTTTGATGTGTTATTATGAAATGTATTGTGATGTGTTATGATGTGACACGACGTAAATACATTGTTTTGACGTGTTGTGTTGTGATGCGTTATGTGACGAAAATAGCTATTTTTGGAAAAATAAAATTTGCCAGTGTGTTGTTAGCATCTTCTCAAGCTCGTCATCAGACGAATTTGAAGAAGAAATTGAAGAATATGCTGCGGCTATTGTTTGTTCTGCAACATCCAAGAAACAAAAAATTTGAATTCGCGAAATAAATACAAAATAGAAAAGCATTTGGCGAACATCATGCGCTTATAAATTTACTTATTAAAGATAAAAACCGCTTTCACATGCACTTCAGGATGTCCAGGCAAACTTTTATTAAGTAAATGTATTTCCACTTAGTACAACAGCTGTAAGCGTTCTGAAGCTAATGTCGCTGTCTGACGAAAATCCGGTAGGAACGCATTTCATTGCGACACAACGCGTCAGAATGCGTAACATCAGATGAATGTGCACGTCGTTCATTTAAATACAGGGTAAGATTAGATGTACTATCCATCCAGTGTCGCGTCACAACACATCATAACACAACACATCAGAACAATGTGTTTCTACCTTAAATCTCCTTGCATTTTTAGGTAGGTAAAATGCATCGTGCCGAGAGTAACATTTAATTTAATATAGATACAGCAAATAACATAATTCAAGTATCGGCAAACTTAATCGTATCCGAAGTAATCAAAATTTTTTCTTGCCATAAAGAAATTGAAATCTTAATCTTATACGCATATCATTACTATTGTTTGAATTACTACCATCGTTTCAACAGTACCCTTTTTCAACCAACCTCGGTCTACCCAAATTGTGTTTTAAAATAAATTAAAAATCTCTCAGTAAGAAAAACAAGTGAGCATCACAAAACTCTATATCTCAAAGGATGCGTTTTATCAAAAAAATCTTAAAATAAAAATTGTAGAAAATATAATTTTGTAACTTTGTTTAACTAATATATCTCTGTGATCAGTATAACTGAAGATAATCATTAAAGAATTTGTACGTGACCACTTGATTAGCGATTTCTCAGTATCTATTTATTTTAAAAAACATTTATTAAACAAAAGTTGTGTAAAATTATATTATAAACAAACTTTTATTTAAAAAAATGACGTATAAAATATATATTTTTCTAGTACCTACACTAAAATTACTAATATTGCACAAAACTAATCATATCACCGCTATAAAAAATGGTAGAATTTTTTAAATAATGGTATTGTTTCAATAAAATTGTAGTCTAGAAACACTTTTAATTTAGATAAAAAAAGTGAAAATAATTTTAATAAAAGTTGCAGAAAATCTAATTTGCAACGGCTTTTGTTTTGCTTATAATTAATATCTTTGACGTTATTGTTGAAATTAAAGTCACCTAATTACCGTGTATTTCGCTCAGTAAATGGACAATTCAATAATGATTGTTTAAACAAAACTTGTGAAAAAATAAAATAGACACAACTTTTATTTAAAAAAAAATTATAACTAGAGAATACTTTTCATAATACAGTAAAACCTCTAAATAACGGTTACTAAAATTTGCTGCAAAACTGACAGGTATATGGAGGTGGCCGTTATTGGGAGGAAAAAAAATTTTTTCTATGCGTTGTTTATTAAAAAAAGTATGGAACATAATACGGTTCGCTATAGGATACTATATATCTGCTTTAAAAATAACTATAAATGTGCTGATGCAATATTAAATAATTTGACGAAATAATTATGGAAGAGTTATACATACTGAATACATAATATATACATTTACATAATATGTACTTATTTTCTAATTGCTCGTTATACCTATTACAATAATTAATTCCATACATTACATACCATTAAATTACATTTTTGTGAAATATTTTTGTATTGAGGTTTGTTATACATTTTTAAGTTTAGTTTGTAAAACAGAAGAATCACATTTTGATAAAATTTGAAATACTTCTACCGCTAGCTCACTCTTATAATTAGAAAATAGAAAACTTTGCACGTCTCTTAGTTTTTTACACACTTCACCCATATCTTTAATGTTTGACGTAAAAACTTCGATAATTGAGCGTCTTGCTCAAATTATCGAGTAATCTGTCTGTGATTGGTTACTATTCAAAAAATAGAAATTTGTCATTGGCTTAAATTTTATGAGAGAAATGCTCACATCAGATTTTTTTATTTTTATATTAGTCAACAAATGTTTGTTTAGGACTCAAATATATCACAAACTAGTCTAGAAGAGAAAACGTAAAGAAAGCAAATAATGACAGTCTTCACAAATTTACAGATATGCAGTCCTTGAGGATTCATTCAACAGGACTAGGTTTGCTGTGTGTTGATCAAAAATTACACATAATGGAAATATCGCAGTCATTTGTAAATTTTAGCCAACGATAATTTTTAGGATATTCGTACAATATTAAGCAATTGTAATACGGACTTTAACCATAAAATTATTCGATTTAAATTTAGCGTGCATTTGTAAGGAGGGAGGGACTTAACTGTCTATTCAGTCAACAAATAATATCAGGAACAGTTAAAATTAATTCAGAGGAAACGAACACACCATGAAGAACACAACATTATATAAATGTTTGTAAATAATATTAATCAAACATTTGGATGTTAGTCTTTAATTAGGCACATTTGTTATTTTTTTTTGAGAGATCAACTTCTACGTTAATTGGGTAACTGTGCCCATTAATAAATAATTAAAATGTGTTAAGCCTCCCATAAATATTTTCTTGGCTTTATCGACAACGTGTGTTTCGGGCATTAAAGCTATCGCTTAGATAGCGCTATGCACTTTAACACACACATGTTGTTACAGTTAACTGTTGACATTTTTCTTAGTTTATTTTCTAAATATTTCTTAAATATATTTTATCTTTGACAACTTCAAATATAAAGATAATTGTTTAACATAAATTTTAAAAACATCGAAAGCGTCGTGGTTATTTATGTGGATAAACAAAATTGCATTTTTAAATTAAAAAATTTGCTTGTAGAGTTGTATGTAGAATAATGAAATATTTACAATATTCGAACAGGACTAGTTAAGTTGTTTAGCTTAAATAATTTATGAGTCAATAAATAATATAAGGTATATATTTGTATATTTAACTTTAATGAAGTTTATAGTGAATTAATGAAGGTATTTTCTAAAATACACTAGAATGTGTACATGATAAACAAACTGGAATTTAAGTGATAGTGTAATCTTTAAAGTTGACGCTAATGCGAAACTCATTACCAATTAAGTTGCTTCACTCTAAGCTTCTCAGTTTCGGTCTTTAGGAAAATTTCAAGATGTCCTTAGAGGAATGTGTGTATACAAGTGCCAACGACTTCGATAATCGATTTGCATTAAGATATTCGTTCTTGTGCTACTAGCAATTTCAAGTTAAAATTCTACGCATTTGAAGAAATTGTGATGCGCATTTGATTTTAATTAAAACAATTAATTATTTATGCAATGCGTTTGCGAAATTAAAAAATCTTTTTAGGTTTTTCGTAGATTTTATTAAACGCGATAACCACGAGCCACATAGATATTGAGTTTAACTCAGATGATTGAATCTGACATTTGTAGATTTAAACGGACTGTGAAAATAACAAATAGCTAATATTACGCTCAATCATAAAATCCGGGGAATGCTTCCATTTACCCTCTGTAATACGAATTGAAATCACTAGACCGTCGCAACACCATTGGGGGGTTGTTGCGAGCGTAGTGCATATAAATACATCATAACAGAAATATTAGGGTACCTACTGCCAAGAATTTTGTAGAATATTATAGTCTATGTGGGCATTTGATGTGGATATGAAATTAGAAAAGAAAATTTTATTTGATTGTCGTTCTTTCTTTATATTGTAAGGTCACGCCATCGCTTCATATACTTACGTCATTCAGTTAAACAAATTATTTATTTTATTTAAAGAAAATATATGTTAATATATGGTAACACTTATATGCACAAATGGGTAAACCGGTGACAATTGACATTTAAGACTGAAAAAAGGCGAAATAAAATATGCAGTAAGATCTTTATTGATTAAATTTTCAGGAATCTTTCAACCTTTACAAATCGCTGCTACATTTGTGTAAAAAAGGAACCAGTAGAAAAATGGAAACACGTGTTTTGTACGTTACTGACGTAATAAACTGTAATATAAACATACTTTATTATTTAGTTCTGAATTATTTACTTTATTACTACTATACTTAAGAAATAAAACGCAAAGAAGACTTTGTGAATGGAATGAAAACAAATTATGTAATATTTTAAAAACTTCTAAAAACGTTTGAATTTTTCAATTGTATATTTTTTATAAATGTAACCATTTAAAAAAATATATACAAAAAATAACTTGTATTAATTTAACCGTTATTTTATTTTTTATCTGTAACAGAAAATAAAACCACAAAAAATGAGAGATGCATTACCATAGGTAAGTTACCATTATCAGATGAAAATTGTGGTAGCTGTTGATGCACGTGATGAAATTATAGCTTTTGGGCAGTTCTTGGTACTGAATTTTCATTTTGGGTTTTACTAGGTTTGGAATAAATAAAGTAACTGGACATTTTAAATTGTTTAATGTTTAAAACCATCCTGGTAACTAGAACAGAACTGAATATTCAAATTTCTATTTAGAAAGTTTTTTGTTTTATAAAAAAAACTCAACTAAACTAAATACGCATATTATGATCATAATATGCAATGGAATGGTACCCTTTATACTGCTTTAAACCGTTTTAAATGTTTTTAAAGCAGCCAGTTACGGGGGTGAATAAAAATACGAAAATATGAAATTTATTGAACATCAAAATTTCTCTCAAAATCGGCACATGGGCATAAAATGTGATTAGCATCATAATTTTCTTGTAACATTTTTCGAAATTTTAACAAATGGACCCATTTTCAGGACATTTTTTTCCAAAATTACGAACTTGACAATTGACAGATGTTACCTGTCAACTTTGACTTGGCGCATTTTAAGTTATTTCAGAAGCAGAAGTGATTGCCCCCCAAAGTTTTTTTTTAACTAAAATAATAAAAAAAATTGCCATATGGTTCCAACTTTATGGCGGACACTGTATATAGTTACAGATAATTATCCGCGTTAGAATTTTTTGAAGTGGAGGGATGAACTTATCTCAAGGATTTCTTACGAGGATATTTATATGTAAATAGAATTTGGATGATTCATTAAATTTAACTCAATTGTTCTACCAATTGTTACTGATCATTCATAGTGGCTAAAACTGCAGATGAAGACGAATATATCCGAGTCTGTATGCTGTTTTTAGGCAGTTTATAAATAATTTCTGGAAAAACAGAAACTATTTTAGATCATTTTTATAAATAGTTACATATTACTGTGAATCTAAAGAACAATCATTTCAACATTCTGCAATTAATATTTTTTAAGATTCTGCTTTGACATGTTTATTCACTTATAGGTTCACATTAATTGTTGGTATTTTTGAAAGAAGAATTCCAAAATGCTGACTACAAAAACTATTAAAAGAACTAAAACATCGTATACAAGGTCATAATTGCTTAATAACTATTTATTTAGTAAGCATTACTATTTTTAATTAACCAATGTGTTAAGCTACCCTAATAAGAAGAATAAAACATAACCTACCCTCATATTTTGAGACGTCACTTGTACTAAAACTTCACATTCATCACAGAATTAGAAATTTTATGTCAAAAACTAGAAGTAAACAGGAAAATCAATTCTTTTTCTAAAAGGGGAAGAAAAATACTTGAATCTGATTCCACTTATTTGCTTATTGAATCTGATTTGACAACAACGATCTTAGGACCAACATGTTATAATTGTCAACAAAAAGGATACCTAGTAAGAAAATGTATCACACTACATAATTTGCAGTCTTATAACTACAAGAAATCAGAAGTGACGTCAAACATTACAAGTAATAGGCGTTTAAAGATTTATCTTAAATTGACTAAATCAGGATGAATACCTTTACCTGAGATTTCTTGTTCTGGGTAACTTTTGTTAGATTTTAAAAATTTGTGTTGACAGATGTGTAAGCAGTTACAACAGTCATTCCTTCGATTATTATACTCAACCAAGTGATGGCAAAAGTATCATCTCGAATTGCCTGTTGTCGATAAAGTTGCTTTGTTAAAAATTTGTGTCATAGAATATACTAGGTGGGCCAACGCCGACAAAACAGAGCCAATTGCAGCCGCATCAATCATTAAAAAAAAAGTCAAACCCGTCAATTTTATTTCTGAAGGGGACATCTTTTCAGCCTGTCGACTTTCCTGTATTACCTCTGGTTTTAACAGAAATGACATCTCATTAAACTTTTTAAATAGCAACTCACATATTTTTGTGCAAAATCGGATAAACGACAAAAATACTTTTCAAAAAACCCCACATGTTGCTAGTTTCCTTTGGCCGTTCGGCTAGAACAACCGTACAAAAACTCTTAGAGGGCGTCATATGATTTCGCGGATACTATAATTTAGAAAAACAAACGATATTTCAATAACAATTTAATAATTATTAAAAAAGATGTCCCCTCATAAATACAATTGACGGGTCTAAGTATTTTTTTTTAATTATCGATGCGGCTGCAATTGGCTCTGTTTCGTCGGCGTTGGCACACCCAGTATGATAAAATTTTCTTTAAGTATATTGTTTAGTTCTAAATTTGTTTGTCGCAAGCCATACACCTGCAATACAATACAGAATCAAAAATTGGAAATTCTTTGTTGATTGGATTGGTATATTACTGAAATCATGTAAAGAAAACCAGTACACATTAACAATTTCTTTTTAAAGGTCAATTTCCTCTTAGCTCTTGCAAGATGATGTTTTTTTGATTATGCAAATCCCTGAATGTTTATGAGTGATAATGAGCCATAATTTAACAATTTACTCAACTCACTGCAGAGCAGAGTTGTTATACAATACTAGTGAATCGTACAGTAAATTTTTAATTGCCGACAATTACAGTTTGTGGGAAATAAATTTAGCTGCGTTTGCTTTTATTAGAAGAAGTGTTTGATATCAGGTGAAAAAAAAAAGAACTCTACACTATGAAGAAAGATGTTTTTAATACGTTTCCTAACAGATTTAATCGTAAATTTCTAAGATCATTTGATTTTTAAAAGAAAGTGACTTCGTGGACTTATGTCCAAAAGAATTCTTTTACAAAATTTGTCGGAGCTTGTCGCCCTAAAGCTAGTGGTTAGTAGATAGTAGTTTAGTCCATTTTTGGTTCACAAAATAAATCATTTAAAGGTAAATGAATCAAACATTTTTTATTATGCCAAAATTAGAATTTTAAATTTAGATTTATATAGAATTCAATAGTTTCATTTGCTAGCCAGTTTGTTTCTGATGTTTATTTCATAAACGTAAAATTTTTTCTTTTCTGAAATAGTAAATATTGTAGTTTATATATGTAATTCAAGTTCAAGCAGTTTATGAGCAAAACGCAACTTCAACATTCAAACTCTTACCCAAAAGTACTAGATTCTAACCGACTACATAATTGTTTCGTCAACGTTTAATTTTGGATAGAGTTATTAGTTTAGAAATTTTGATATTGGTTTGGACAGTAGACTGCAAGATTGAAGTTCTTCTTGAATATCACCAATTTTCTAACCAGATCTTAAGAAACTCGAGTACCATCTCATAACAAATAAGGACGGATACATTTAGGATGCTGAATATAACGTGGACCTTTTTTTGAAATGGACGATTTTATGCTGATACTACAAATTTCACTTTGTAGGCGACAAGTTGCGACAACTGAAGTTAGTTTTAAAGACAAAAATATTTTTAAAATGTTACTACGTTAAAAAACCATTAAGCCATTTATTGCATAAATTATCAAAACTTGTAATTAAGTTTTTCAAAAATTTGAACCAAAAGTTTTGGAAATAACTTGGGTTTGAAATAATTTTGGTTTTAAAATTTTATTTTTGGTTACCAAATGGTAATATGAAGCCATTCAAAAAAGACAAAAGATTTAAAAAAATACCAAAACTCTGAAGTAATAATTTTATTGATCAACTTGTAAGAAGCAATTGTTTTTGGAATTTGAACTGTAGCGAACTTGTCATTTTTGAGATTTCAGGCGAAAAAGCTTGGCTAGCGCGGCTACTCTAAACAAAATTGTTTGGTTTCGGTCTTAGGCATCTTTGCGACTTTTTTGAATAATTCACATGTCTAATGTGTAAATAACTTGCTATCAGATTTGGAATTTTTTCCAATGTGTGAATTTTTACTGGTTATGTGGAACATCGCCCTAACCGATAAAATACAAAAAGTGATTTATGTCAAGTATGACCTGGTCTTAAAGAGATATATTACCTATACAAATCAATGGCATTTATATTTTCGTTCATTTCATTGGTGACTGTAAAAGTCCTTCTTTTATTAGTTATGGAATCGGGGATTATGATGACCAGTACATTATCCTTATCTTGCACATGTACAATGGTCTTTTTTCTTAGTTCATCTATACGGCAGGCGCCTGCCACACTAATAATCAAACAAACCTACAAAAAACACTTGATTAATACTCAATTAAGTACAACTTGGAAAAGTTACCTTTAGCATTAAATAAGTATCATTTGGAACGTTTTCTAAAAATGAATTTAATTCATTTCTTGTAAAAACGGCAAATTTTTTGGGTACATAACTTGCACTGTGCTTTTTAATAAATGCAATTAATCTTGTAAATTTGGATATGTTGGATATTGTGTTTTATTGAAAATGTTGATTTCAACATAGAGTACGCACTCCATAAAGTGGATGATTTAAAGGTTTTAGCTTTTTCTGAAAAGTACGCTACAAAAAAGTTCTTCGTATATTTGACTACGTTGTTGGTGTTTGCCCATTGCATAAACTTTTCATACTGTTTTTCATACAGTTTAACAGATTTGTTTGGTAACAAATTGGCCACCACATTATTAGCCACAGCAGCAATTTCAGGTGGGGTACATTCCAGAAAATTATCGTCATCTTGCATTTTAGTAATCCTGAAATGGGAAATTTGCTACTTACAACTATTTAGATTGATATATTGATAATATACTTACCAACTAATTTTAACGACTTTTTGATCTTAAAGTTTAGTTTAGGATAATAAGGAAAAAACCGGAATAAAAAATCTGACATCGACAGCCGAAACGGAAATGGAATTGACATTGTTCGGCGTGATATTTAAAAAAGTACACAATTTTAGTATAATAACGATTGAATTTTACAAGATTAAGTGAAACTCAGTTCAGGTGTTTTACTGTACCAGTTTCTTTATCAGTTAGTTCTTATTAATTTTAGTTAGATTATGTTAAAGTAAAGTGTCAACTCTCATTGGCCTGTTATGTTGGTTGCATACCGTATAATCATCATTCAAAACTTTAACGCCTAGTCATTAAGATTTTTTAATTCTGAAAGTTAAATCCCAGGTATTAAAAATCGACTTTAGTGCCATCTTTGAGTACTTAAACTTCAAGTTTAATGACGATTTCACAAATAAATTGTTTTTACTGTAATCGTTATTAATATTTCTGTTGGCACACCATTTTTTGAAATCCTCGTAAGCTTTCCAGTAGTGACGCGCAGATTTTGCATGTAATAAATTATTAATTACTGCCTCAACTGGTTCTTTTATATTAATAATTACTGGCGTTTCCATAATTCAAATGTAAATTGCCCAATTAGTAAGAAATTATTTTCGGATCAAAAAAATGACAATTTGATTTTAAGTTTGAAAATCAAGTAAGTATTCATCAGTGAAAGTACCAACTTCAAAAAATTAAATCCCCAGTTGCTTTGATTGAATTAACTAATTAATTTTTTAATCATTTAATTTTGTCAGCATAAAAAATGTTGTTGTTCACACGTCCAGAAAATGTTTTGCGAGTGCTCGTCTTACTCCGCCTCGGCTAGCACATCGGTAACGCAATATGATTCGCAACTCGCAAAATACCATCTTCCGGACTAGTAACCCAAATAACTATTGTAATAACAGGGATTCCACAGAAATAATTTTTCCAATTGTTCAAAGTGAAAGTTTACCTATTATTAATTGAGGCGCAAAACGTTTTGATTTTGGTTTTCTATTGCTGTTGTTGTAAGTACCTTACTTCAGTTCATAAGTATGTCATTTTTAATTTTATTATTGGATTTAATTTGTTATAGTTATTGTTTATAAGCAATATTTTTATAATAACATTAAAAAAAATTACAAATCAATGATGTAAAAATATCACATTTTTCTTTTTAACAAAGATTAAATTGCATGTAGTTTGTTTTGAAAGGAAAAATTTTGTATAAATAATATTATAAAACTCTATGAATAACTGTTTCCAAGACACCAAGAAGTTAAAAAAAAATATCATTTACAAACGAACTTGATTAATTCTTAGCAAACGTAATAGCGCCTAAGTGGCGCAACCCTAATTTCAACATTTGTCAAATAATCACAAACTGGAAAAAAGCGCACTCTAAGCTGACTGAGCTTGAACTCTTGAATACACACTTGCCACTGTTGTATCTTTGACCCACTCTATTATTTATATAATCTTGTTCAATAACCTTATGTTACTTCAACGACTTTCTTTCAAGAGCCACAATAACAGATCTGTGTTTAAAAAAGACCGTTGATGGTAGTTTTTCAAAAACGAAACGTCAAACAAAAAAGGTGTACACATTATCTTGTTCAGTTTATAAAATGGCAATGAAAAAGTATCTTTCATTTTTGTATATTTTTAGATATTTGTCAGAATTTTACTTAAGTAAAAACACATTTTTTTAAAAAATCGGTTAAAGAGAGTTTACTTTTGCAGACAATTATTTTAATTATGCAATTTTTTCCTAAGTTAACCAACATTTTTCCTTTATATATTTTCTCAAGCAACTTGAACCTTCTATGAGAGTATAAAAGGGGCTTTTGGGTACACATCATAAAAATGTTTTTAGGCAACGTGTCGACTGGATTAGTCTAGTCTTTGTCAAGGCATCTAACATTGAATGGATTAGAACCGGAACAATTTTTTCCGTGAATCCAGTGAAACGTCCACAAATAGTAAATAAATAAATTAAATAATTATACGTCGAATTAAAATATCTAAAGGGAAAAAATAGTACATTATACACCAAAGTTGTGAAGTCTGTTTCATTTCTTTTATTTTGTTAGTACTTGATTATCAGGGAATTGGTTTTGGCGGAGAGTAGCCACAAATAAAATTTCCGTTTTGCTAAATACAATATTAGCTCCAACGCTGGAAAATAATTGTAGAAATTTTGGTGGTGTTTGTCATTACGAAAACGTCTGCTCAATCAAAATACAACGTTATTTGCAATCTCCAAATTAGGCCCATTAGCATCCATTCTAGGTATAGCCTTGCGTTCGCGCATAAAATTAAAAAAATTTAAAGAAACCAAATACCCTACTAAAAATTCACATTCTATAACCCCATTTATGGGATTTCTTAGGGTTATACGTTTTTAGACTAATACTTCCTTTAAACTGGATAATCTGCTCATCGCAAAACAGATGATGTTCAAGAGGATTAGTCAAACAGGTTCTTCTGGTCGTTTCTAGAACTGGCATATTTTTATCTAAGTTGCTTGTACTTCCAATCCATTTACTGGCTTAACATTGGCAACTTATAAAATTTTGGTTTGGGGTGACAAATAGCTTATGGTATTTGGAAGTTTGATAATCGATATCCAAATTATCATACCCATCAATCGTTGTCCTCAACACTACTGCACAAGGTCATCTGAAAAAAAATGACCAAGACGAGCGTATAATTTTAAAATTTCTCAGGATACCTGCTTTATTTACTTGTCACTGAGTTTTTCTAGTTCTATTTGCACCATTAACTCTTCATTCGGCATGTCATCGTCATCTGATGTCACTGTTTTAACTATTAGAAAATATATCACGAATTGCACAATTTTAGGTAACATTTCTTTGCCGTATTAATATAATTTTACGAAAATGTTTCCAGATAGCAACATTTGTTGAGCACGTAGTTCTTGCAATTTCCTTATGCAAAATACAGTATTACATAGTGATGATTAATGTGGCCATTTTTAAATAACAATGCTCCTCTCTTTTTAAAGTTTTATTTATTATTATTCAAATTGTGGTACAAGTTATTAAGGATGAAGTTACATGTGAGTGCACAAGTACAAAATTCTTTATTATTTATCGATAGAAACACGTCAAAGAACTTGTCAACGAAAATATAAACTGATATGGATGTCTAAAATGAATTTGACATAGTACACTTGTGAAGAATCATAAATTAATGAGGAGAATTGTAAGCTGTGTCTGCACAACGTTGGAGAAAACATTGTAGAATGTAAATATAATATTTTAATTACATATAAAGGAGTATTCAGCAGTTTGTTATAAGGTTGTTATGTTTGCATATAACTTTACTTTGCACTTCTAGGTTTATGGCCACATCGTGAAGTTTTGCCAACGTGACATAAATAAAACTTTTAATGTTGTATTGGCTGTAATAGATTACTAAGTTTGACGTCATTCTATTCTTAACGTAAACACACTTTAGTTTTTCAAACGTGTCCGTGACTTTGTTTTAACACTTTTTCTATAATAAAAAAAAGTATAGTGTTCTTAGTGATTTGATGTAACGACTTTACCACAAAATGGTACAGAATGCTCTTAGGAAATACTTTTACAAATAGTATGTCCTTAGTCACATTAACATTAACTAAAAGGAAATATTTTTACAATACTTAAAAATATAGTATTTAAAACCAACGTTACAACCTATGTAGGAGACCTACAAATATGTTAACATGCCGCGACATAAATACAGCGCAGTCTTGGGATTTATTTTGTAAAAAACGCTTGAAAAATGTATATTCCGTAAAAATACCTGCAGGTAATTTTGATTAGCGTAAAAATGTACAAACAAAAAATTGAGATTTCTTAAGTCATGGGCTTTATTTTTGTCGGCGAGCGTATACTAATGGGTACGGTTGATTGTAAACACACATCTTCCTGCCTTAACTAGACTAAACAACTAGATTGGTTATATTCAGAAAAATATGTTTATAGTAATTTTACAGATATTGGATACCAAGCAGAGAATGAAAGGTTTTCCCATTTTATAATTTTTCTTGAATCAGATAATGCTGATAAAAATTTACAGTACCCAACCGAACTTGACCTACAGTATAATAAACGAATCAATTTAAAAAAAAATTTAGATAATTAAATGTCACTTACAGCTACATATATCAAAAAGTAATAAACAATTATCTACGGCTGATGCAATAATCACGTTCGTAAATTTAATTAAAAGTTTTTGTTTATTTATTATACTGAATAGATGAACAATATTTGCAATCAAAAATTTTCAATTAACCGTACGCCGCATTTCCATTATGTAAGCAAAGTCGGAACTGAAAGTTTTTGAATTTTTTATGCAAAATCTACACAGCAATAAAATTCATACAATAACAATAACATTGATTTCGAGTTAATTATTTATTAAATCCCACGATTAATTAAAAAAATAAACAATAGTGTATTTGTGTAATTTTTTTTTACTTTTTATAATGACAGTTAATTAATTAAATAATGTACTTGTAATAAGTTGTTATTACGGTCCATCGGATGCTAAAAAATTACATATATTTAATGTTTGTTTTTGTGAGTTAGTGTTTAAAATGTCTTATCATTAAACCCGACAAAAACATTTTATCATATTATTCCACCTAAGGGAGCGCAAAAACAAAGAATTCCATTATAACTTTTCTCTAACCGAAAAATTTCCACTTTAGGACGCGAATGTTGTCTGTAACGCACGCAATAAAATGCCAAAGAACGCACGTATCTGCTTTATGACACCTGTTTGTTGCATTTGGATATATCAAACTCGAAATTTTCTTTTCAAATCGCGTTACCAAATCAAAACATATTAGAATTTTATCTGCGTTTATATATTTTCTCATACGCCAAACAAGACAGTTTTTCTGTAGAAATAACGTTAATGTCAATACATCAAGCTCAATTTTCTTGAAACAACACAAAAGTATTTTTAAACATGAAAATTGATTTAACTTGGAATATTTTCAGTAAATGTCGTAAAAAGCGCGCACAGATTCATAAAATATTTCCACAATTATTTGCGATCAAAGAAAATTGAAACTAATGGTGAACAGGTTTTGAAAATAATTTGTTTACTAACTGCTTTAGGGACATTCATCGAACGCAAATCAATTGTTGTCGATGAACAACGGCGTTTTGAAATAAATTTAAGCGACACGAGTTTTAATTGACCACTACAACCAATTAGAAAATACACAGGTAAAAGTGGAAAACACATAATAATTTAAGAATGTTGTTTAAATTTAACAGTAAATTCTCCGACCTTAATATATTTTGTTTTAGTGAAATCTAAAGAAAAACACAACTTCGCAAATGATGTCTCTTGAGAAAACCCAAACAATCATTTATGTTATTGTTTGTGTTTCACAATAATTAGAAAGTTTTTTTTCTCCGTTTATAAAAAAAATTGTACATTTGTCACTTGACGACTTAAATAACGTATTACCTAAACTTAAAATATTCTTGTTTATTTTTTTGGTTAACAATATTCCATCTCTGAGTAGTATCAAGAGATTTCTAGTGTATTCAATCAATTAAGTAAAATCTCTGAGGGTGTAGTTTCGAAAATTCGAAGAATGATAATGATAAATAGCTTATGTGGAGGAAAGAACAAAATAGATTCTCTAAGGATTCTGTCTACATACAAAACTTACTTTAGGAACCACTAAGAAAGATAATATGGCGTAATTTAATTATTCAACTTGGTGTTTATGTTTGTAGTTCAATAATTTTTAAAAATAATAAATTATTCTTAAACAACCATTAGGAAAATTAAAAATTAATGAAGACAATAATTGCTATGAAGGCATGTTTAGGATGAGTCTATCAGAGTTACCTGCGCTGTCATCGTGTATCCCGGAACTTTAATTACGGGTTTAATTACATTTCCCACCATATTGCTACTATCACCATTTTTAGTTCAATAACGTCACCCTTTCTTGTTAATTTGATTTTCATATTTAGTGAAACCGGAAAGATGATTAAATGTTATTGTATAAAAGTAAGTCACTCACCTAATTTTTAATTCGATTCACTCAATTTATAATATATGAAATTAAGAAGTCATTTTATTATGAAATAACTGAAAAGCGCAGTAAAATCTAAGCAAAGATAAAGTGCATGCAATAGTTTATTGCGCAAATTCTGCACCGTACTGTTAATTCGTCCTCCTTTTTTATTTAAGTATTGAATCAATTTTTAAGATGCAATATTTTAGTGGATTTTTTATATTTTCCTATTTGCGTTTAATTTACTAATTGACAAAATAGAGTAAAATACTTTAAAAGAATCAATGATATTTTAATTAAATACATTTGAATATGAAAAGAGGTTTGGTGTTGCTTTTACAAGAAATACCCTGTAGATCCACCTTCTTACCGTAATCACTTTTTGCTTTTTACGAGTTGAGGTGATTAAAATCGGCATAAATGCTTAACGAAATTTATTATAGCACATTCGACCTGTCATTGCAAAAAATATATCCGAAATTAACTATTATTGAACAAATGAATTTAGATAAGTTTAAGAAAAATCGCCCCGATACTAATAAACGTGTAAAAACGTATAGAAAGTGTGCAACTACATAAAACACTATCCTTCAAAATAAACTAAACGTCTAAGGGAGTAGGGCGCAGATATTTGATAGAAAAATCAATACATTGTAGAAAAAAGATAATTGTTTTCTAAAATCATAAGATTTATCTTAAAATTAAAAAAAATTTAATCTTAATTAAATACAAAAATACTTTCTGAAGAGAAGACTCTAAATCTCGGAAGAAAAACACAAACAGAAAAGAGATTCCACAAAAAATGGAACAAAAGTATGGTTATCTATAAGGGATTTATATTTATATACGAGGGCTATCCAGAAAGTCGATTACATTTTGGGATAAAAAAAAAGGAGTATAAGAAAATTTTTTTATTTATTTATACTGGCTGTTTCATTAAGTTTGGTACGCGGCCCTATCTCAAAAACTATTAAGTATAGAAATTCTGGAAAAAAAATTTCACTAGTAAAATGTTATAAGAAAATCCTGAAAATTATTTTCAAGTTCCAAGTTTCACTGCAATTGATAGGATTTAAGATTTCTTAAAAAATTCTTATATGAAGCTATAACTTTAATAACATCAAAAGAAAGGCGAAATAATTCCCCATAAGTTTTCTCGGTTTGTTCCGTTTTTGTCACTTCTATGTTAGTGAGACCTTAACGAATAACTATCTGATTCTACGTCTCATGTTCTTAGATAATAAGCTCTTTCGCGGTTCATCTAAAAATTAATTTTCGTAATATGTGGCAATTTTATTTGAAACTGTCGAGTGCCGATGGATACGGTATTTGAAAACACTGACATTTCTCTTACAAGCAAACCTAAGTTTACTGCAATAAGATAAGTCATTTAGAAAATACAAATAAATTTTGATATTCAAAAGCTTTCCCTTGTCTTATTAAGGTCGGTACGCCAAGGAGCCTCAGACAAAACTTATACGGTATTATTCAGGCATTCTAATGATATGGCCACTTACCAAGCTTAATCAGACAGCCTGTATACATGTTGAAAGTGACATTAAAATACTATTTTTCTGCTAAGTTGCCATATAGATTTAGAAAGTTTTCATAGCGGTGAACTGGTTTTAAAATTCCAGTGTCGTAGAATTCTGCCGCCTGAGAATTCAACCAGGTTATCACGTCCTATCGCGGTTCCGCGTTGTCATCAAAACGCTGCGTCGCAAGCCAAGTGACAATCGCTTGGAGCAAGATCCGGAGTGTAAGGTGGATGTGGAAACACCCCCATTTGAAAACATCAAGGACTACTTAAGTTTGAACAGCCCTCCGTTTTCAGTAATCACATTTTAATGTAGTATTGTACGGGAACGACTAGCACTAGCACAGCTGAATTGCCATTAAGCGGACTAACGATTTGACACCAAGATGGCCGCGAAATAAATAAATTTAGATAGCTATAAGAAGGAGCTAATGTATGAGAATACCATCAGATTTTTTCCATCGTCTTTACAAGGCTCCAGACAGAATGAACTCTCATCCAAATATACAACTCTTTTGATCAGGTCATTAAGTAAGGAATGACCTTTTCTTTTACAAATTAACCCATGATTTCGGTATTTGTCTCCACTAGTTCTACATATGCAACGTATGAATGACATATTTTTGTTTCTAGTCTTAAAAATGCGGCCATCCAAAATACTTTGTATTTTAACAACGTCTCTAGACATATAGACAAAAACGCAAAAAGCCATACACTTGATGCCTTTTAACATGCAAAAATATATCTTGCTTCTGAGTCATGATAAAGTTCAATCTAGAAACTGTATCATTTACTGCCATTTGTTTTAAACATACAATTTCTGATTCCTTAGAATAACGACTAGTCCACTCATCAAAGCACTCAGAAAAGCGGTCAATTTGTTCCTTATTACAGATATATGTCTAATGTTATGTAATTTATTTATCGACCTTAATTAATTAATTTAAAAAGTAACGTAAAAATAGTTTAACAAATAATTTTTTCCACAACTTATTTAGAAAATGGACGTTTCTTCTCTACAAATAGAGACGAAAATTCGTTTTTCCTAACTAGCAAGGAAAATAATGTCGTGTTATAAAATGCCTCTTAAAAAAATTTACGAATGTGTTATTAGAACTACATGCGCCTAGTACTTAGTTAAACAATTTAATTTAGTATTCAATCACGTTTGTTTAATTTAATATTTTATACTTTGACTTTTAAAAATTGCTACTCTATATTTCATGGTTAGAATTACGCGGCTGCGCTATGACAGATTGAGACCACACCAATACTACAGAATACTGTAGCGAGACTATTGGGACCCACCTATTAAATATTACTTCTCTTATTAGGTTGTTTTTTTGGGAAACGTCGTGGAAAAAATGTTGTGTCTAACACATGAGGAAAGCCTTTTTCCACTCTCAATCTAAAGTCTCACTCGCTACGCTTGTGAGGCAACTCAAGCTTGAGTGGAAAAAAGAATTGCTTTCCTCACTTGTTGGACAAATAACTATAACCCGTTGAAAAAATTAAAAGTAAATAACTTTTTAACAAAATATAGAGGGTTAAGGAATAGGTACCTACTAGCTCCTCTGAACACGTATATAAGTCTTAAAAGGCTTTGTTTTTATTATACAATACAATAAATAATATTAAATAAGCTTGCGTCTAGGTGAGCTTGGGCGAGATGAGCTCGCTTTGAGATGAGCTTTCGTAGAGATCAACTTCCTTTAAGGTGAGTTTGTGCCGAAATGTTTTTGCTTCTAAGCGGCAGTATCGAGATGGCGACGCCGAAATGACCTGCTTTGAACTATATACACGGTTTTCAAAATATAAATCAAAACAATATCATCCGTTTCCGCTTAAATAAATTTGGAGAAAGATGATCCCCGATCTACCGAGCGATCATTAAGTTTTTAGATGTGTATCTATGACTTTGACATAAACAAATTTTTTATGTCTTTAATGACAAGATGCTTATTGTTCTCGGCGAAACCAACAACAGTGCTGTATTCCCACTCTAATACTTATAAGGGTTAATGATATAATTAGCATAATACAACAATATGCATTTGCGCACATTTGCCATAGGGGTAGGAAATTGTGCGCATGTGGTTGAGGAACTCTGCGCAGTAGAGAAAGGGTGAAAATAAATAGAAAACAACATGTTGAATACTTACAATATTTATTTTACAAAAAAAAACATGTAATTAAGTTATGCAGAATAACAATTTCAAATAAGAAAATCTTAGGTCCTATATCTTTATCAAACAACTGTAACTTTACATTAAAGAAATAATTTATTTAGTCCTAAGCGATAAATGATGCAAATTTAAATCAGAAACAGTTAGGGCTTATAATTGTGTCAACCAAAAGTAGCATACGTAATCTTTAGCCGAATCAGCACCTGAGGAATCTGCGTGAGACCACGAGGAGCAGTTGACATATCGGAACCACATTTCGCGGTATTTGCCGGTGTCATTGCAGATGTTGCACAATTCTGCAGTGGTTTTTTCCACTGAAAATTGCAATAATTCCATGTTGATATCGTCGAACTCTCCATCATCACACAAATCATTTTCATTTAGTTTCTGATCTTCAGATTAATCTGACGCATGTTCTTTTGCTAACTTTTTGTTTTTCTTTTGCTTCTTTGCTTTTGTGGGCTTAGGTACGATCTTATCAATTGAAAATCCAAGGAAACGTACAGCTTTTTTTCTCTCATTGAATTTTCTTTTCTTCGTTCATTATTTTTCTTTCCTGAGCTTTTACTAACTTTATCTTAATGGGTGTGCTTGTTAGAATCTCTAAATGGTGTTTGTCTCGAGATTTGACATTTGATTTTATTGTCTCTTTCTTGGGGAGTGGTGCAAAAGTAGAAAAGGAGTTGTGCTTTGATGTGGAAGGCTGAGAGTTAACATACAAAGTTTGGTGGACCAACCCCTGCATTTCTACATTTGCTGTATTATCTGTTGGTTGAGATTTATTTCGAGGATGTTCACAAACACTAGCGGTTTTACTTGATATCCCAAAGCTGTTAGAGTTTTTACTCATCCAATATCTCAACAAAAATTTGTTGGTCCTGCAATTGAGGAGCTGAAGCCGAATAATCTTCCTTTGAAAAGTTATCAAGATTGAACGGACATATCCCTGCAGATTTAAATTCTGACAAAGCATTTCTAATTTTTGCTACTTTTATAAAAGCTTTGTTGAAAAACTCTGCCAGGTCATATTTGGTAATCTTTGTGTTACCTGTTGGTGTGAGGTAAAAATCACATGCTCTGTAAAATGCTGTTTTTTGGGGACTGAAAAACGTTAGGTCAAGGAGTTGGAGCTTGTTCGAGGTGTGCGGTGGAAGTGAGACCATAAGAATAAAGTTGTTTTTGAAGAAATCATAGGTTTCTATAGACACATGACTGCTGTGGTTATCCAGAATTAACAATACTGGGTCATTCTCGGTTAGATGGACATGATTCTAGAAATGAACTAGCCATTGGAGAAAAATTGCGTTATTACTCCATCCATTAGGAGAGTTTAGGTAAAGAGCACTAACTGGTCTATTTTTTCCAAGAATTAGGGTCATTCTTTGACAAGGGTAGACAAAGATAGGAGGAAGGAAGTGTCCAGAAGCACTTGCTCTAGCAAGAACAGTGATTGTTTTTCCACGTTTCTTAAAAGTCGCAGCTCCTATTTGTTTAACTCCTTTTGGCCCATAAACATTTCCACATTTCTTTTGTACAGTGCTTATACCCGATTCATCTTGGTTGTAGATCCTGCAGGCAGGAAAATTGTGCTTTTGCATTACTGATTAGAGATTTGCATAAAATAGGTCCACTTCTTCCTTATTAATACCAGCAATTTTGTTCAGGCTAGTGGGTTCAGGGTGACGAAGTGTTATGTTGAGATGTTTTTTTAGAAAGCCGTAGAACCAGTCGTTGCCAGCAAGTCCCTGGTCACAGTTGAAACTGTTAGGGATTTTATGTTCCTGCGCATTTTTAAATACTAATCTCTGCAAGTCTTTCTGACAGATGCCGTAGAACAGTTTGCAAAGCTTTACAAAATAATCTGCCAATTCTTGCTCAATCTCTGGTGAAAAAGTTGTTGTTCGCCTGCAACGTGGAACATGGACCACGTCAAATTTCAATTGCTTTCTTAACGTTTACTCGGCGACAGAAAACAATCGGCCAACTTCACAAATTTTCTTTCTATCATTTCGGATTGCTTGAAGAGCCTTTGTTAAAGTTTCTTGATCATATAAAGCTTTCTCCGTTTTTCTTACGTATTTATTTGGCATCTGAAAACAACAAAGAGGAATGAGTCCCGTAATCACTATTCAAACCCTTAGGAGGGAATTGTGCGCACCAGTGCGCACCATTACCCAAGCACGCATGTTAAAATATATCTGCATGAATCCGTTTAACCGATAATTAATTCACTAAACCAATTACAGTAAATGATAAAGGAAGAACCAACAACTATCAATATATGTTCTAAGGATTTAAAAATCCAATAAACAATACGTACCTTTCTAATTTTTGCAGAGCGATATAAACATCAGACGCACAGGGTTTAGTTTTTTTGTCTCACATAACCTCAAAGTGCAGTTAGAGAGACGTGGTTTTCTAGTAGCTCTAGAGTATGCTACATGTCCGCAGCACCGCTTGGGTATCTTCCCCTCCCTTAATAAATTTCTAAATGTTGGTGCGCATGATTATCCGCCGCGCACAATTACTCTACTCTCCCTACGGAGGTAAGATTCAATAACAAATCTTTTATGTTCTGACGAAAATACCATTTTTTTTATAAAAATTTAATGACAACAGTAAGGGTGGATGCATGCTCACAAAATTTAACATTTAAGATTTAAGATTTAATTTAACAAATTTAACATTTAATATGTCTCGATGCATGTTCGCAAAATTTAACGTTTTAATAAATATTCTAAAAGTACCAACACACCAGAAATTACCTACAAATAAGTTGGAAACATTGTGATTCTGTAGCTTGTTTTGTTGGTAATCCTCAACTTCCGTTCGTTTGTGGCGTTAGTTTTGTTTGTGTGAACCTGTAAGCTGTTATCGAAAAAAATGCAAGATCTTAAATTAATAAATTCAGTAAGACAATTTCGTTTTTTATACGACAAAACAGACAAACTGTTTAAAGACATTATTGCAAAAGAAAATGCGTGGGATACAATTGCCATTGCATTAAACGATGACAATGAAGATGATGATGCTGAACAAGTGACTGGTAATATTAAACAGTGTGAAATTATTTAATGTACCTAATAATAATTGTAGGAGAAAGTTGTAAGGTCAGATGCAATGTGTTGAGAACAATATATAATTCCGAACGAAGAACAGTTCATAATCCTCCTTCGGGTAGCGATTCGAATGCAACCATTTTAAATTGGCAATTATTCCCTTATATGGAGTTTTTAAATAGCCATGTACGACCCAGACAGTGAGTACTATAAATATATTTTAAAATTGCTAATATAAGTTTGAAAAGTAGCGTTAAATCAAAAATCATGAATTTTATTTATGAAGCAATTATTGTAGAGAATGAAGAGAATTGTTAAATAATAATTAAAATAAATGCTGTGATCATTAGGAAGTATTTTATTTCAATTAGAGCAATTATTGTATAAATAGTCCAATTAATTTTTATTCATAAGGGATACATTAAAATGTGGTAGGTACAGAACCTCTTGAAATTGTTTCGGTTTGCCAAGGGACAGATCCTTCATTTGAAATAAAATAATCACATAATACGTCTCTGTATTGCTTTGCTTGTCTGGAAGCATTATTCGCCCCTATTCTACTCACACTTGGCAAATTATAATTATTATAATTATGCGTGTTTGAGTAGTCTGGCACTGATGCCCGTTGTAGATAATTATGCAGAGCTACAGCTGCCATTGTTATATTTTCGCATGTTCCAATATCTGCTATTATGGTCCTCCGCAAAATTCTCCATCTTTGGGCCAAGATACCAAAGGCACTCTCTATTGTTCTTCGGGCTCTTGACAGTCGGTAATTAAAAATCTTCTTTCGCCCTTCTAAATGTTGACCAGGATATGGCCGCATTATTCTATCATGCAGAGGAAATGCCTGATCAGCTACAAAATAATATGGGAAGATGATATTTGTTCCTGGCAACAGACTGTTTGGGGGTATTTCTACTGAATTTCTTAGAATTCTGTTACCAAACCCACATTCTCTAAAAATGACGGAATCATGATTGCTTCCGGCAGCTCCAACATCGATAAAAGTAAACCTATAATAGGCATCACAAGCAGCCATCAGCACAATGCTGTGGGTCTTTTTGTAATTAAAGAATAAAGTCCCCCCAAATGCAGGAGCCTGTATCTCAATATGTTTCCCGTCCACCGCACCAACACAATTGGGCATATTCCAGCGTTTGTCAAAACCATTAGATATGTGAAGCCAATCATTTTCGTTGGGTGCACTGACATAAAGTGGTTGCAATCCCAAATAATTTTTGTTGTTTCTTTAATTATTTTGGATGCTGTTAAATGTCCTATACGATGCCCAGTAGCTATTTCTGCTAGAGAACAGCCCTCCGAAAGATAACTGCAATCAGAAACAAGTTAATAGTCTCACAATGAATAATAATTTGTTTACTTACTGTAATGTCATTAATAATCTATGTGCTGGTTTAATGACGCAGATATACTGTCTTTGGTAAATATACAGCAAAGGGGACCCACCTCCGATCGCCTTCTAAATAGGTGCGTTGGACGCGGTTTCCGATGCGGAACAACTTTTCCCTATTACATAATTGGGGGTCACGTCGGTAAAAAAAGATATTCATATTTCTATAAATTTTTATTTGGTGCGCATGTCTACCTCATTATCATCATTTACACGAGTCGTGGACACTTCGCCGAATGGACATAATGTCGGATAGACAAAACATATTGATTAAAAAAAATTCTTAAACAAAAAAATTGTAATAACTGTAACCTACCAACCAAAATCATTTACCCCCGATCACATGAAAACAACTTACATTGATTAAAACAAGTTTAAGTGAAAGCGTAGTAGACCTTAACTAATACATTAACTTTATTCGTTAAAAACTTTTTAACAAACAATGACCCCCGAGTAAAATTACTTGCAAGTTGCTCGGGAGGGTGTCCTTGACAATATATGTGAAATTTAAGGTCATCGGAGGTGGGTCCCCTTTGCTGTATATTCTACTACGCTTTCACTTAAACTTGTTTTAATCAATGTAAGTTGTTTTCATGTGATAGGTTACAGTTATTACAATTTTTTTGTTTAAGAATTTTTTTTAATCAATATGTTTTGTCTATCCGACATTATGTCCATTCGGCGAAGTGTCCACGACTCGTGTAAATGATGATAATGAGGTAGACATGCGCACCAAATAAAAATTTATAGAAATATGAATATCTTTTTACCGACGTGACCCCCAATTATGTCATAGGGAAAAGTTGTTCCGCATCGGAAGCCGCGTCCAACGCACCTATTTAGAAGGCGATCGGAGGTGGGTCCCCTTTGCTGTATATTTACCCTGTCTTTTTATTAGATGGGGTTTTAACAACTTTAATAATTCGTCAAATTCAGTGACAGTCATTCGTGTATACTGTCGAAAGCGTTCGTGGTCGTGACGGTATACAAAAGTAATAAATTTGTGGAACATGCCTTGCTCACTTCTGAGCCTATTTACAGGGGCAACTGCATAACGCCTCTTGCGTCGCTGATTTGTTTTACTGCAGTATATGCTGCTGTTAGTAGCAGAAGAGCGTAATAGTCTTCGATGTTTGACATTTTATAAAATAGTAGAATAGAATATTAATAATAGAACACAGAAAAATAACTTTGAAACAGTCGAGTTGAAATGAAACGTGCAATAGTTCAAAAGCACAGAATCGTTGGGGTAACACAAAACAGTAGGGCATATATACCAAATGTAGTTAAAACGACACACACGGTCTTGTGCAGATGGCTAGAAATTTATCAAAAGATGAAAGATAACGAACTCTTAAATGATAAATGTAAAATCTTAAATGTTAAATGTTGAGCATGCATCCACCCTAACCGACAATAAATTATTAGCTAAAATTATCAAACATATGCAAAATTTGCAAATGTCAAAGTCATAACCACAATATATGATCGTTCGCTATAGTAATCAGAACAGAATGGTTAATTTTGATATTACCCTCATTTCAATTACTGTGGTAAAATACTAAAATAACATTGATTTTTGTTTAGTTGCCATAATAGCAATGTTTTTGATCATTAGTGTGGATGAAACGTGATTTAAAATAAAATAATAATGAATTATTCGACCGATTTGTATGCTCAGCAATTTACTCAATAAATTAATATGTGCAAACTTAATTGTCTTCAAAAGCTAACCTGTACATTACTTACATAATTTTTTTTAAATTTAAATAGCTATTATTACGATATAAAATAGTTCACGTGTTTTACGTGGGTGGCCAAAAATCTGCCCAATTCATTTTTGCACGGTTTGCTGCGTTTTCGTCACTTCTATTAAAATCTATGTTAGTAAGACCTTAACGAATAAGTATCTGATTACATGCCTCATGTTCTTAGATAATAAGTCAAAATTTCAGAATTGCGTTTCGGCATATTTTTATTTCATATTAGAGTTTCCCATGATTCTGTGCTTGGATCACTATTGTTGATCATGTTTATTAAAGATAGCTCTTTCACAGTTCATCTAAAATTTAATTTTGGTAATATTGGTGTTGATGCCGCCTTTAATTCTGTAGGGTGGTTTTTATATACCACCAATGAATGGAAAATTGTTACTCAACCTCTTCTTTCACTTGAATGTGAGTACATTGTAAACGTTGTACATACAGGTTATTGAAACTCTTCTGTTATTTCTTTTTAGAAGGCCTTTACTTAAATAGGATTCCTTTGGAATTGTTTCAAACTAATAAAATGATTGATATATAATACATGCTTTATTATCACAGTATTGCCGAATACTACTTAAGAACACTATTAAACATTTACAATCAGATTGTACCTTCAATTTTACCCATGTTAAAACAATTTACAGTGGTACTATTGCACAAAATCTAAATCTATTTAACGTGTAACAATAATTGGGAAAGGAAATGGTAAAGGAAGTAGAGAAAAGAGGAGAAGGCAGGAAGCAAGGGGTAAATGGAAAAGAAGACCTGGCGGAAAACATAAAAATAAATGTGTGGAGACTGGAAAAACATAGAAAATCAGAACTTTTGATTATTTTTTGAGCTGTTTGAGAGTTTTATTTACTTTATCTCGTCGCCATGAAACAGAGCAAAATCTGCTGAACCCTAAATCAAACGAAAACCAGTTAGAGTGGTGCAGAAATGTAAAAAAAGGAAACAGGAGGCGGACATTACAGGAGAAAAATGGGAAAGACACAGAATTGATCAGCATTATTTGCTGAATATTTTGTGCCATTTGCTATTATACATACAAGCTAAATTTGTAGAAATTTAAACAAAGAAAAAGAACATACAACTTTAGCATGTAGTGATTTATTCTTTTTATTAATTACAGTTCTATTTTCATAATATAAAACAAACATCGACTAAAGAAGCTACAATCCTCAAATTATTAGTCTAGAATTAGAGTACGCGAAAACTCGCTTCAAATTGTGGGTGGTTGAGTCATCTATGTAACTATACAGTAAGTCATATATGTTTCATGTCACATCAATTGCGCCTGACTTATCTGTATAATAAGTTTATTTGGGCTAAATAAAATTGTCAAATACCTGCTTCTGTTTTAATTCATGTGATGGAATAATAACAGTATACTATTCAGTAAGGTAAAAAAGTACACCATTACTGCCTGAGCGGAAAAAAGTACCACGAAGGCAATAAAGATGTTCTTTACCGTATGTATATTGAGATGATACAATCTTTATACTTCAGCAACAATTCTATATTTTTAAATAAAATATAAGTAGTGTAGATTAAGTTAGTTGAATTGTGGGATGATGTTTCATTTTACATGTAAATGAATTTAGCAAATGTGCGTTGCTAGGACAATAAAAAAACAAATTTTCAAATATAAATAAACTTGAAAAGAATAATGATCCTTAAAAATTAAATTATATTTGAGAAACGTACAAATTAAAAAATAAATAAAAGTGGTTATAAAAAGAGTAAATAGAAATAAACAGTATATGAAATTTGTTGGCTGGATCAAATACATTTGCTAGGGTTGGAAGTAGACTGACCGAAAGAAGAATAAAAGTGGTTAATGTAAAAAAAGATTAAGTTTATATTATTTACTGCAGGATTTATATTCAATTGAAAGACAAATTGGTTAACATTGTTTATTTGAGCTAAGACGCCATTTCCGCGAAAATTCTAGTTATTATTAATAATTATCCTTGTAGTGATTCCTTCAGGTGGTTTCTTTTGCTGACGTTTTACCCGACCTCTGCGAGCATTTTCAAGGATTCTGTTTATTCATACATCGAAACATAGTGAAATGAATACATATACATGAACAAGCAAGATAGCATTTTATTATTTTAAATTATTACGTTCAAAAACATATAATTAAATTAATTATGTCGATGCATTATAAAAACTATAAAAGTAATTTTTTGGTAAAAAATGATTAATTAGTTAGATTTAAACCTAGAATGGTTTTGTATAGAATTATAGTATTGCTATTGAAAGATAAAATTAGAAATTTATATTACCTTAAAATTTGGACGTGACAGTGACATCTAACATTAAATTAAAGTTTTCTATAACAATTTAAACTTGAAAAAAAAATAAATAAATATAGATAAATTAATAAGACACGAAGGGATGAACAAAATAAACAAACACTTTTTTTTATTATTATTTCTCAAAAAAATTCAGTATTAAATGGTTATGAATATTTTTTTCATGTTTACGAAAAGAGTCAATCTGAACAAAAAAGCTTAAAGGATGATATTTGTGTGGTTTTAATTGATAAACCATACATTATTATTAAATTTGAAAAAAATTGAAAACCATATTTTTTTTAAATTAAACATCGGGCACTACCTCTGTGGGCGTCACTGGTAAAATGAAACAAACCACTGTTTAAATGATTTTTCTTAAGTGTCACCAGTTCCACCCTTCTACTAATTTAGGTGATCAAACTATTCGCGAAATACGATTTTTAAAAAATTGTTTTAACACCCAGTATAATAAAAACAAAGCCGTTTATATACACTTTTTGTCTTAAAATTGAGTAAGAAACAACATCCTAAAGCTTGACCACATACTTAATTAACATCTTAGGAAAAAGTGGTTAGTAAAATTTTCAAAGATTAAGAATGTCAATGAGGGGCACAAATGGACTGCAATGTTGATACTAATCTTCTGGAGCACTATACATAACATTTACATCATAATACAATAATCAAAATTAATAAATAAATAAATGACCTTTCCGGCTTAACGAAAAGTTTTTGGTAGATGCTGATGTTTATTGCAGAAAATAGATGCACAAAAAATTAGCAAATCATTTTGGGAAGCGAGTTGTCAGATCTCACTCAATAACACGGCTGACAATGGGGAGAGTGTTTAATTCACGACCAGCTTTGATACAGTGGAAAGGGGTCCTGGGTAAAAAATGATCACATAAATTGTAGGGCGCCAAATAATTTTTATTTATATAATAAACACTCCCAATAAATTTGGTAACTTAAAAAAACTACTAAAATACGGTTACGTACATACTTACGTGCATCTTGTATTGACCGTAAACATTACGAAAAATGGCGTTAAATAAAACGCAATCTAAATTGTTCTTGCAATGTAGATATTGCATTTGTTCAAATCCGAAAACCAAAATAATGACAAATACTGAGATAATATATATATACATAAACGTGCACACTATACATAAGATAATAGGTATCTGACCTTTGTGAAGGTTAGTAATCGAAACTTTCCACTTTGCTTAATTGCCGGGTTCTGCGTAAACGACAGCGCCCTTAATTACTAATAAGTTATCTGTTGATAAACTTCCAGGGAGGGCAGACAAAAAAAACCCTAAAAATGTAAGATATTTACACAAACATAGGTCTAAAGTCCTCGATTTAGTGAACATTTTCAAAAAAATTCGCGGAATCATGCCGTATAAGAAACCAACAGACGATGGACTTGAAAAGTTGATAGAATGCGTAATGTTGACATCGTATATGTGAGACAAAATAGAGCAACAGCATACTGTACTGATTCTTTGTGGATGACCTGCTGCCACCTGACCGATCTAAAAAGGTTTCAAGCAAGAAAGCGTTTTTAGACTTACGCTAACATTCTGTCTTCTTCTATTATGTAATCTTCTGACACTCGATAAACAAAAAGAGGAGTTGAGGAATCATTTTTCGAAGATGCGGGATTGGGATGGAGGAGCTCGAACGGCAATTTAGATTTACAGAGAAAGGAAATCAAACCTGTTTTCTTTGGGTACAGTATATTAAAATGGTGGAACTGTTACCCCTTTATTTAAAAAGTCATGTAAACCTCTTATCACACGACAGATGATGCCAATATTTCACGCAGCCGGTAAATTTGGTTCACAATTTTTGTGTTGTGAAAAGCTTATAATAGAACCTTACATTGCAAGTGTGTGTATAATTTTTTCAGTTCATTGAACCCTATTCTTTATTCAGCAGACGTTTTGCTTATTACTTAAAGCTTTTTCAAAGCCTCTAACAAAGAAAGAACGTTGTGTTAAGACAAAGAAAAATTGATAAGTGTGAGTTTATTTTGGTACCACTTTCCAAGTATGTTGAATAAAGAACAGGGTTGAATGAACTAAAAAATTTTGTACACACACTTATAATAGAAGCAAATACCAGCAAATTAGAATAGAAGTCCTTGTGCGTCAAAAGGCTGGTTGTGGCACTTGTTCTTCAATATATGTACTACTAAATTATTTATAACTTTATACTTTGCTTAAACTCCTCATGGTCTTGCATACAAAAACAAAGTATTGTATACATTTTAGAAGCAAATTTATTGGACCCATTTACTGAATAAATTTATATAATAAAATTAATACAATGTCAAATTCCAATACAATTTGTCATTACAAGGTATGTAATGTAATGGTAAATGATAGAAAAATAATTTACACATTTACTATATAAAGACTGAATTATATGCTTTGCTAGTAACATATACAATAAAGAAATAGTTATTTATTTGTAACAGTTTTTTTGTGTTACTTAGATTTTGAAGTGTTATAAATTTTTCTGTCTGTTAAATTTGTATTGCACAGAAATTGAGTGCATACTTGTTCATTCATAATTTGTCTGATATAAAAACTCATTTGTAAATTTGTATTTACTTGTTTAAACATTAAACATTCATATTTGAATCATACCAGTATTAACATGTAACAACGTTGAATTCATTCTGTACTGTAGAAGATGTAATTAAATAGTTAATTAAATTTCAGTTTACACATTTTTTTAAATAAACAAGAAGAAAAATAAATTTAAGTAATAAATCTTTTAACAGTTAAATATGCTTCACCTGATAATAGAATATACAATTAGAAATGTTATGTTAAATAAGGCATATTATTATTATTAAATAATAATAATAATAATCGTCTTGATTTGAACCAACTGAAGAAAAAACATTTATTAGAATAAATTAATTACAAAGCCCAAAAGAGCGAAGTTCAAAACGTTTTGACACAGCAAAATTTCTGTTCTTTCACTTTACCCAAAATAAAAATCATTACATAACAAATTTAAACCGCAGTTACTGCATTTTAACCTATTAATAAAAAAGAAAGACAAACATTTTAATGTATACAGTATAAAATAAACTCATTTAAATGATTTGTTCTTCTTTAAAGAGAGGCACAAAATAAATTAACAATTAAATGTAAATAAATTTCTCTAATAAAACACACACTCTAAACGTAGAAACGTTTCTACGTGTTACGGTTTATTTGTGAGCAAACTAAACAATGAGATAACAGTGTTAGAAAACATTGCCGTCCGCTCCAGTAGTCGAAAGTGGTCGTGGGCTTATTTAAAATCGTTAGAACGAAGGCTTCTACACTGCACAAAGAATTTATAGAGGTCTTCTAGAGACACTAGGGACTCGTAGAAACAAGAAACAAACCGTAGGTTGGTAGAAATATATAATTTAGCGACTAGGCTTCAATCACAACGCACATAAAAATACATAGACACAAAAATATAATACGGTTTAGAGAAATGCACAATAATCAGTTACAAAATAATAATAACTCAGAAGAGCGAGTTTAGAATTAAGTACTAATTTAGGCACAAACACCTGAATAGGTAGCTGTCGTAGTGTACCATAAAATTTTGTCAGTCGTGGCACCGATTATTCCTTGCAAGCGACCCACTAATTTTGCGCGGCAATTATCGTTATTAATTTACTTGAAAACAAATTACTTGAGGTACCGGATCTTGGCCGATTATGTAAATAGTTTCAGAACGCACCACGATTTAGCAATATTTCAAAAATTTTTCAAATTTACAGAGATTCTTTAACACAGCGCAAACGGTATATTGTTAAATTCACAGCCGTAGTACGAGTACATAAAACGCCAGAAAAATAACAAATAATATGCATAAAAAGAATCAACTTAGCTTGTACATAGGAAGTTTTTGGTGTTTGGACGTTACTAGATAGGTGTGACAGCTTTCGTATCCAAATCAGACAGTACTTAGTTTCTAGCGAAAAAGGGAAGACAAGATGGAATCCGAATTGATAATAGTTGCTGGACGTGTTCACAATGAACCAGATAACAGTGTTATCTTGTGTGGTGTCCTTGACCACAAATGGGGCTTCAACGTATATTTGAATTCCAACGCTGGCGATTTTCATTAATAATTGTATCCAGACTCAGTTATGTTATGTTAAGTAATTTTTAGATTATTATCCATACGCCAGAATAACAACCACTAAGAAAAACCCAGAGAAGAAAGCGAAAAAGAAAGGTGTCTGCAATTGATAGAAAATCGCGATGGCGAACGACTTCATAAAAGCGTAAAAGTATACTCACATACGAACAGAAGATAACAACTTATTTCCTTGTTTTACTCAAGAAGAAGGAAATGCGTCGTTTCGACCGCCTAGTGGGGAATTTTTTTTGTTCTCTCTCTCTCTCTCTCTCAAGTTATTAAAAGTCACTAGGACAATTTATAACACAAAATTGGAAGAGTTTCTTCCTCTCCGCATAAGTGTAAACACAGTTGTCTATACTCTAGGGAGATTTTGATTCACAGATCAATATTTAATTAAGAAATTTTGTTTGTTCGTAAAAAATACCGTCACATACGTATAGAGTGTGTGTTTTATTAGAGATATTTATTTACATTTAATTGTTACTTTATTTTGTGTTTGTTGAATATCTATGTGGTTTTTATACTGTTTCAAGTGGCGAACCATTTTTCTGTTTTAAAGGCCTAAAGACGAGCACATTCATTGCACGAAACGTTTTCTGAAAAAACAACTTAGTGGTTTTTTGGTGCCTCTCCTCAAAGAAGAACAAATCATTTTAAAAAACTTATAGGAGCACATTACCTATCAAAATAAACTCACTAGTCTGTGATTTAGACAAAATATTAAATAATTTATTTCTAAAAGTAAACAGTGACACATTTTTTTAAGTTATCTGTCAGCGAGTTGTAGGTACTTGTAGTATAATATCTGTATGGCTTTTCAAAGAATTTAGTTTATATGATATAGCCAAATTAAAGTACACATTTGGGCCGAATAAAATTAAGAAATTGATAAAGTTTGAAATTAAGTAGTTAAAAAAGTATTCTATCAGATTAAAAAACTTTTTTTACAAGTGATATGATCAGTGATTTAAAAAAATTAAGAAATTTTAATTTATAATTTAAATGAAAACTTTTTAAATAAAAAATATAAAAAAAGTCTTAAACAAAACTGGTAGTTTAAGATATTACCTGCAACTTTTGTTTGAAAATTTCTCTAGTATCTCAATTTGTAACAAAAATACACCCGTTCTTCAAAAAAGTATTTATTGACTTTTGCGTATGCGCAACGCCTAGAGTTTTCTTGATATTTCAGTCAGTCACTATTTGATTAATATTATCAGATAGAAATTTAGATTGAAAATTACTAAATCAACATTATTTATTATTGAAATCCTAAACTTTCAGTGAATAACTTTTTATAAAGATTTGAAGTATTTTCATAACTAAAATTAACTTTGTACGTTTATGTTATTTCTTCAAATTTTGCTCATAATTATATTATTAATTAATAAAAAAGAAAAATTTATTTTGCTAACTTTTTTTCTAATATTTATACTTTTTCATTTTATTAAAACTAACCGGTCTCGTTTACAATGAGGAAAAAATATCAACCTCTCAATTTTGAATTTTTTTAACACTTCGTCAAAAAAAAATTTAAGTTTAAAATACTATAACTTTAATAATATTTGACATATCTCTATAAAAATTCAACGGAACATACTACAAACTCTATATTTTTGAATGATTATTTTGTTTTACAAATCATTTATTATTAAATTTAAATTTTTTGTAGAAGTTGAAAAACGCGTGTTATTTTAACAAAATGCAAATACTTTTGTCAAGCTAAATATGAACTCTTGAAAATTCACCAACACATAATGAATATTTTTAGTAGCGGTTACATATAGTGAGAAAGTAACCAATGTTACCTGTATTTATAATAGAGCAGTAAAATGTGAGGTAAAAAGCAGGTGATAATGCTGCAAGAATGTCGAGAGCAGTGGCACAGCTGTGTATGACGTATATAGTACACTGATAATAAAATGATGTTAAAGTTATCTTAGTCATCTAAATAGAAGAAACACATAGCGTTAGTTATTCTATTTTTTTGCATTTTTCTAAAACAAAAATCATATTATAATAAATTCAAAAAATGTTTTCAAAATTTTTATAATCGAACCATACTATTATTTAAAAAATTGATAAAATATTTAACATTTGAATAACATTTTCTTCTTTGAAAGATATATAGGTAGACTAACCTAAAAACCGTTGTTATTGTAATTTTCTGTTAATTTCAATAAAAAATCGACAAATATATTGTCACTAATAATTTAAAACCATTAATATACTTTTCCGATTGATTTAATCAATAAAAAAACCCTTTTTAAAAATTATTAGAATATCAAAACAAATTTTATATGAAAGTTTTAGCTTTAGACTTGAGTTATAACTTATATGTAAAAACTTTTTCAATAAAAAGTTGTAGTTTAAGATCTTAATTACAACTTTGTTAAACAGTTTTTTGCATTTTCTTTTTTTAAATGTTTTATTACAAAAATAAAAACATAGATAAAGAAAGTTTGCTTCATTCTAAATTTCATTTATTTTTATTTGTTTCTAGAATTTGAGAAAATATTGTGTATTTGATTAATATGGTTTCTATCGATCGAGCAACATATTTTTTAAACGGAAAAAAATATTGTTGATAAATGCAAGAATAGCGTTGAAATAAATACATTTAGACAAGTAAATTATACATTTATTCTGAAACACATAAACATTCTCTTAATAACGTGCAAACATAAACATACTGATGTATATAATTCAGGTAACATAATAAGAAAAATAAGTATATTTTTAATGGAACGAAATGTAACAAATATACAAATTTTATTATCAATGCAGCACACATCTTGTTAACAACTTACGTAATTTTGCTTCGTTGAAAATCATTTTTGCTACACGTAAGTATTTTTCAGAGAAATTTTAATTTGCACAAAGTAAAGAAACGGAAAAATGAAAAAATCGCTTGTAAGTATTAATTACGACACTGTAAGGTTTAACAAGGATAGTGAGTTAACACATTTTGCTTGCAATACAATTTGTAGGTTAAGGAACTGGAAATAAGTACATTCATTGCCTCTAGAGTATTAGTGGGATGTACCAAGTTTGGTTTACCCATCTGGGACCGCTGTGTCAGCTTCATAACCCAAGGGTCAACCTACCAATTCGTTTTTCACGTTTCTATGACTAGAAATTATCTTACTTTGAGCTATTTCAATCTAATTCGTCGAATTTATTAGTTTTCGATTTTTCTTTTCTGTAACAACATATTCGAATTTAATATTTTCAGATAAAAGTTATTGTAAATAATATTTGTCATAAATAATCCTTTAACAAGGAAATACATGTTCCGTATCTGTTATATTTGATGATGTATTTTACTGCTAGACTATTAAATAAATGTTAGAATTTAATGGCGGATTTATAGTGTTTCTGTTCTAAAACAAAGGTAATAAAATATAAATATATCAAAGAACTATTTCATACAGTTTTCTCGTTTAATTATCGTTATCCTGCAACATTGTAAGTTTTTAAGTTTTAAGGTTAATGAAATTCGTAGATTCTTATTGTTGTGAATGTAACCAGATGGATTATTCTTAGAGATTTTTACACCTTCAACTTTAGAAAACAAACTTTTAAATTTAAATTGGCAAGCATTGAAAAGCTATGCTTTTACGTAAGCAAACAATGCTTAGAAGTCTTTGTTTTCAGTATTATCAATGTATGTATTACCACATAAGAATCTTTATGATCCTTAATAAAAAAGCTTTTTATGTTTGAAATTTGCACTTTTAAGATGGGGTTTGAATATCATTTATACATTAATAAGTACTGACATAAAAGAAGTCATAAAAACTGAAAAATACATGACTGGCATCATCAACAAACTCATAGGAACTATATCTTTGGAATACGTTTTTTAAACCTTTGTTTGTCAAAATGCAAGTTGGAATAAATTTTCTTCCGCTAGTACTACATATTTGTGCTAATTGCAAATATTGTGTCTAAACCTCTAATACGAGTAATGTAGTTAGCGAAACTGAAATGCGATACATGTTTGGTGTATACAAACAAGTGGGTGGCATTTTAAACTAGAAATATTTAGCTAAATTAATTCTTTATTGTTACGAAGCAAAAATTAAAGTAATATTTTGGTACAAGGATTTTTATTTAAATTGGATATAACACAATGTTGTATACAATCGGTTTTGTAATAATTCCATTGCTAACCCTTAATAATGTTGAAGGGTTCAATATTACATAACATCACTTTCCGCTTGTGGATAGGAAGTGGTCACTTACAACCTCGAATAAATTAGGATTTAACTTTATCAGATAGCACTGGTTTTGGTAAAATTTAAGTTTGACACAAAATAATTGTAATTAGTTAATGTGCTATTAATATAATTTTCTCTTGCATACATTTGAATACAAATAGACGTATTTCTTTCTACAGTAAAATAATAAACAGTGTGTAATTAAAAAAAATCTACATTTATGGATTTAAATTCGGTTTTTAAATTCAATTTTTTCACAAACAAAAATAACGTCATTGATTTTGAGTAATAATCCGGGCGGTGACTACTGATGGTATCCTCGCCTACTTACTAATCTTCAAGATATCAATAGATTCTTACCTTAAAGTCAGACGGTGCTTCAAGAAAAATAACAACAAGAGATGTTGGGGGTGTTTGTGTTTTTTCTTAAAAAAGACGTCGTCTTTGGACAATACCTGCAATTGAAGAATTGTAGACAAAAAACAGCTAAGTTGGAAAAATAATGTTATTTCACAAGTTTGGATTTTGACTACAGTACAACATCATCTCTTCAAAAAATCAGTAAACTGAACCATCTTTGATCAATTCCTGCATCAAACTAACTTTTTACTAGTGACGTAGTTCTTTTCTTAGTAATGTTTTTATTTGCAGTATGTTGTCTTGTAGTAGCATGCGGATTTTCTTTAGTGCTAATCATTGCTAAGATAAAAATCAAGCTAATTTTTGTTGCTGAAATCTGTAGTTTTCTTGTTTAATATTCTTTGATAAAAAGAAACATTCTGTTGTTAAATTAAGGCTACTTTATTAAGAAAGGTATCCTGATAGCGTCTTTCTAAGCAGAAAACTGTTTATCAACATTCATCGTCTGAATTTCTTAGTTTTAAACGTATTTCTTTGCAAGGATCACCACGAGCTGTTCTATATCCAGTACAAGAAATTTTTTCAACCAAGTATGAAATTTTGTAGGTGATATCTTTAAACACTTGTACATAATCTACATTTTAATTATGTTTACGGAAAAGACCGATTTTTTCAAAAATGTAATAAAAAATTTCCATAATAATCGTAATTGAGCCCAAAAAAATTGTCATGCTTAATACCGAAAAACATTATCAGAAACAATTGTCTGTCACGTTTGGATTTATATCATAAGGCAAGTATTTGATTACCCCTTGTTTACTTTAGCCCATTTCACCATATGAGTTTAAATAGAACTTAAGTAAACTGTTAATTTGTAGGTATTTTCCTAACAGAAGTTAAGTCTTTACTAAAAAGTGTTCCGAAACATTCTACTTCAAAAAGATACACGTATCTTCTATCGGACGTTTCGGTTGCTGTGTGTGCAATCTTTTTTAAGGTATTGAAGGATATAAAATGTCAATGATGGGCACTGAATGGACAACGATAAAATAAATATCTTTGGATCCAGTTTTAAAACACATACAAAATTACAAACTTTTTTTTCAAATAAACTGTTAATATTTAGATTATTATTTACCTATGAAAAACCTTCAATCATTAGATTATTGATTAATATCATACCATACTCATGGAATTTTCAGAAGAGTGAGAAAGCATAATGTTTTAGTGAATTGTCTTTATTGTTTTCTGATTAAAATTTGGTTGAAAATTTGGTTGATAGTAGCACATGCACAATAGTGTAACTCATAACTTTCGCACCCTAGCCAGTTCAAGTCCTAGTAATGACTAGGAATTAAAACAACGCATCAATACAACAAACGTATTATACTTTTTTGGACTTTTAGGAAACTTGTAACGATGCCAGTTCTAATAAAAATGAATTTAGAGATGACACAGTTGACTAGGTCCCGACGTTTTTAAGGACAAGTACTGTATGTTGCTCGTTACCCAAAGTTTCGCTATTTAAAAATTTCAATTTTCTTAGTATTAATGTCTTTGATAGGAATGATTTTTGGTCAGCGGGCAAGTTTATCCATACACGTTAGGCTAAACTGGAATCCTATAAATAGAGGCATTGGTCCGATGAGATGAATGTTGATGCAGTCAAAAGACGAAACTTTTAGATATTAGTTTTTTGACGCTTTGGCTGCAGGATAATCTATGTTTTAAAAAGCTTTAAAAACATTATGACATAGTTCTTCGGGAACGAATGGGCAAATCTTTCCGTATGATATGTCGCAGAAGATTGGTTCGTTGCATAAAGCTAGATAGATGGTTAAATTTTTTTCTTTAATTGGTTTTAATTGTTGATCGTTATTTTAAAGTTTTTGCAGTTGATTGAAGTTGATGCCGTTCATTCTTGTAATTGGAAAGAAGTCTAATTCTTGTTGAATACTGGCAGATCAAATCTTTTGTGTGAGTCTGAGATGGTGCGTTTTTGGAGTATTTCTCAAACATAAAAATGACTGGTTTATAATTCGTACAAAAGGTGCAATTCCTCTCTTGATTCTTAAAATTAGATTATAAAAGCAACTCCTCGTTGTCAATTTTAATCTCACGAGTGTTAAAATAAAAATTCTTGGTTGAAAGTCCATTCATAACTGGAATGGACTTCTTTCTCTTCAGCATGTTTTTTTACTTTATTTGTTTTATATTTGTTGTTTGGTCAATTTCGTATAGCATCTCTAAGCCATCCAGGGCCCTTCCACCACTTGGACTCCAGTAGCGTCTTTGTATCACAGTAAGTAAAGACTGCAGTTTATTACAAAAACTATGGCAAAAAGTAGTTTTCACATTATCTGCAGAGTTCTGTCACCATAGAAAACGCAAGAAATTTCTATCTATCAAATGCATCAGTTGATGCTCCCGCCATCTTTATTGCGAACCGTAGAAGCAAATCGGGAATAAGTTCTAACGTATTTGACCCTTTGCAAGAAAATCATTTAAACATACTTTTGTTTGTAACTAATCCGTATTAACTACCTGTGTATGATGCATTAAACGCAGATTTCAGTTTGTCATACTTTGTTCCTTAAATACAGGTCGATGAGATGACTGGTGACAGACCACATCGATTTTGTGCTCTGAAACTGCTTCAATTACACACATTTCCAATCATTTGTTGATTACTGCGGCGTATTCGTTATAGCTCCCCTGGGCCTTAAATTTTCAAGTAGCATTTTGCAGTCGACGTTCTGCCATCCATTTATTTACTAGAAGCAAAACTAGTTTTCTTGGCCGTGAATCCATCTCCTCTTTCAAAAATTTCTCACAATGAACAGGAACTCCTATTTTCTAAATATCATAAGTCTGTTAGGAATCGTCGGTTGTTAATCATGTTTGATACAGTTATGTTTCTAATAAAACGGTGTCTTTTTCACACTGGTCTCAACTGCAGTTAATCCTGCAGAGAGTTTGTACATACGCCCGGTATTGAATTTAGCATAGACATCTGTTTCAATCAGGATACCAATTTCCGGAGTTCCAATTCCAATTTATTTAAATGTTTTGTTTATTTAATTCTTGAATCTATTCAGGATCTGCAGCTCTATGTATGCCTCCGCAAATTAGTGATTGATCATATACATAAAATTACAGGTAATGTTCTATTGACATTATACTTCGAGTGATGTTGTTGATGAGTTTGATCTCCAAATAGGGTGTGAGTAAACTTTGACTCTCTCGTTGGCAGGTAGCCTTATTATATTATCAGTTTTTTCAGAAAATGTGAGTATTTATCAACACTCTGGTTACGATAAATTTGTCGTTCAAATGCCAAACTGTAAATCTCTAAAGCTGATTCTCTTTGTACTTCGAGACTTGATTTATTACATACGTAACATGGTACAAGTTTTTGTGTACAGTTGCGGGATTGTTACAAAAAAAAACATGTGCAATTGATCACCATATTATTATCGATCAAGGTTTCATCACCAATTGAATAACTTTGATCGAAAGTAGATGTGAGTACTGATAGATGTAATAAATATTCTACATAATATTAAAAAATACGGTATCATTTAACACGCTTTGTCGCCACTTTAGCTGATTATACAATCAGTTTATTTCGTATTAAAAGAGAATTGACGGATAGATTCTATTTCCAAATAGATTACTTTTTAGGAAGACTCTCTTCAACAGTGTTTGCCAACTCGACTATAAGAGAATTTGTTTTGAATTCGAACAAAGAACTATACACTGATTTTTAAGACACCGCTAGACCATTTGCCATTAGATGACCTTGTTTAGTAGCACTTTCCCAAAGCACGTACATCATATTATCAAGTTATCAAAAAAATTTACAAAAGAAACCTTAACATCTATGTCTGTTACTTCCAATAGTTAGTTTGTTTTGTATCATCTGTCAGATTTATGTTATTTTTTTTAACTTCTACATATGAAGGTGTTATCTTTTGATGTATTATAGTAAAAACAAGAAAAAGATTTTTTGGTAATGTTTAGTTTTATTTGTTTTGCCGAGAGGGGTAATAATAGAAATGCGTGTTCCGCGTATTAGAGACTCAATGTGAGCCAATAAAATCTTCGATGTTGTGCTAAACCGTATGATAATTGTAAATCACCAACACCATTAAATTCAATTATTTACATTGTTTTAAAATTTTATTTTTAATTTGGGGATTCATTGCAAAAATACTCCACGATGTAAATACAACGGTAAACTGTGGCAAAATTAATAATCTTTCATTTGAGGTTATTTTTACACTAGGCTTGGATCTTTTAGTCATATATTGTAACAAAAACAATGCGATTACCATTATATGCAGATGCTTCAAAAACAAAGAAAACAAGCGTTTACCCCAGAACTCCACATCGCCGTTTAAGCGAAAATAAAATTGCGTTTTTGGTAAAAATGGCCAAAAAAAAAGCTATAGACAATAGAATTTCCAACAACTTTTCTGCTTTAACTTTTTTTGTAAACTTGATATTGGTGGAGATATTGTTACAACAAGTAATGTCACATAATTGATATATACAGGGTGAGTTTTTAAGACGGGATAGCTTGATTACTCTTATGTTTTTAAAGATATCAAAATTATCTAAAGAGCGTTGTAAATGGTACATCTGAGCGCAATTTTTAAAAATATTAGTGTTATATACAGAGTTTATACAAAGTGGTTCTGGACTAATTTTTTTTGAATATGTGTATATTTTAACATATTTAGATAAATAATAATCTAAGTTTTTTAAATATGTTTTATTTTAACACTGGAGTTAAGTCGTTTTAAATGTTATTTTATTTTTCTTTATAAAATAGACTATGCAAAAAACTTCTGCAAGAAGTCATAAATAACTTACATTTTGTTATATCAAATTGAAAGTAAGTTGTTATCATAAAAACACTCATTCATGTGGAAAGGTTACCCTGCTGTAATTTTATAACTTTGTTACATTTCAAATCTCCATAACTTTAAAAATTAAAATTGCACGTCCTGTATATTCTTATTTAATTGTATTCACTATTTTATTTTACAACTTTTTTTATAATACATATACCTACCAAAAATTGATACTTTAAAAACATAGAAGTAATCAAGCAATCCCGTCTTAAAAACTCACCCTGTGTATCAGTAATCACTTATCGGATAAAAAACAGTTTAAACATAAAACAGAAATGTGTAAAATAAATATTTGCCGGCCGTAAGACATGATTTTTTTATTTATTAATATGATACATTATACAAATATTGTATTGTGATGTAAGTGTTATGTATGGTGCCCCAAAGATTAGTATAAACCTGTTTAGTGTGGTCACAAAACCGTGTGCAATAGTGGATTGGTTCGTCTTAGCAAAGCATTTACTTCAAGGTTTAGAAAACCACTAAAATCTAAACATGCCAACCCTTACCCACCTAGTATTCACATGTAATAATATTAATTAAGTGTGTAAACATTATAGAAGGTAAATAAAAACATAAAATATAACAGCACAGCCATTGCATGACGACATATAATGGACCGGTCTAAGCGCCAGTCACGACAATGACGAAAATAATAGTAGGTTAAAGAAATAGCAAAACAAAATAATGGAAAAAATAATCAAGACAAGAATACAAAATATTGCTGAACTTCAGATGTCCTTTAGATTTGTAAGCCATAATATTGCTTCATCAGTTAAATTATGAATGTTTGGAAACCCTCCTTTAAACTTCGTTAATTGACAATCCTCTACAGTCACAATTTGGATTAGAAATCGCACCCCATTTGAACAACATAGAGTTGCATTTTAAATGGCCTGTTCTTATGCCATTTACTTTTGACCAAATTTTTCTTATTTGATCAAAGCCCGGAACTTCTATTGTTGGATTATCAATAAAATGTTTATTGAAAACATCAACTCCAGACCATAATTTTTTCCACTCTTCAACTTAAAAAAAACCGTACTTAAGTAGTCTTGCAACCATATAGGACTTCGAGATTTAAGTCTTTCAGCAGGAGGATTGTCAATGTCATTCCAAATTGGCAACTTTTTGTTAAGTTGACATTTATCCCATTCTCGTTTTAACGCTGCTTTTCGTCGAATGTTCGATGGAGTAATATTACAAAGAACAGGAAACCAATCAAGAAGAGTAGATTTAACGGTTCCACTAATTATACGCATAGTGCAATTCAACTGGACATCTATTTTTTTTGTATGATAACTATTCAACCAGACAGGAGCACAATATTATGCTGTAGAATAAACTAATGCCAATGCAGCTGTACGAAGTGTCTTTGCATCTGCTCCCCAAGTTGTTCCTGATAATTTTTGAATGACATTATTTCTTGTTTTAATTTAATTTGACTTTTTCTAAATGATCTTTGTAAATTAAAAACGTACTAAAGTTGCTCCCTGATAAACTGGGTTAAAATTATGGCTTAACTTTGTATTATTAAAGATAACATTAAGTTTTCTATTTTTTTCTCTATTACTCAAATAAATACAAGAAATCTCTACCTTTTAAGATTGGGGCATAATTGCCATTTTTTGAAATAATTTTCCATAATACGCAAATCATCAGATAATTTATTTTCAATTTCGAAAAAATCTGAATGTTGAAATGAAATTGCCATATCATCGGCGTAGACAAATTTTCGACATTGTAATGAAGGAAGATCAGAAATATTTACATCAAAAAGAATAGGTGCATGAACCAATTCCTGTGGAAGACCATTATTTAAAAATCTAAATTTACTGCTTTTATCTCCTACAAAAACTCTAAACTTCCGATTAGACAACATATTTTCAATATAAGAAATAATTTTGGAACAAGGAATGACGTTAAACAATTTAAAAAGTAAACCTTCTTTTCACACTGTATCGTATGCAGCAGTTACATCTACAAAAGCAACTCCAGTTTTATGTTTTTTTTCTAAAATCCTGCTTGTTTAATTGGTAATTTTTTTCTATTAACGGATTAATTCTTTGAAAAATGAAACTTTCCAAAATCTTATAAATTACACTTAACAAACTTGTTGGACAATAAGAAGTTGAGTCTGTAGGACGTTTATTTTTCTTTAAAATTGCACCCATTTTACATTTTTTAAATCTGTTGGCAACTTACCTGTATTATAAATATCTTTAAGAAACATAAGTAGCCACTTCAAAAATAATTTCTCAAATTTTTAGAAATTCTAGATGTATTCCATCAAACCCAGCAGCTTTCTTTGATTTGGTTTTTTTTAATGCATGTTTTAGCTCTTCTACAGTAAAAGGTCTGGATATATCTTCTGAGATAGGTGTAGATTTTCTTTTCTTTTGTAGACACTTTTTCATCTTTGTGATAGTCGATTTGTCCACTTTTACTGTGTTTGAAACAGTAACCAACCGAGAAGCAATAGAATTTGAAGATTGATTTGTAGAACCTTATTTATTTAAAAGTGCCCAGCTTTTACGACTTGAATGTACGAAATCCATGTTTTCCATTAATGAATTCCATTTTTCTTTTCTTCCATTATTTAGAGATGACAGTACATTGTAAAGAACTAACTCTAATTCGTCAAAAAAAGTGAAATAAAGGGAGCATTAAAATTTTCGAATTAGAAACCGTCGCATAAAATAAAGTAATAAACCATAATAGATGGTAGATAGATAAAACTATTTAGATATTAAATACATAATTTAATAGATAATTAAATTTAGAATTTATAGATATTACATTTATGTTAAAATATTAGGTAGAAAATATTCAATAATTAGCGAATATATCGCGAATACATAATAAAACTACATTAATTAATTAAAACTATCCCCATTTTGGTTCCACGAATGTATTCAAATAAACAGAAATGTAATGCATTAAATACATAATATTTTTTAATGAACTAATACATGTGATAAAACCTTACCAAACAATTTAAATGAATTTTGATTAATAAACGTATAATTAAAACAAATTATTTTATACGTATTTAATTGTGTATTACCTATTAACATGACTTTTATTGATTAATTGTGCAATTGAAACTAACATTTGCCAATGCCTAAATTATGTTAGTTTTTTTAAACGATTTTAAATCGGCATAGTTATTACGAAAATGGACTTAACTATTTTGGTTAAAAAAAAACTTGCATACAGAATTCCTCATATTAATTAGACAAAACTTGGCCGTAAGTAAATAATTTACGATGTCACAAGCCTCTGGGAAATTACTTGATTAATATAATTATTGTATAATACATTCTCTTGTAAACAGAGTCTCTCATATAATACTTGATTGATTTTAATAAAATGTTTGTATAAATTTGCTTGCAAGGCACTGAAGGATTTTGGAAAAGAAATGCAATTTTAAATAAATTAAAATAAATTTGTGTTTTGTTTTGTTACAGTATCCTAATGTTTCTGCGATTTTAAAGGTATTTGATACTTTGTAGATGCTTTTAAGCTTTGAAAAACCAGTGTTAATCACAATTTTCTTTATTTAAAAATTGTTCCTGGAAGGCACAGGTTCAACTCCTGTTTGTGGGTGAAAACAATTTTAAGTATCCATTTTGGCGCTGTTAACTAATGTTTACGATTATATTAATTAACCAACTTATAGGAAATATTTAATTTTTCAAAGTTGCTTTAGTTGTTAGTTTCAAACGGTTGGACTTTCTTAATAGGTGTGGACAATAATAAAAGTTAGTAAAAACACAGTCCTTTTATTAGTATCAACGTTTCGACTAGCTGAAGCCCGTCTTTTTCAAAGTGATCTGAAAGTAATGGTGCCCGGTCAAAGCTCGGAGGTGCACACTGGTTACACATAATGTTCTTAGTCATCAAGATAGTGTTAATGAATCATCATGTTGTTTATTAATGTAGACATTTTGACCAAACTAAGGCCGGTATTCTTCAAGACACTCTGTCGGGTTTTCACTGCTAAGTTTCTTCTTTATCCAGGTTTCACTATTACGGCGGTATTGAAGTTTGAATTTGTGATGTTTTTTTTTTAATTTAAATTTAATTTAGTATCAGTTAATTTTTTATGGAAGAAGCTCTAAACATACTGTGCGCTAAATTTTGGAATAATGCAAACGTTTTTATTATTCCTTCCGCAGAAGACTATCAAACGGACGACTAAAGTGATAATGATAGTGGGTCTATTATTCTTATTAAGTAAGGAAAATTTTTGTTACTAAAATTAACTAAAAATGGAGACCGAAAATTGAATGAATGAGCTACCCACAGAGAAATAAAAATCTAACAAAATAAAGATACTTTTAATTTTTAAATAAATTTGTATATCTCGTTATGCAATCTGAGTCCTGTAGAAACCTTAGAAAAATTGTTTTACGACAAGATACCATTGAATACAGTCATTCAAACTGATTGATACGCTTCTCAAAAAGTAATTCCATTTGACCGATAATACTTCGACAAAGTTTAAACCAATTATGATTCTTTTAAATGTGAAATAAAAAGGGGAATATTTAACTAACATATTTTAGTGTTGCACAATATATTAGAAATTCATCAGAAGAAATCCGATTAAATAGTCTACAAAGATTGTATGATTTTTTGTGCTAATGGATAGCTGTGACACTTACTATAAAATTCTTATAATTTTGAAAATACTGTAATTCATTTATATTATTAATTGTATTAGATGTCATAGAAAATACAATTGTTTCTTGCAATCATATTTTTTGATAAGTATGATACGCTGCAAAGAGTTTGTTAAAAGAGTTATGGAAGAAAACCAAAGAAATAGTAAAAGGAAAAAATTATGGGGCTTGTTTACCTATGATAAATGTCTCTATAGTCACTATTTAGGATCATATATTTTTGCATGTTTTACAGCAACAGCGAAAGGGGACGTTTTGTCGCAAATAACGTCGGATAACGTTTCGACACCTAGGCGGTTTGACGCGGGCACTTTTGACTCATACTGTTTTAACACGGGTTGTTTTAATGCACAGATCGTAACAAACAATCAACCAATTAATCGCAATTTTGCACCTGATGGCATATTCGTACGTATTAATATAACATTCATTCTAAACCAATTGATCATCGATTGCAAACGGAACTAGGCATGGACTATTAAGGAAATTTACATTTGCATTTGCTAAAGTTTATTCGAGAAAAATTTTGAAGTAACGCCGTCTAGCTGCAGTCACAAGAAGTCATGAGTGATTTTAGTAAATTGTTCATGTAATGAATCCTACACTGTAGTGATACTTCCTAGTTAGTAGGATCTCAGGACACAGAAACAAACTGTTATCATAAAGAAATATATTTTCTAGAGCTTTGGCTTTACCACTTGTATAGACAAATACATAAACATCGATTAGATATATATCACAGTTTTAGCGATTAATAAGAATAAGAAAACAAACTATTGCGAACTAACTAAACCTATAGTACAGTAATATTCACCCGTAACGGAGTAGTTAACGTTCAGCGGTATCTATCAGCAGGTGATTGTAAAATCAACACCAAATCGTCACGTTTCCTTAATAAGAAAAAGTTCACGTACTAAGGGTGAGAAAACCAATATACGCGAGTAAAAGAGAAATATTTAGACCTTCCTTAATTGTACTAACACGACAGAAATTAGATTAAAACTATTAATACGACAATTTGTGAAATTTACTTAATTTGCAAGACCTTTCAAGAACAAGAGAATTGCCACAAAGCGTGTATTTAATAGCAATTAAACATTTGGTCGAAACATGTGCAAATACAAACACGAAAATTTTGATTCACAGCGCATTAATACCAGAAACATGCATATTTTAATATCTAAGTACTTATTCCTTTTAGGTTGTGTCGGAGGGTCTAAGGTTTCCACTGTTGTAGATTATTAAATTTTCCACAAATTTTTAATTAGCGATATCCGAGTCAGGTGGGATTTCTATGAGGAAGGACAAAACGGCGCTTTAAGAATATAACACGGCCATTCCTTTCACTTATGGTTTCCGAAAAATTTTGTGAAATTTTGAGATAACGTTTTGATGTATTACGTCTTTTAGGTTAATCCCCTACTGTTGCAATTCATTAACCTACAAGAAATTAAACAATGCAAAGGTGTTTTAACCTAGGAAAAATACTTTACTTAAAGTAATATTTTTTCCAACTCGTGAATCCCCTCGAAAATTAAAATTCAAACAGGAAGAACAAACGAAATACAGTGCATTAATTGGGTTGCCTAACTCACATAACTAGAAACGTCCATATACGAGAATTAATCTCTCAAACATAAAGATTATTTAGCCAGAAGGAAGAGTAAGTAAAAAATTAACCGTCACACATTTTTACGTTAAAACTTTTGTTTTATCTTTCATTAATTTTGCCTATTACATTAAACAATTTTAATGTACATATTTTGTAGTAAAAACTTTATATATTTTTTTATTTACCTTGTATGTGCTTTCTGCATTTATTTATATCTATGAAATGCAGAAGATTCATTATTCTCTAGTAAAAATGCGCAAAAGACCGCATTCTCTGTGTGAACCTTTATCGCCATCTTGATGACATTTTACGGTGCTCGTGATGCATTACTGGTGCACTTATCATTATTAGAAAAACCTAAAATTTATTTTGGTAAGCTTATTTTTGTTGATATTCTTTATTTAATTGTGTTGTTTTGTTTTAGGGTTTTTAATCTTTAACCTTTTCCTTTCCTTCTTTAACTTTAATTTTTACCTTTCATCTTGGGTTTTTTATCTGACCGTTAACTACATTCCGTATCGTCCATTATGATATAAAACTGTTGCTGTATTTTCTTATACCACTCATACAAGATTTTGAGGATATAAACAAGGAATTTAATCATACACTGAGCCACTAACATAAAAGAACTTTAATGTGAATCCGTGCGTGATGATTTCGCAAACCCATCTGCATAAAAATCTAGTTTAATCCGAATTCAAAAAAATTTCAAGTAATTGACCATGTTGATTTGTACGACTGACTTTGTTTTGATACTTTATTTTAATTACTTCTGGTAATAGGAATTAACAGCTCTTAAAAAAACAAGTAAAACAAAAATTAAGTAATAATTGCCTTTTAACTTAAACCCTACGATAAGACCTTTCTAGAAGGTGCAACTCGCATGGAATGGATGTTTCAATGACTAAACGGCGCTAACAGAAGATTTGCAAAAGATTATAGTAAAATTAAGAATTCGCAATTTATTGTTTTTCTTCATAATCAAATAAACCAAAATTTTGAAACTACAAACTGTACATAACCGAATCGAAAAATGGGTTGCTTTAACAACATATCGTGTAAACCGACAGGTTTAACTTTTCTTTTTTACAAAAATATTTTTGCTCTACTTACCTCCACTCCTGCTTTGCAGTCATGAAGTTATCTAGCAGTCGCACGATATTTGTTACTACCTTCACTACCTAGAAAACTAACCATTATTTTTAAACTAATAAGCTGGTTTTAACATCAAATTCCGCCTTGTGTTATCGCAATGAGTCCAAATAGCCACCTGCTAAAGCAACTTTGTCGGCAGATGTGTACGCAGTCACAAAAGTCGATTCTTGAATTATTAATAGCAACTAAACTTTGGCTTAAAAACAACCTCAAATTACTTTCAATAAATTTTCAAGAAATTGTACATCGAATATCACTCGACTGCTACTTTGTCTTTTGGGAATTGTCAGGATTGAGTGCGAATAGTATCAAGTACTTCTTGATTTCTATTGTGAATCCCACAATTGTTCATAGATCAAAGTTTAGAGCCTTTTCCACCATTCTAAACATTTTATTAATTTCTTTTTAATTTCCTTTATTGTTTTTTTTATTATTATTTTTGTTAGATTATTTTGTTTGTAGTTTCGTCAAATTACATTCTTAACTGACGTCTTTAGTTTATTTAAAAAAAACCTCTTATACATTTCAAATGTTGATTAATATTTTTGTTTAGTGTTGTATTTAATCATAGCATTTGCTTGTTAACTCTGTGTCTACTATCGATAAAAGCTTTGATTTGGAATCCCAATTTACAGTATGTTATTTCTTAATATTTATTATGTGCAATTTAACTGACGTAAGTACGTGCTACAATTAAATGCCCAAAACTTGGTTCAACTAATTCGTATTTTGTAGTCGTAGTTTAATCAACAAATGTTTTATGCTTTATAAAATTTTATGTTGGTCCATTAAGTAATTAGCTTTCCTTTGCAGTAAACAGTCACGCTGCAATAAAACAACAAATAATTTCATACGCATTTTGGCATATTTTACGAATAAAGTTTTGATTTTATATATTTATTACAGTAATTAACGTAGCAGAACTTAAAACATTTTGTGGTATTTTCAAACATGATTTATTTTTATGGTCCATATAAGCAATAAACCTAAAATTACTATTTCTTTATAAAAGTACAAATGTGTTCATCACGATACCTAAAATGTCACAAACGTTTTTATTATTATTACGACTAACATAATATCAAACTTTTGTTCTTTATAAAAACAAAGAACTTGGATAGCATGCAAATAAGTTGTTTTAATGTGACCGCCTTCGTCAGACTTAAATTGTACCTTAATTGTGAATTTCCATTCGAAATATGTAGGTGTTCATAATTTTTAAACATGTAGAGTTACACATTTACATTTTTGTTGCTAATATTTTTAAGTATTCACTGTAATCAAAATGGTTAGAAATCAAAACTTATTTCCTTGATAAAAAACATATTTTGTTGAATTTATGCTATCGTAAACTGAAATTCTTGGAAAAATTTTTAATTCAAACTTAAAAACGGGTATCATCTTATACTATAGTTTTTTTTTTAATTTGAATTTATTATTATAACACGTTATAATTTAGGAAAAATTAACATACAGTGTGTGTTCCATCGAAAAGGTAACAAGTTTTATTTCGCCAAAACGGAAAAAAAATGCCGGAGCACCTAAAATTTATTTTCAAGAAAAAAACTTGTAAATTTCAAAAGCGATTTTTGATTTTGACACATCGTTTCTTTGGTAACTGGTAAAATATAAGACATACATAAAACATTTTTAGAATCCAAACATTAATTAAAAATTCCTATTATTTAAGGTTGTTTATTCAGATATTCATTTAGTCGTGGCTAAATTTTTGTTTACAAATTAAATAAACTTTAAGTTTAGCATTTAATTTGTGGTTAAGGGAGCTTAGACACAATCCCACTAAAATTTTATAGTATTTTGAAACGACATTTCTTAAAATTTTATTTTTAATTAAAAATCAGTTTGACAGTTATGTTTAAGATATTTTAAAGTACACGTTTGTAAATTTTCATCAAAATTGGTTAAATATTTTTATCTCTACAAGAAACAACATTGAACATTTTTTAATTTTAAAAATCAAATGCGCCATCTTTTTAATTTATTTTAAAACCAAAAAATAAAATTTTATATTACATCAAATTATTTCATCTAGTACTCAAAAATTTAATCCGTCTTCGATAAATAAAAAATGTTGGTAATAGTTTTAGAATGGTGAAAAAATCAAAATTTTTAATTTTTGACTTTAAGACGTTATTTTAGCGCTACTATTTGTCTAACATAAAGGTTTTCTTAAAAAAAGTTGTTTATTTTAAAGTCCTCTATAAACCCTTTACATCTGGAACACATATTTTGTGGCGCCTTGTATAATTAATTGTCTAACTTAATATAGTTTAGAATTTAAACCAAAGGAATGGAAAACTAAACTGCAGCGTCTATATAACAATCTGAAAATACCAAAAAACTGCACCAAAAAACTTTACTCTGGCACGTGTTTCAATAGCTAAGCTATCATCATCAGCGAACCGATACTAAAATTAAAAACAATAGAATTTAAAGATAAGAGACGACATTTAATTAAATTTACGTGTAAGTATAAAATTGTATAGTTTTGGAAAAGAACAACATGTAGCTTAAAATTGTCCGCATGGATAAAGTAATTGACAGAAGGCGAGGGTGGATGATTTATCACTATGGGCTGACTAGTAGTTTTGGAGCTTTGTGAAAATTTAGGAAAATAAATAAAATATAATACAAGAAAGGTATATGTTTATAGTGACTTATTTGATATATATTTTAGAACTTGATAACCCTCAAAAATACTACCTTTTATCTTGTGGTGGTTTTCCTTACAATATAAATTTTCCCGACGGCTCTCTGAATTTTAGACCTCACCTCTTTTTAGCATTATCTCATACTATTGAGTCTGTGATGTACAAAATTGTTATCTCCCGTTTATTGTTCCATCTTGGACAGATGTTCGGCATCGTCTTAATGCCAGCAATATGAACATTTTGAAGTGTCTTCTTTTTCTTATATTTAGATGCCAAGGCACCCGTGTCCTGTGAAAAACTGAGTAAGTTGGTAAGAGAGTTCTCTAGGTTTCCTCTCAATCCATAGCACTATGTTTGGTATGCGACGGTGTGTCTATTTAGTTCTAGTGCTGTCCTTCCAGTTATTGTGCCATTTTTTGATTGTTTGTTTTTGTTTATCTCTCTCGCTACTATGATTGTTTTTAACATTTTCTTTTATAGTGGCAAACATTTTGATTGGAATGCTGGAACTAGCACCGCTTTTGTTGATGTAGTTTTGTATCAATTTATTTAAAACTGTTAGAATTTTTCTGTAGCGCTTCGTGCTATACTGGGGCTGCGTACAGCATAATGCTGTTTACTACGGACGCTATCAGCTTTCGTTAGCTTGTTTTAGATCCACGAGTGCCCAGCATAAACTTTGTTAGCTCTGATGACGTTTTCATTGCTTTTTAGTTTCTTTTTTGTGTATGTTTAGTGAAGATCACCCCCTTGCTGTATGAATGCCTACATACTTTATTGTTTGGGTGATTTTCTGTTAGTATCATTACTTTACTTTCAGCCGGTGCCAACACATTTCCAGCGACCGTTTCTAACTGTCTACTATGCTTAGGGCTTTGCTTACCGTTGCTACCAATTCTTCATTTTTGACTATAGCTATGAGTACCAGATCGTCTGCAAAGGGGACCGTTTTGGCATTTCTTTAGTTTTCGTATTAAGCAATTTGTCAAAAACAATGTTCCATAGTGTAGGCCTTAGCATCGATTCTTGTGGAACTCCGCACGTTTTTGCATCCACTCAGTTTCATTACCACTCCGGATGCAAAGTTTTCTATCCGATAAGTACTATATGTTGTGAAAATATGTTTTGTAAATAGGGTTCTATGTTAAATTTTCTGATTGTTCTAAGTATTGTCTCCCATGGCAATGTATTAAAAGCATTCCTTACATTCACAGTGATGAAGACGCAGAGTTTCTGAGTCTGTCATGTTCTGCTTATTGCTTCTCTTACTCTGTCTTTTACATATTTTAATGGCGTCTATTGTCGATCTATCATTTGAAAACCCGATCCTTTATTTGAATACATTCTTCAAATTGTTTCGTATGATACATTCGTACGTATATAGTGTACAGGGGTCTGTACTCGGTAAGGTGGTCTTGTTGTTTTGGTTTAGGTATTAGAGCTAACATTGCTTTTCTTTATTCTACGGGTGTTGGTGAACAGTTTAGTTCTAGCTATATTTATTTCAATAATTGCTTTTGTGTGAATTCCGTCTCGTTCTGTCAACTGCTTCCAGTAACTTTTTGGGTGCTATCATTGTTGTTTTATATACGGGTTGGTTTCCATTGTTCTTACAGCTCTTGTTTAATTTTCTTTTCTTGTAAGATCATTGAATTAATTCCAGCTGTTTCATCACTATTTAGTACCCCAAACCTCAAGTATCCGTGTTAAGTTTATCGAGTACTATTTGCCAGGCTTCTTTCTTGGCTGTTATTATAGCAGGTTTATTTAGCTCATCGTTCCACCAGTATATTCTTTGTGTATTCTTTTCAAGGACTCTTTTGCGTTGTGCTTTGCTAGCATCACACCCCTTGTGCACTGCCTTGGTAAGGATAGGTATATCGTCTAGAGGTGTCGTGCTGCAGTAAGTACCAATCAGTTTGTCTTTGTCAACTTTGTTTACTATTTTATCCTTACGTCCATCCTTTTCTTGTATCGTTACGTTTTCTGTGGATATGTTTGTTTGGTGATGTAGGACAAATGTACTTGTGATCGCTGAAAGTTTCTTCTTCCGACACTTGTCATTTAGCTACGTTACGTTCTCTATAACCATACTGTTACATCTACGTAAAAAGATTTATTATTGATTGCGAACGTTGGAGTTGTACTTTCGTCAATAATAGACAAAAAGTTTCCTACAGTTCACTCCCCAACTATTTTTCCTATTTGATCTTCTATTGGGGAACCTAATCTGTAGTGCAGCTCGGTAGAACATATGCGCTGCAGATGTTTATTTCTACTGTATGCAAAGTTATGTAAAAACTCCCTCTGTACACATGTTTAACCAAAATGTTTATGTTTTAATGGCCTGCACTATTATTGTCAAGGCTGGTATGTCTCCGTTTGTTTTAGGATATTTTGGTGTTCGGTTCGCTTATTATTAAAATATTGACACCTTCCGGTTTGCTGTTATGTACAGTCTATCTTCTTCCCAGATTTATTTGTAGGATATTATACGAGTGTGCAATTTTGTTGCCTTGTTTTCTTATTTATTGCCGACCTGTAAAGGGAATATTGCATAATGCACGTGCTGCCTCCTTCAGTCTTACAGATACGGCATTTTTTTAATTTTTTCAGCTCTTTGTTGGTGTTCCCGTAATGTTGCGTTATGTGTCCTACTCACCAACACCGATGATATTTGTCCCCTTTAACCCTCTTAGTTATTCGGTTGCGGTGTTAGGCCTATTTTTAGTCTTCTGGCTGTTATTAATTGACTTGTCACTTCATTTTTGGCTAAGACTGTTACAGCTAGGGTACCGCCTAGCCGTAGTATGCCTACTTTAAATTCTTGATTATTTTGGAGGTGTAGGTGTTGCTGTATAACGTTACATTTATTGTTGCTCCTTGTATTAGGTTATTGATTTTTTGGGTGATTTTACGTAGTTATATTTTCTTTAGCGACAAGTAGGAGATAACTTTTTCGCATTTTTTTGGACGGCTTGGAGATTTTATGAAGCATTACCCCTTTAAGCAAGTCAGTTTATGACTTCCCACCTCTCTGATTATAACAGCGTTGCTGCTCTTTTTATTGTTAGTGGTTTCTTAATCGTTCCCTTGGCTATAATATATATGGCGAAGTTCAGTGTTAGCTCCTCTCTATTTGCTTCATTAATATTTTCTTTTATCTTGTTTAATGCTTTCAACATCTACTTTTCCTAATTTTTTATTGTATCTGTTTTCAGAATCTTTAGGCATATCGTAATCTGGTTTATTTTCACTTCATCCTCTTTATTTTCTTTTATTAGTGTCTCATATTTTTTAATTGCCACCAGAACACCTTCTTCTATTTTTTTGTTAGATAAGTTTTTTGTATTTGAGGATGTTTTGTTTTGAACATCGCTGGTATTTTTGTATTTCTGCTTTATGTCTTTGTCTAATAGATACAGTTTAGTGTTGCCTATTTTGTTTCTGTTTGTTGGTGTAGTCCGAGTTTGGCCATTTTTAAGTGAAGCTTTTTAGTATTATTCAAATGTCATTGCCTCATCTAACATTTGATTTATCTTTTGTTTTTGGATATTGTATTTATTAATGTTTTTTTTGGCATCTATGACATACTCTAGTGTAGTCTTTGGGAGTTTCTTGTCTTATATCTTCGGCTTCTTGGATCATCGCTAATTCGTTTTACATGTTTTGGGTCATTATTTGGCGTATCAAGTTTCTGAAGGATGCTGCCGTGTATTTGATCTCTCTCTCTCTTAGTGTTGTTGTTATTCGTGCATAGTTTACAGATGTATAATAATAATAATATTTTTTTGTGTGTGATTGTAAACTTGTACTTACACTAGTCATAAAATAATTGTGTATAAAATATCACTGATCAGTCTTAAATCTATACATATAAAACTCATTACAATCATAAAATGCATGATATACTAGTAATTTTTTAATTTACTTTTGAATCTTTTGTGGTAGGTGGTTAAATAACGATTGAGACTGAAATCTTGTCCCATTTTGAGATTTACTCAGCCTGCAATGATTGAGTCTAATGTTATTTTTAGCCTTGTATCGTATGTATGAAAATCTGACTGGCTAGAGAATTGCGATACATTTTTTTTTGCATAACATAAACATTCCAATATATATATATATATGCAGGGAAACGTTAGAATCTGCAGTTTTTTAAAGGTGTCGCGACATTCATCTCTATATTTTAGGCCCGCAATTATGCGAACAGCTTTACGTTGCAGCCGAAAAATATTCTGCCAATGAGATGAGTGCCCCCACACTAATTTTGCATAGGACATACTGCTCTGAAATAATGCAAAATACACTGCTTTTAGAATATTTTTATAGAAGTAATATTCGCAAGACGCTTTAAAAGGAATATTGATCGATTCAATTTTATAACTAATTCATTGCAATGTTCTGTAATAGTAAGCTTGTTATCAATATAGCAGCCCAAAAATTTTTTAGACTGTGCAATGTTCCCTTCCGCCAAATGTCGTAAAGTTAAAAACAAATTCACTGTTTTTGTTAGATTCAGATTAAGTTTATTTTCCAGGCACCAGTTTTCGATAGCATTGATTGCTATTTTAGAGTTTCGTACTGCAAAACTTATATCAAGATCTGTACTAACTAAGGTCGCATCATCCGCATATAGGATGCAATCAATATCTTGGTTGAGATTGTACGGTAAGTCATTGATACAAATTAAAAAAAGCAGTGACTCAAGTATCAAACCCTGGGGTACACCCTTTCTGTTAGGTAGCTTCTGCGAGATATTATTATTATAGAAAACACATTAAAAACGCTTATCCAAATATGATTTAATTAATGATGTACCTACTTGATCGAAATTATATATCAGACTTAACTTTTTTAACAATATATCGTGCGACACACAGTCGAAAGCTTTTGTGAAGTCAATAAAAGTTGCTACTGAGTACTTGCGTTTTTCGAAACAATCGAGGGTTTTCAACACAAATAAAGTCATAGCATCATCTATGCTCTTATTTTTTCGAAACCCAAATTGATGTTGGAAAAATAAATCATTCGATTCAAAGAAATTTCTAATTTGACAATTCAGAATCTTTTCGAATACTTTAGAGGAAACCGGTAATAGAGAAATTGGTCTATAATTATTTGGATCATTTAAATTACCTTTCTTATATAGTGGCAGCACCCTGGCACACTTTAATAAGTCAGGAAATACCCCAGATGTAATTGCTGCATTTATTAAAACTGTTAGAGGTCCAACCATCACATTTATGCTACGTTTAATTAAATTTGAAGTCATTCCCCAAATATCTTTTGCATTGCTGTTTCTGATTGATCGAATAGCATCTCTAACTGCAACTTCCGATACAGTATGAAATTTAAAATTAGTGTTTTTTAAGTTTATACTATTTGCTTATTTTTTGAGATCAATATGTAAGTTGTTCATGTTTACAGAAAAGCCGTCAGAGACACTGATAAAATGTTTATTTAAATCATTAGCCGTTAGATTTAAGTTTATTTTGTTTTTGCAGGCAGACCTATGTATATTAATAATATCCATATGAGTTCTTTGTCTATTTTGTTTAAAATGATTATTAGCTTGTCTTTCATTAGTCTCTTTGTGATTTTTAATACTTCTGAGGTCAATGTTTACGTTATTTAGTGGATTGGTTGTGCTGGTAGACCCATTTCATTTCCAAATAGCTTGTGCTTGGAGTTTGCTGATTCTTTGGAGTCGTTATCTTGTCGTTCTCATTTTTCTCTATTATGAATCGTGAAGGTGGGTCAGCTAGTGACATATTAACGCCTCTTGTGCGTAAACATATCGTATTCCAAGAAGAATTGGAAGCCAAATATGCATTATTGTGAGTAGAAGTGGAGTCAATTTGTTTAGTGTACTGGATGAAGAGATAATTGCTTAATTTCATACTGGAGATTATTTGCATTCTACTTTTTAACAATTTATCACTGAAAAGCAGTTTGATAGTTTAAATACTAATTAAACAGTATTTTTATATAATAAGAACTGTAAACGGATTTTTTCCTTTGGACAAGAATACCGAGTGTTTACTATTCAAATTCAGTACAAGACTTTTTCTACGCTTGCAAATAAAAATAAGTTCAAAAACATGTAAAATTTTAATAAACTGTAATTATTAAAATGAATCAATTTAATCTGTCAATTTATTATTAATTTAATCTGTCAGTTTATCGACAATCTATTTTAACATTGCACGGTTACATATTTTACGTTCTAGTTGATATTACGCTTTTTGTTTTCACCAATAAAATCTAAATATTATGATTAATGAAACCACTTTTAATGTTTGCACGAATTTATCTAAACATTTACTTGGGGTTGTTTTTTTAGAATTTTCTAATACAGTGTTACATATAGAAAATGCGGTATAGATTTATACTATAAAAAGTACTCAATTATTTTAGTAGCGACGGTATACAATGTCGTTCATTACCTTCTATTATAAAGAGACAATGCCCACTATTAGTACTTGAGTAAATGTAACATTAGCAATAAGTATGCATAAAACGTTATCGTTAAGTATCAGAATACATTATGAGAACTAATAATATCTTGGGAAATGTATTGAAAGCGTAATCTTTTATATACAAACAAACATAATTTGATTCGATGGAACTGATCTTAATTTATGATGAATTGTTGTTATATGAACTACTTATTGATCTGTTGGCTATAAAATTTTATTTAACAATATTTATTCAAATTTTGATTTATTCATAATAATTTTGTGGGTCTAAGATTTAATTGTTCTCTTAAATGCATACAACAACCCTTAAACTTTAATTTCAAAAGAGTTAAAATCAATTTAATGTATCCAAAGTACTGAACATACTAAGTGGGTTTACGAGGGCGGTCTGAAAAGTTTCCGACTTCAACGTGAAGATGGCAGCACTCGTCAATAAAAGTCAGAGAATGTAGTTGTGCATCATTTGACAGCAACACATCAAAGTTTCAGCCATTTTGGAGGCGCAGTTTTTATTTGACAGTCGTTTGAGTGAGTCGATGTGAGTTAGACTCTGTGTACGGAAATTCTTTACCGTCGTTTACCACTGTGAAATTTTGAGCAGCTGAATTTAAACGTGGCCGTATGAACTTGGGAGATGATAAACGTTTGAGACGTCTAAAAACTGTAACTACTGACGATAACATCGCTAAAGTTCCTCAAATGGTGTTAGACGACGGCCGAATTAAAATGAAAGAGATAGCAGAGACAATGGAAATGTTCAAAGAACATGTTTGTTACATATTAAATCAAGAACTAGGCATGAGAAATCTGTCCGCGCGTTGGGTGTCACGTTTGCTAACGTTAAACCAAAAACGTGTTTCAATGAACATTTCCAATGCTCTGTTGACGCAGTTTAGGCGCAATAAATCCGAGTTTTGGCGCCGATTAATTACTGTAATGTATGATGAAACTTGGATACACCACTATAAGTCTAAAACAAAAATACAGTCAAAACAGTGGACTGCAAAGGGGAACCGTCTCCAAAAGAAGCAAAATCTGTTTTTGGCTGGGAAAGTGATCATTACTTTACAAGCTGAAGGCAATAATTGCGGATAAACGGCCACATTTGCAGAAATAAAAATCCTGTTTCACCAAGACAACGCCTCGTCTCACACCTCAACAGTTGTCATAGCCAAAACCCATGAATTACGGTTTGAACTGCTTGACCATCCACTTTATTCACCAGATCTAGCCCCAAGTGACTTCTTTCTGTTCAATTGAGAAGACAATTACCTTTGTGAACAATTATTTTGCAGAGAAAAACGCCGAGTACTATTTCGACGGATTAAAGAGATGGGAGCATTGCTGGGAAAAGTGTAAAGAGTTACAAGGAAACTATGTAGAAAAATAAAAATACATTTTAAGATAAAAATTTTTGTAGCTATGTTAGGTCGGAAACTTTTAAGACCACTCTCGTATATAAACCAAACTTTTGGAATATTTTAATTACAGATTTTTAGTATTCATACCTCAGAAACACATTAGTGTGTGGTAATAAACACATTTTACACCGTAACGTGAAGATTTTTTGTAATTATGTACAGGGTGGTGCATTTATCAGTTTCCCCATTAATGAGATAAATGTCAGAATAATAAAAACTTACAGAAAAGAAAAGCAATTTATAACATGTCATTAGCAGCTGTCAATGATACATTTATGTTATACATATTGTTGTCAACGTGACTTTATTACCAACTTATTAAATCAAAATGTCTTATTTCATGTATTTGTTTTTCCAGCTAAAAGGAAACATCAATCCATTCTGTACATAACGTAGTGTAAGGACCTATAAAGCAAATCAAGTTTTTAAGAGATAATAATGCTTTGAGTAACAACCACTTTTTGTTATTCCTAAAAACGATATCGTTTGTGGGGTACATATCGATTAAACCTTCCAAGTTTTGTGACAATATTTACAATGAAGAAAACATGCTATGACATGATAAAGGTTTGTTTTGCAGAATATTAACAGATTACTGAGTAAAGAGTTTGAATTTACTTAAACAAGTGATTGAACTGCGTTGCTTGGTTGGCCGACATCGATGTGAACAAAAATGATCTAGTATTGAAAATCGGACTTAATTTACTTTTGTAGTGTTGTTTTAATTTGTAAATTTAATTTATTTACAGTTAATCTTTCACACATACTTTTGTCAATTAATGTGTTACTGTTAAGCTGACCGTGGATAATGTTTAATAAGCATTTCTACATTACAGAAATCTAGGTCGTCTGTGTTAACAGAACATCTCCAAAAATGCATTTGATTTTGCATGTACATATATATAATGCTTTATTCTTTCACGTGTAAACATGTTTGTAATAAAAATCTTTGGGGTTTAAAAATTACAACGTTTTGCCACGCTAATATTTATTACACGTGTTTAAACCCCAAAGATTTATATATATACAGTCGACAGCGCGCATTTGTACCATGATGAACTTACACTCGAGTTTTCTCATTCTTGAGGAGTCCCAAAAGGACGAAACAGCTGTCGAGTTAGTCACGCTGTTTGTTTGCTATTCTACAATTTTTTGCAAACTTACAGCAGGCAATTTAAGATTGTCATTTTTGCCAAAACTTAGTTGGTTATAATAATTGAAGGATCGACTAACTGCAGATCCATCAGTCGCCAAAGTTGCTTTAATGCAATCGTAATAGTGTCACACAAGTCAACATTTACGTACAGATATTTACAAAATAAAAATAATATACCATTTAATGTAACTTAGGTACCAACAAATATACATTAAATTAATATCTTGACAATCATTGCAGCTTTTATAATTTATAGGAAAATTCTTCTTATGTAGAACTCTTAGAAAAGATACTTGGAAATTTCAAGACAAAAGTACAAACCAAAACTTTATATAAAAAAACAAATCTTATTTGAAACAATTTAGTTTTTTACATTTACAAACTATATAAAAAGTTTTAGTCAACTAATGCATTTGTCCTAAAATTAGAATTACAATTTCTATGCTATATTTAAAAAAATCTATATTTTATAATAATATAATTACCAACAGAGAAAATATGATTGTTATCGGAACAATAAATTATTCAGATATTAGCATTTAAATAACATGTACAGAGAAGTCCTCAATTTAAAAATTAGTTATTTATAAATTTCACATATTCATTGAAACTAATAAAAACAAAAATGTTAATTTCTGTAACAATACCGTTTTAATTTGGAAAGTTGTTATTCCCATCCAACTGGTTTGAAGAATATTTATGTTTGCGCCCACCTCCATTATTGTTCGATTTTTTAAATGAAAATCCGGGCTGGTTTGATTGCATATTATTATTTCTTATAAGCTCTGAATTTTGATTTATTTTTTAGTTATTTGTTTTATTTGTCCTTATAGTTTTCTTTTTTCTTGCCAATTTATTTACTTTTTTTAACTTTCCGCTAAGCCCAATGTTATTTTTTTTTCTACATATAAAAGACCTAGAGGAGAAGGTGCAAAAGCAAAGCAAGCTTGCAAAAACTGCAAATAAATGTACAAAAAAAAAAGAAGTAGAAAAAAAGAAGAAAGAAGAAAAAGAAGTAAAGGGGGGAAGAAGATTAAAATAGTAGATAGATATAAATACTTGGGATACGTAATTTATTTATTTATTTATTTAATCTATAGTACATTTAAATATTGTATTGTGATGTAAGTGGTATGTATAGTACCCCAGAAGATCAGTATCAACCTGTACAGTGTGGTGGTGAAACTGTGTGCAATTGTGGATTGGTTCGTCTTGGCAAAGCATTTGCTTCAAGGTTTAGGAAAACCTCTAAAACCTAAACATGCCAACCCTTACCCACCATAGTGTTTATATGTAATAATATTAACCAAGTGTAAACATTATAGAAAGTAAATAAGAACATAAAATATAACAGCACAGCTATTGCATGACGACACATAATAGACTGGTCCAAGCGCCAGTCAGGACAATGACGAAAAAAAAAGAAGGTTAAAGAAATAGCAAAACAATCTCATCTCCACAGTGTATTTTTTGTAAAAGTAAAATATCGACCCTATTCCTGAAACAAAGATCAGACAAGAAATCTGATTTGTCCTTACTCAACCCATCAACATTAATTTGTAGAATATTTGTTGTGTGCCCTATATTAGTGTGTGATTGTGTTTTGTGAAATTGTTTTTTCCTAATTATCCGGAAGGGTCTTGATGACCAGGTCCGGAAACCAAAGTGGTGATTCTCAGGAACAACGTGTTTTTCTTGTTCACCATGGAGTACTGTAAGGTACTGATTACCTTCCATATTTTATATTTGCACCAAAAACCCCTAAAAACACACACGAAAAAACTCTAACGAAAATTGACGCACGTTTTGACGTTTAATTTTTAATTACGTCATAAAGTACAATAACAAGGACAATAAGCAGATATAAGGGCTGAGTGAACGTGTTTTTGGGAAAGATTTGGAAAAAAAAATTGTTGTTCAAGAAGATAGTAAAAGGAAAAAACTACTAGTAATGGTTGGATTCTACCTCTTTGTGCCTAAAGCTTCGGCCGCTAATTGAAAGGTGATTCCAAGTACTCAAACAATGTTCAAATAATAAAAATAAATAAAACGCGTCTGGTACTTTACCTCAACGGTAGTGTAACAAGATGTTTGCTGACGTAACATATTTAAAACAGTTGGCACGTAAAAATCTATTGTTTAAAACTTTTATTCCAATATTTAGAAAAACATAGATTTTTCGAAGTTGGTAATTAAGACGAAAAATATCATACGCGTGAAAAAAATTCAAACAAATGGCCGTGTTTAACTTCTCCGCTGTCTTGTTAGCAACGCAACTTTGAAGAAATGGTAGAAATTTGCGTTGCATTTGAACGATTCTACACGCCAACAATCCAAAAATTTGCCTCTTTTGCGACGCCATATTTCAAAAGTATCAAACTGATCAGTTTTTATTCACTTACCCCACTCTTTAAGGCAATTTCCCCGAACTACTATGTATTTTACCTATATACAAAAGAAACAAATTTTTTTTCTTCAAGCGACATTAAAACTTCATATTAATGAACTACTGGCAGACGCTAAAAAGGCTTTTTACTGTCTAAACATTAAAAGTCACAGTTTTGTTGTTTTTAAACTATTTAAAGGTTAGTACCTTGGTTATGTCATATTATGAATGTAACGGTAAAGTATCAACTTGATTTGTCGAAATTAAAACGTCACTATAACACTCGAGAATCTCGAAAATTTGAAAATAACACATGAAAACCAAAAATAAACCCTTGAAGAACAGTAGTTTATTTCTCTTGGAGTAAAAAAATATAATTATTTCTCATAATTTGTTGTATCGGCTAACGCCTCGCCAGCAAACTTTTAAGCTCAACTATTATATTGTTTAACTCCTAGTAAAATAATCTACTATTTTACGTTTTGTTACAAGAAAACACCCCAATTTTTGTTAAGACTTTGATAAATATTAAAAATTTTTAGATATTAACGCTAATTAAATAAATAAGTAAATGGGTTTCTGTCTACTGTATTTTCTATAAAAAGAGTTTTTAAATGATCAATAACAATAGTGGTATTTTTTTATAAAATTTTATAAATTTACATGAATGAACATATCGTACCATATTACTTCCAAAAGTATTCTCCTCTAAATCAAAAATTACGATGCAGTTTAATATTTCTAGACGAGTTGAGAATGTTCGATAGCTTATCGGCGGACCCAAACTTTTTTAACGGAGGATGGTTTTTTTTTATAATTTAATACCCTGTCGTTTATTTGAAAAAAATTACAAACTACATTAGAGTCAAGTTGACACATCGCAGTTTTTGACCTCTAAAACTCCCCGCTTGGGTTCGCCGGTGCAATAGCTAGTACGTTTTGTTGATAAAACGTCTTTGGATTATAAGGCCTGCACAAGAATGCGGTGAGTTTTAATAGACTGGTGGATTTAGAACTTTCGTAATTTTAAATGTCTTGGCTGACGTTGCAAAAGACACAGAAAGAAATAGTGGTGAAGATTGTTGGGTTGGTAGGTTATATGGGATCAGGAATTTAAGAAAAAGTTTTTGTTTGGTAGTGTTAGGAAATGGTATAGATGTTTCCATTAAAGTGATATGATTGTAATTTTGTTTGTGGTTTGTTAAAGATTGCTTATTTAAGAAAGTTTAGGAGTTTAAATGCAGCGTAGTAGATTACCACACAAACGTATAAACATAACACAACTTCAAACATAAATCTGAAATATGTTGGGTTAATATATGCGACTGTGTTAATCATAATATAATATTCTTACATTCTCCATTTTGTCGTTTTGTTTTGATTTTTGGTTTAAGGCTTAATTGAGGTAGGCAAGCATTTGTGAAAATTAAATTATGCCTCTATTCGTAATGAGTCATACGCAATCTTATATGATTTCAACTGTATCTCTCCTCTAACTTTACGCTGGAGGTACACCATCACCAAAAACCAAAGCTATTAATTTTTATGCTCAAACCAAACAAAATATCTAAACTTTTTACTCAATTTCTTTACAGTATCGATTTGTTCATTTGTTTTTATGGCTTAGATTATTTATTTCAAACATATCATGTGACATACCATAGAAGTCAGAAAAAAGTATGAGTTTCGCAATTTGATAGTGTATGTAGGATTTTACGTGAATAGTTAGATACAAGTTGGCTGGTTGAAAGTGTTACAAAAAATGCCAAGTACAATAGAACAGTTAAAAAATTAAACTCGGCAGTGACCAAAAGCCCTAAGCAACTATAAAAACAATTTTGGGGGGGCGTCGCGCGTGGTCTGTCATAAGTCGGTTGATCAGATAAAGAAACACAAAGGGCGTAAACAAGCAAATAGAGAATTTCAGAATATTATACTATGATCATCACAGTCGCAGTCCAGCGTGAAGTTTGGTGGTACTCATATTAAATGTTGAATAACTCTATTACGGTTTGGGCACAAAATTTGTATTATACGGCAAACATTGGCACAAAATTACCACGTGTGAATCGCTTGAATATCGTTGTGTTGTACCTCCAATTTCACGGACCTCTCTTGATAACGTTTTATGCACAATTATGTATAATTAAACTCAATTACCTTAGGTTTGGGAAGATCATAAAACTATAAATTACAAAAAATTAGTTACAAATAATTTCCAATAATTTTATAATGCGTTTTTTTATTTATTATACTTCTCTTTACTCCAACTAACTATTAATATTTGTTTAATGGTTTTTCGCGTACCTACAATAATTATTAATATAGTGTATATAATCCCATTTTTATTGTAAGCGTGTGTAATCTTCCGACTAAAACAATTAATTGAAAAATAGGGATCAAAAATTGATTTTCTTAATTTTAATTTTTTAAGCTTAGTTTAGTCAACAAAAATTTTAACACCTTAGAAAAAATAATAATAATTTATCGTCAAACAACACTTTAATCAACTTTAAATATCAAATGTAATCAATTAATTAAAACATAATCTTCATTTTATAATTAGTAGAAAATAATTAAGTACATTTTTAAAACTCGTAAAAACTTTAATTATTTTGTTAACATCTAACATATTTGTAAAATTAATGTTACAATTATTTTCATCGTCGGAATTACTTTCTTTCCTTTTGTTAAGCGTTCTTCTCGCCATTTACTAATACATTTACTGAGTTTACATTACAAAAACGATGTTAGCACAGAATTCAAGCATAAAATTGCTAGTCAAAAAACGGAGGAAGGTTTCAACAGCTTGCAGGCAAAAATAGGGTCATATAACAAATGCTTATAAGGGAGGTCTGATATCGATGTCAGTTCATTTCCTGGCTGCAGTAATTTAATGGAGTGTGTTAATGACTCGCTGTGGGCAAACCAGAGAAAATCATAGATTAGGGAATGAACAAAGCCGTGCAGGACTTTCAACGTTAAAGCTGCTGTATAAAGTGCTCTTATATATTTATGCCTTAGTGGCGCTTACCTCCAAACGTTGCTTTGAAACGTAACGTAAAACCACAAGTACGTATTTGTTTTTATGAACAAAAACTACTCATTAACAAAACAAAGCAACTAATCGTAGGTAACGTGCTTTAATTAGAAGTAAGCTAATCATTCGTATATACAGCGGATTTACACATTTCCAATTTAATTAACAAGGAACGTAGCTAAGGATTAAAATAAGAACATCAAGAGTATTCGCCGTGCCCGAATAAATATTGATTCAATTTTTTGTATTGTAAAAGCTTACACTGTAATTCCCTGAGTAATATTTAATTAGAACAACGTAAAACACTGTTATTATATCATTCCCTTGTGCATTGTGAAATGCTTATTTCTGCGGTATAACTAATCTACTTTTAGGCATATCTTTGCAAAATTGGACGACTTAATTACAAGAAAAATTTAAAGTCAACTATCGTAAAACATTAATCTCCACTGTGCGTTATTAACAATTCATCTCATCGTTTTTCTTTTGTATTACATTCTAGACATTTAGCTAATATTTACTTTCAATTTAAATTAAATCTTAAGCTGAATTTAACTGTAATTTTTGTTTCAGAGAATCCAAAATTCAGTGAACCCATAACAAACGTGACTGCAGCTGTTGGTCGTGAAGCCATTCTGGCATGTCTAGTTGAAGATTTGGGAGCATATAAGGTTGTAGATATTTTTTGTTTTGTATTTAATTATCTTAATACACTTTCTTAGTAATTTTTATTTATTTCATATTTTCTAATAGTTGTACATTCTTTAAACCAAAGGAGTGATCACATCAGCAATAGTTATTGTAATTGTTTTTTTTTAATTTATTTTCTTGTGCAGCAATTTTAAAATGAAAATTCCTTGTTAAAAAAAATTACAGAGAATTAAATATTCTTTATTATTTTTTAATTATTCAAAATTAATATGAACAAGATTGTAAAAATTGAAGTTCAGCACAAGATCTATTTGCATTTTAGTAAAATTTACTTTAAATGCATTCGCCTAAACTTCCATATTTGATTAAAACCCGAAAAATGTTTCCGAATAATAAATTTAACGCGCAATTCAAACCTCTTAAAAAAATTATTGATTTATACTAAACCAAATAAATAAGCTCGTGCTTGTGTCAGATCCAGAATAAAACCGTGACAGCAAAGAAAAATGTTTAAATTATATAATAATGTGATATAATAGTCGTAAAAGTTCAACAGCAAAAGATTTCACGCTTGAATATTGAATTAACTTTCAAGTGAACAGCCGCTGAAAAAGATTTCAGATTAAGCAACAAACAAGTAATTGTTTTTGTTTTATTTTTTTACGGAAAATTTTAAACAAAAAATTTTCTTTTTTATTTTACATTTTTTTGTATTTGACGTTTAGAATATGTAGAAAATGTGTTTTAAAATTTAAATTTGATACTTGAAATATACACCAGATTAAAAATCGGAGAGTGAATCGTAATTTAAATATAAAGATGTATACTCAGCGATGAAATAACAGTTTTTTTAAGATAAATTTTGCAACTACTTTTTAATATTACGTAGGATTCATAATAACATAAATTTATTATCATTGATTTTCTAATGGCTTACATTTTGTAAATTCTAAACACTGGAATTGATTTAATTATGTAATTTTAAGGAGCTTGTGTATTTAATACATGTTTTGACTATAATTAAATATTGAAGTTACAATGTAATGTGCTACATTTATCCACACTACAAACTACCCAGTCTATTTTGATTTTTAATATTTTGCAAAAAAATTCTAATGAAAAATGTACTTTATTTTAAAAAAATGTATAATTTATCAGATTTTTCTGGCATTTAATTTTACAATTGATAGCTATCGTAACAACGTTGACAGCACATTAAAGTTTAGTTACTGGTTACATAAGTAGCTATTATGTAGTGTCTGAATAATGCAATAAGTTATTCCGTTTAAGATAGTCGTTATAAATATACTGACTTCCAGAAACATTGCAACACCTAGAAGTTGTTGAACGATTTTAATAAAATTTTCAGGAAACGTCTATTTTTATTAAACAAAGTGATGATTAAAATTTGAATAAAATCTAGTGAGTAGTTTTTGTTTTTTGCCTGTTGTTTACATAGCACATAGTAACAATAAATTTGAAGTATTAGACCATTTAGTAACTGTCAAGTTTGCAAATTGTTGTTGTTTCTTCACAATTTTATTCTGAACTTGAAAACAATGCCGAGAGTACGTCAACATCAACATTTTGTCCAATTAAGTGATATTGAACGTGGCCGTATTATTGGTATGAGAGGCCGGACTTTCGCTAAGAGAAATAGCTCGTCGTGTAAACAGAAATGTTTCATCGGTATTGAGATGTTGGTCTAAATGGTCCGAGGAAGGGGTTCAACATCGTTTTCCTCTTACACCACTTCACCGTCTACGCAGACTAGAGTGGAGCAACAAAAGGGTTAATTGGGCGCAAGAATGGCATCAAATTGTGTTTAGTGACGACTCCCGATTTTGCTTGTGGGCCCACGATGGTCGTAGGAGGGTCAGACGGATGCGTGGAGAACGTAAAAATCCAACAATTTTGTGGAATGCAACACAGCCCTCACTCAAGGAGTTATGATATGGGGTGCAATATGTTATGGTAGCAGATCACCCTTGGTCTTTATTGACGTCAACCTTAACGCAGTTGGTTACATTGCTAATGTGCTACAACCAGTTGGCCTTCCATATCTTCAAGGGCTGCAAAATCCCATTTTCCAGTCTGGAAAATTCTGTCCAAGAATTTGAAAATCATTTAAGTGACTATCTTGAGGTTAACAGCAAACATTTTGAACACTTACTTTAGGTACACTCATCACCAATAAATTTGGAGCAGTATGTTGTTTCTTTTTCTGTTAAAGTATTGATAAAATATAGATTATCGTCGGAAATAATATAATTAAAAAGTTTGAAATATTTTGTTATCGAAAAATTATGGTCCTAAACATATCTGTTATGATCGAGTTACTGAAGTTTATTTCATTTAATTATGATATGGATTATATAAATAGAATACTATTAAGATATTATATTTAAACTTCTTTCATATGCGAAACTTTGATATTGCCTTTAAAAAGTGGATTTATTCAAAATTAGTTTTGCAAAGTTTTTTAGGTTCCTCACTAGCTAGAATTTAAAATCATTTTTAATTATACAAGGTGTCCCACTTTAATCGACCACTTCTCAACTATGACATTTTTAATAAAAACATAAAATTTTTATTTTTTATTCTGAATCTACATGAAAAACTATGGTGACTTTATGTCTACGAGTGATACTTTTTGAGATATCGATTTTTAAACACTTTCTTGGGTCAATACCGGTTTTCATTTATTAATTATTTTAAATATTAAACTTTGCTATCAAAAATGATGAATAACTTGATAAAATCAAATGCAACACCCTGTATATTTTTTCTCAAATTAATATAAAATTTAATTATCTACAACTTTGGTATAGTAGTCTGTCCACAAAAACTCAACTTTTGTCCGTGAAACTCGTTTTTTTTTATCAAAAATACACATCTCATCAAAAACTTTTATTGACAATATCAAATTATTAAATAGATCATCAAAAGTAGAACAAAATTGTTTAAAAGATTATGTTAAATAGAGGAAAAAATATCTGAATAACTGGAAGTGTCAAATACGAGAAGAATTCTTAATAAACGTGTCAGCATTCAAAATCTGTTTTTGCCAGATGGTGTTGTACCCGATAAGGATGGAATTTGTTTTTTGTAACACCTTAATTACAGGAATCTTTAAAGTTTCAACGCTATCTGCTGTTTATTGTACTCAAAAGATAGGATTCTTAACTACTGATGACGACGTCAAATTGCATATTCTCTTCAGTACAAACGTGTTTCCTAGTATTTTTCTAGTAGTTTTTTTTTAAATCTCAACTCGAGGATTTGGTTGTAATTCCGGATTATCTGCTTTATGATTATGAGCTGCCCATAAACAATATCTATTCGATTTTTTAGTGAAATAAACCATACTAACTAATTCTGCTGTCGAAAACTCACTCATTGTTAAACTAACGCAACAAAGATACAATAAAATTGTGATAGATAGGACAATTACTAACACAACTCTGACAACAATAATCTTTTGACGTTTGCATTTCATCGCCTACTTAATTTTTCAATGAAAATTTTCGATAAAAAACGAGTTTCACGGCTCCATTATGAAAGTGAGACAGCTTATATAATAAAAATATTTTTGTAGCCACTAAAAAACTTAAACAAATGGTCAAAACTGACTTAAAAAAAAACTATATCTTGAAAGCTACATCAAAGATCCGCCTAATACACCGACAGATTGTATAACCGGTTCAAATCGCAAACTTTGCACAATTATATTTTAGTATGGTCCATGATTCTTCATGTTGGATTGCACAACTATTTCGATATCAATTCCAGTAGGTACTCTCTGATAACAATAATAAAATTACTTATTGTTGCATTTTAATCCGAAAACTTCTCGTAAAATTGTTTAGTTTTCGTGTCAGATCAATCATCTAATTAGTGTTCCGATTGATTATGTAAACCTTAACAGATACAATTTGTTTAAATTATTAATTTTAATTGTTTAATTGAAATGTTAGTTGTAGCCTACATTTTTTTTATAATTTGCAAATGTTTAGATAAAATTTTACTCTATTTATTTATTCAAAGAAACTGTGTAGGTACGTCAAGATTTCATAATTAAAGAAGTAAGGAAATGGAAAACTACTTTGTTTGTGGAATTGTGTTAACAAATATTAGGATTTTTTAACTGAGTATTTTTACGTTTATTTTCTATTTAATTTCATATAGGTAATTTAGCTTTCTCTCTCTTTTATATTAACAATATTCTTCTTCATGGAACAGCATGATTGCAATTAGTCCGTGTGTGTGCAAATAAAATAAATTTCAATAACAAAGAATTAAAATTCTTAATATGCTAATAAAGAACATAAATGTTATGCAAATATTATGATATTGAAACCTGAATTTTCTTAAAAACTAAATTTATTGAAAATATTTTAAAAACGCAAGTATTGAGCTAGTTAACGTCAAATACAATGTACAAAAACTTTTGTTACACGCAATTAAAATAGTTGCATCGGTTTAAGAGCTGTTTAATCGGTTACAGACGTAATGAGACATCTATAAAAATATATTAATAGCAATACAAAATATCGTGCTCTCCCGTTGATATTTCACACATTTAAATATAAATGAATTAGCAACACATCAAACAAGTAATAGTCAAACCTAGATAGCCGTTCTTATTGAGTGAGACGGTTCCTTATCCTCCTTGAGAGACAAACTTATCTCGCTAGCTAAGTACACAGAGCGTGTGGATTCAAATGTAACAAGGAGTAAATTGGTTATAAGCGCCACCCGGACTTATAACGTAATTCGTCAAAGTAGTCAAGGTTACTTTGATAACAATAGAACTAAAAGGAGTACAAGTAATTTATCTAACGACATAAAGTTCTTCAACATTAAACATACAGTTACCTTGAGATAAGTTACTTAAACTATGATTACATAGGTGTATCAGTCATTAAAGCGTCCTTTGGAGCGTTCGACATCAATAGTTCCCAGTTATAGTTAAAAAACGGTTTGGTACTGGTAATTGGATTGTTCGGATACACACGCTACAGTTGAAATAGCTGTAAACCAAAGCACTGGTAACAATTTAAGTCTGCGGCAAAATATTGAAGGAAAGTCCTTTCCGATGATAAGACGAGATACCCCAACGTCGCTGGTTTCCCTATCTTGCGTAACAAAATTCTAACCGGCACCACCAAACAACATTGGTATTATTTCCGAATACCACTTACTCGAGTACAGTTCCTTTTTACAAACACGGCTGTCCTCGTTGCCAGTCAAACACAAAGAGAAAAAACGTAAAACGAGCGCAATTGGATTTAGTCGTTGACCTTGTCAGTGACAGTAGGCAGGACCGTGATAAGCAAAGTAACACGTATGCAATAGCTATTTACATTCGAATGCGGTAAGTTCAAATTTAAAGCGCGACAACTTTGTTTAATAGTTGGAGCGTTGTAGAAGAACTTAACACATGAGATTTTGTATAAAGCTTTTTGGCCGACAAATTTTAAAGTCTGAATTAAAAAAAAAATAATTGATTGTTGGATTTGCTTAAACATAGTGAGGGCTTTTAATTGTGTGACTCTGTTTTGTGATAGTCAAAATGAGCGATAGTGATGTTAGTTTTACCTCAACACCCCCTGAAATAAAGCAATTAGCAGATGAGGCTACTAAACAATTACTACCAGAAAAATCAAAAGTATGAAGCTCAGTATAATGTCTTCAAAAATTGGTGTAACGTAAATAAAGCAAAAGTCTACTCTGAAAATGTTCTTCTTGCGTATTTTACACAATTAGTGGATAAAAACCAAATCGTTATGGGCTATCTATTCGATGCTACGATCATGTATTTCTCTTTACGATAATTTAGACATTTCAAAATATGCGAGACTGATATCTTTCTTGAAAAGAAAGGCCGCACTTGATAAACCAAAGAAAAGTAAAGTTTTGGAGGCAGATCATATCTCTTCCTTTATCACCCAAGCCCAAGATGATAATTTTTTATTAATGAAAGTAAGTACTTACATTTTCCTATATTCTGCAAAAAAAAATTTGTCATTTGCACCAAGATTACAGTTACATACTTATCTTCAAGTTGTTTTAATAATTGGATTATCTGCAGTTTGTAGAAGGGACGAATTATTTAAAATGGTTATTAGTGACATTGAATTCAAGGATGATATCCTGCTTATTCAGATTCCTAAAACAAAAACAAATGTTAGTCGTTCTTTTGTTATATCAAATATAGAATGGGTTAAGATCGTTAAAAAGTATTTGGCACTACGAATGAAAATAACTAAAATCAATGATCGTTTATTTCTGCGTTATGAAAAGGAAAATGTTGGGACTTACCTGTAGGCATTAATACTATAGGTTCAATTCCCTCAAAGATTGCAGAGTTTTTACATTTAGAAAACTCCAAAGAATTTACAGGCCATTGTTTCCGCAGAAGTTTGGCCACTTTATTAGTAAATCAAGGTGGTGATTTGCTATCGTTGAAAAGACACGGCGGTTGGAAAAGTAGCAGTGTGGCCGAGTCTTATGTGGAAGAATCCTTAAAAAGAAAAAGGGAAGTTTCAGAAATGATCACCGAAGTACCATCAACTTCTAAAAGACCTACAATACAAGTTAATGTTACTAATCCTCTAAATACAAATATTCAGTCAGAACAGCTGATTCCTGGTTTATTTTCAAATTTAGAACATTGTACAATAAGCGTAAACATTTACAACAATTGTACAGTGGAGAGAAAATAAGTAATAACATGCAAAAATTATTTTTGTTATAAATTTTGATAATTATGATTCTACATGGTTCAAGTATATTCTTTTAATGAATGGTTACATGGAAACGCAAGCATTAAGCAGGAATGGCTTTTAGGGATGTTAGAAAGTCAGTCAGGATATCTACAAATAAATAATTTTAAATTGAGGTTAGTTATTTTGTTTGCCTTACCTGATTTAATACCATAAAATTACCCGTCATTACACCTTAAATGTACTATGGAGAGTCACATGCTTTCTCACATTTCTCTGTTATACACATTTTACTCCCGTAAACTAAAATAATTCCATTAATGTTTTTATATATAGTTGTGGAATGACCATTGTAACAAAAGGTTAAACGACATTTGTGTTTTGGTTCAAAATATACAAAATAGATGTCGCTCTAACCAAAGTACTTACACGCATTTACTTTTTTGCTAAAATAAAACATAACGATTTATTTGAAGCAGAATAATTATAGGTGACAAGTAGTTTATTACATAGGCTTAATTATAGTACCCAAAGTTTGTTTCTTAAATCACCCTAATCGTCCGGTGTTTTTTGCCCAAATAATATTGAGGTCCAGACATTTTGGAGACTACGTTGTTTTGATGAAACACTTTTTCCTTTATTAACAGACGTATTATCCTTCAAATACAAGACAGATTAAAAAATACTGCAACAGTTAATATTTAATACTACCTGTTGAAATGTGTAATTATTTTTTGGATGCAGCAGTTCTACCGGTGCGGTGGTCTTATTATGTTTTCTAGAATGTAGAGATATCGTTGGGAAGTTAATCATTTCTGTATATTCCAACATACACCATTACCTCTGAAGCTCCTTTATCCCCAAAGATTCACACTAAATCTTCCAGTCTTTGTCACATTGTGAAGGAAGTGGGACTCATATCTGTTATTGGCACATCTATACACTTTCAATGGATCATCATGCTAGTTATAAAACACTTTTAAAAAATTATATAATTAAAATTTAGGTCAAACTAAATTTACCAGTAATATGATTAAGTAAAAAATCTTAGCTAGTTACTTTTCCGTCTGAGAAAATAACGTTCCGTAAAAATTCTAGAAGTTCTTTAAGGTAGCGTTGACAAAACTCAATAGGTCTACGTTTGTGTTCCTCAGTCATAATTTCCATGGTTTTTTAACCGCCTCACTGTAGTACTTTAAGAATCAGAGAAGTCGGTTTTTAATATATCGTTTTTCTTATGTTTGAAAATGGATGTCGTTCTTCATAATTAATCAGAACTCTGTCCAGTGCGTTCGTTGAGACCTTGTTTGCACCGTTTTGAGGTTCGTCTTCACGTGCAACATTTCGAATGCTTAAATGACGTTCTAAAATATTTATGACACAATAACGTATATCCAATGTTAGATAAGTTATGAGTGAACTCATCCCCATGTTATCAGTGATTTTTCCACTCTTTTTGACAAAATAACTCATCTAATCCTAGACCTGACCGGGATGAAGCTTTCACTGTGAAAGCGAAACGTTGCCTTAAAACAGGACTTGAGAGTTTTTTCGATCCTTTCCTTTGAATAGTAAGGAACTAGACGTGCCCTCACTATCTTGACATTGTAAGCAATTAAAATAATAATAAGTGAAAACACATTCAATATTATTATAATTAAAATGGTTAAATGCAAAAACAATTATAAAAGAAGATAATAATGTTTTCTAATACATATATATTTAAAAAAAACAATATTTTTCTATGTAATTGGCATCAATGTTTTATTTTAATTTATTATAAATTATTTCCATTATCACTATTTACATACAATGAAATGAGTAATTTATTTGTTGTTATAACATAAAAATACCCCACTCATAAATGAATTATCAGAAAGAAAACAACAAAATATAATATATTGATGAAATTCTATTTATATAGTCTACCTTAGAATTAATTTGAATAAACTTTAGTTTATTATAAATTATTGCTTGACTGCTTAACCATAACAGAACAGATATCTATAGAACATTCTATGACTTTATTTGACTTGTTTTGTAGTATTTTAATTCAGTTATTATAATCGTTTTTTCGATTACTAAACATAGCAAATAGTTCTATTCTAGCATATGCAACGATAATGCAATATTTCAACAGCACATTCAAACAGGAAAAAAGGTGTGTTGCAAAAATAAATTGTCTTTGTAAACAATAGGCAAATCTCAGGTAGTTGTGTTTATCCGTTTATCTAATGATTGAACTAGATATACCCATTTAATCAACTTATTTTCAGAGACATCATAGTGTTCTAAATTCATTGGTGATAAGTTTACTTTTGCTAATATTTTCAACAATTTCTGTTGAGTAAAGGTTGTTGAAGACTATTTTTCTCAAAACCATACCGACACCTATAAACCGTTGTAACCATTTTTTTAATTTGAGGTCAAAAAGGGAAGTTACAATAAAAAAAGGGTTGGCTTTTTCAATTTTTTTTTTAAGTTGGCAATGCCACCGTAAAATTTGAAGTAAACTACAAAAAACTTTTATTAAAACTATTTTCATACCTTATTCATATTCTAAAAGATACATTCATCCAATTCAGATTTTTGAACCACCCACTATTTTGTACATCCTAATAATAATTTTTTGCGTATGTAATTATTATCAAGTCAATGATTTTACGGATGCATATCAATCCGTCAGCTACTAGTTGTAGAGAGCATGTTGCTACAGTTTGTTTGTTATGTAGGTTTATTGTATCAAAAAAAATTTTCAATATTTTACTAAAATAATGTTAACATTAAACTAACGTCTTATTCCTTTAATACATTTGATTGGATTTAATTATTATTTTGTTCAACAAATTCAATTCAATTCAAATTTAAAATACTCTGAATTTATTTTATGGCTACTGTCACAAAATATTGTGAAATGTGGTGATCAAAATAATTTCTCATTTCCTGTAATAAATTTTATTGAACTAAAATAATATTTTGTTCAACAAATCAACACTTTAATTTAAATTTTTTCTCCAAGTTAATTATTCTATTTTGCATCTTAGACTCGTAAAAAATAATAGATCTTAAAAGTGTAAGTCAATTTGCCAAAGAAATCGCATTGCTTTAATCGTTTCTTAGAACATTTTAAAGAATAGTGAATTAAATTTAAATTTAAAATAAATTTCGTTTGTTGTATGGTTGACGCAACGAACGTCTGAAGTAGTCAAGCCGTGTCCACGTGATAGTTTTTAGTATTGTTAGAAAAACGATATTTATACTGCCGTCTCAAATCTCATTACGTAGTATATTACGTCGCTTCATTAATCCATGCATTACCCGCGACGAGTATAAACAAATTCAATCCCAATTGATGAGATGGAGATTACACTAAATGATTTTGTATAATGTCGATTACAATAATAATGAGCATATGGAAAATAACGTATTATATTATTATTCTAACTTAATTAAGTTACGTTTATTGTAAGAACTGCTATAAATCGTTGAATTAGTTTGTTTTTAAATTTGACCTAAGCAATGAATTACGAGGATATATCGAAAAATTCTTAGCCTACTATAGAACCAAACAAAATTTTAATGTCAAAATATTTTATTACTCAACATATTCTCCTCTTAATTGGATACATTTATTACAGCGAACCTGCAACGTCTCTAGACCTTTCAAAAAAAATTTTTCTTTTTGCTCTGCAAACCAGACCTCCACAGCTTCTATTACCTCCTTGTTGGAAGAAAATGTACGACCTTTTAAACTTTTTTTTAGTTGAGGAAAGATGTGATAGTCGGACGGAGCCAAATCGGGTGAATAAGGGGGTGTTCTAGTAATTCAAACCCTAAATCACGAATTTTTGCATGGCAACATGAGATTTGTGTGCAGGGGCGTTGTCCTGCAAAAACAAAACACCTTTGGATAGCTTTCCGCGTTTTTTCTCTTTAATATTTTCCCGTAGAGTGGTCAGTAATGTCGAATAGTAATCTCCAGTTATTGTTCTACCCTTATCCAAAAATCAATCATGATTACTCCATGGCAATCCCAAAAACTGAAGCAAGAACTTTTCCAGCAGATTTTTGGACACGAAACTTCTTAGGTCTTGGAGAACCAGAGTGTCGCCATTCCATCGATTGTTGCTTTGTTTCTGGATCGTAGAAATGTACCCAAGTCTCATCCATAGTAACAATTCGGTTTAAGAAGTCTACATCGTTTTCAAATCGAGCACAGATCGAACGCGATGCTTCTACCCTTGCACGCTTTTGGTCAACATTCAAACATTTGGGGATCCATTTTGCAGCAATTTTTCTCATGTCCAAATTGACGTGAACCATATGATGAACGCGTTCGTATGAAATATTCAGTGCTTCAGATATCCGTTTTAGCCCAATTCGACGGTCTGATAAAATCATGTCATGAACTGCATCGATATTTTCGGGGACTGACACAGAAACTGGCCTTCCCGATCGGTCATCATCTTCAATGGAAAATTTACCTCTTTTGAAGCTTGCATTCCAATTTTTGACGGTCGCATACGAAGGACATTGATCACCAAGGGTATTAAGCATATCTTCGTAAATCTGTTTACCTCTTAACCCTTTTAAATACAAGTACTTGATGATGGCTCGATACTCCAATTTTTCGATTTTCACAATTTCGGTGGACATCTTTTTTCATTTAATTTATTGCGTGACTCTGGTTTACTTTTTTGACGTCAAACTTTACACTGACACTTCTAATAAGTTATTGTTCGTTGCTATGGTAACGCAATATTTTGTTTATCTAAGGAACTAGTCTAGGCTAACTAGATATCAATACATCCTCGTATATTAAATTTGTATTTATTTAACGCTTTTTTAGTTTTAATATCGATGATCTTTAAATTTTATTTTTATAAGAAAATGTGTATGTAATGATATATATTAAATGCATTTTAGTCTGTGGTTTTTAGCATAAACAGGTTGCTTTCTCCGTATTTCCTCTAGTTATTGTGGAATGAAACCACTTGGAGATTGTCTTACTTTCATTGCTATTATTATCCAAGATTGTTGATTTGACTAGCTACCTGTAACTTAGGTTTGGGACACATACTGGGTACTATTAGTCTATCAGACAAAACCTATTAACAGAAGCACTACTAAAGTTTAGTTTTAATACATGGTAACTTAAATAGGATACTGTGGTTAATAACAACTTATAAACACTGTATATCTTTTCTATCACAACTTGTTTATTTAAACTGTATACATGTACTTCGAGAGCTATTCTCTCATCTTCAACAGAAGACTAATATTAAATATTTAAGTTTAAACTAAGCACTTATATACTAATTACACGCTGGAATAATCGATAACTAATTCTAAGCTATTACAATCTATACTATTAAGCAACTTTGTCGACAGGTATGTAAAAGCAGTTACATAAGTCGATCCTTCGATAATTATAGCCAACATAACCGTTAGAAAAAAAAAATTTTGAATCGCCTGCTGTAAATTCGCAAGACGTTGCTTAATGCGAACCAGTGCGTACGTGATCGCTAACACGAGTCGACACTAGATGTCGCAAAACCTACAATCTATACTATGCTTATTATTTACCTTATGATTGGCTACACTAGATTCTTCGAGTGCGTAGTAGTTAAAATGAGCCAAGTGCTTTTTGAATCTAGTGACAATATTGCTCTTTTGGTTTGGCCAAAATATGCTAAATTACAATCATTACAATTAATTCTAACTATCCCTGATTTTTTATTGTCGCACAATGTGTGCACAATATATTTCCTAAATGACAATTACTCTTAAATACTAATATTATATCAAATTTGTTAAATGTAGGTTTAAGCCCTATAATTAACACAGGGTCATATGGACTAATACAAATTTTGATATTTTGATGTTGTTGTTTAAAAGGGTGCTGTTATTCAAACATTTTTTTGAATTTAAGTTTGTTGACTATTTTGTTTACTAAAGAATGGTTACAACCATTATATTTGACTGTGTATTTTATAATAAAAAGTTCCTTCTTAAATATGTCTTTATTTAAAGAAAATTTATCAGTTGATATATTAAAACTTAAAACTAGTCATTATGTGCTGTTGGAAATGATTCGAGTAGTTTGTAATGTAACTAAAAGTGCCAGTGTTTTTCTATAGATGTGAATTTCTAATTTGTCGTTACATCTTATTAATAAAACATTTAAAATGGAGAGATTCTGTTCTGTTTCCTTTTCGTGGGTAAATTGAATTGTAGAGAATTAATTATTGAGTTCCTTTAAGAATGTGTCTATGTTATACATATTTATGTCAAAAATCATCTTCCATTAATTTCAATGTTTACGGCAAACTATGCAGTAAATAGAATATCTCATAAAATACTATTTCAACTAAGTTCATTTTGCTTTCGGGAGTAACAACAATTCTTGAAAGTGATGCATTTTAGTTAATTCCCAGGTATTTGACATTTCGGCCACCAATTATTCCTCTTTTTCCGACAAAAAAAATTATCTTTTACTCTATTTAATCTTCTTCTCCATAATGTGCCCATGCTGTTTTCATTAACTGCAGTTGACAGAAAGTTTATAACTGTGAGTATTTCCTTTGCAATATAAATCAAATGGACTATTATTCAAACAGCATTTTCCGTATATTTGTTCCATTACAATCTTCCTCCTGTTGTAAGAATGTAGGTCCACAAAAGTTCTTATCTATTTCTTCTTCAAATAGTCTGCTTACTTTTACTTTTTCAAAGGTATTTACAGATTTTAAATGTTTTATTACCGTTGGAGGGATAAAATCATTAACCACTACCCTGGTCCTAATTTTTCGACGTTTCGCCTGAACCTATGCAAGCTGTATCAAGGTTTTTGAAATTCATTCTTAAATTTTAAGAAGCTTTTATAATGTTTGCATAGGTTTAGGTGAAACGTCGCCAAATTAGAACCAGAGTGGTGGTTTTAATGATTTCATCCCTCCACCTGAATGAATTCTTACAAGGATTGTTGAAAATGTGGGATCCATTTTGCATTGGTTAATTTTTATAAATTAAATTAATGAAAGGGTATTTAAGTCTAATCCAATTCTTTATTAATAAACAGAAACAAGTTAACTAGTTTCGACCACATTAAAAAACTGATGGTCATCTTCAGAAGTAAAATTAATTAATTAATTAAATATAAAACAATTTAGAGTAAAAACATTTTTAGATAGTATTATAATAATACTAATCTTATTACAGATATATGTTTTTCATAATACTGTGTTAAACTAAATTAACAAACTGAAATTCAATTTTCAACTGTACTAAGCAATGGCAGTAATCGAATTTATATGTTTAAAAATAATTGAAACGTTTAACCAAAAATACTTGTTAATAGAGGGATGCAGTTAATATTCTATAACGATTATAATATGGCAAAAATACATAATAAAATAGGTTTTATTAATGTTTTTATATAGCATATTTAATTACAATAAATAATAAGTTACAATATGTTTTGTTCTACATGGCTGTTAATAAAAATTATCGGCATAAATCAATCATAAATTAATTATAACAATCAATAATTTATTGATACATCTGTATACAGTAATGAGATTCTAAAAATACCCAATGCAGCATTAAATTATTAGAATAACTTATTGAATTCATTAAATTTATGCCATGCAATTAGTTGTTTTGTGTTTACTTAACCAATTAAATTAGTTCGGTATTTTAACGTAATTTTTAAAGTAGTGTTTTGCATTACAAACTGTAGTTTAAGACTACTCTTTAACGTTCTACTTTTGGTGGATGTTTTTGTTTAAATGTTGCTGTTGGTGTTCACGATTTGTTCAATAACAGCTACAGGCTTCTTTTACAAATCTATACTGAAATATCAATTTAATTGAAAAAATTACAGATGATTACATCATTTAATAATTACTAATAATAAATTTGAAAACAAGTAAATTATCTAGTGTAAAATATATAAATTACAGAAGGCTATTTCTCTCTCAAAAATCCGTGAATTCTAACAAAGCGGTTCACTCCAACAGCAGACCCGATAACGGGAGATTTGCAAATAAAATTACAATTACTCATTTGATAAACAAAGAATTAATTTTTAAACTCACCGGGGGACTCTGCCACCTTACTTTATCGTCATTTGGTTAACTCCGTTTATTTAATTACTCCATTTAGTATATTTACAAATTAATTTACTTTTTGACAACTAGCTAGTGTCACCTGAAACAAGTGGAAGTTCTCCGGCGCTTAACCTAGTTGGCATCCCAATGACCAGATCGGCGGTACCAAATAAGACTAGCCTCTCCACCTGCTTCATGCCGTTGAGGTAATTTGCAACACCCCCTTTTGCGGGTAACCCCACCTGAAAGAACCACGACATTGTGCCGGGCAACTGTGCACTGGAAGTGAATTGTTAAGTGATATTCAAGCACATCAAAAAACCTTTTTTGTTGCCGACTTACTACTTACTTGCGTCTCCACTATCGGTCTACTCAAATCTCAACATCTTGCAAATTATAATAAAATAGAATCTCATATTTTCCATTATTAAAAATAAATTTGATTTCATCTGTCAGTCACTCCTACAAAACCTCCGCTCTCTATGTTTTTATTTTTAACACTAGGTAGTAGCAATAGCTTAAAATCGAATCAGTCGTAATTAAATTTTACAATTTCCTTAGTCAATATAGGTGATTTTTACTTTAAATTTTAATTTAAGTATGGAAAAATACAATATTCTAGCTAAATACTTAGAGAGCGATTGGCCGATTAGAAACTGGCCAAACATAGCAACTAGTTGCTTTTTGGAAACAAAACATGTTTGGCAAAGACAAAGACAACTGAACTGAAATCCAGCTTTAAAATGAGTTTGCTACCGCTACTGCAAATTTTAAAAAAGGCCTGGATGTTGTGAACAGAGAAGCATGTATATTGGGATCACAACGACTGAACACAAGTTTTGTTTTTTTTCTTAACAGAATGATGTATTGTGCTATATTGAATAACCCACTGATCTTTTGTACAGCGCAGCAGCGAGAGAATAATTTATATTGATTGATAATAATTAATGTCTACACCAAGAAAACATCATTGAAAATTTGTTAGTGGTAGTGGCCTTGTTCTTCAGGTAGAACTAAAAGAACATGCAGGGGACGCATTGGGAAGACAAGTTGAAGAAGACCGATCCAAGAGCCAATCACGACAATGACAAAAAACAGTAGTATGAAGAAATAACAAACAAAATAATAGAAAAGATTGGTAAGCCATAATACAGCTTTATTTGTTAAATTATGAATATTTAAAATTTCTCCTTTAAACTTTTTAATGAACAATCTTCCACAATGTGTGCAACGGTCTCTACTTTGCTTCTACAGTCACAGTTTGAATTAGAAATGGTACTATATTTAAGCAACATAAAACTGTACTTATTACAGGGTGAATCAGAACGAACAGGACGGACATTTATAGCAAAACAGTAAAAGTTTTACAAGTTTTGTCTTTTTAGTAGCTTGCAGGGTTGATAAACTTTACATTTTAAAATTATTTTGAAATATACAGTATGTCCCAGAATAGTGTGGGGCATCAAAGTTATGTTTTTTTGTATTTTATTGCGTTTTTTGATTGCCCGTAAAAAATAATGTATACTTTTATAAAGGTTTCATATACCTAAATACAGAGCGTTCTGAGTTACGTCGACTTTTCTTAAAATATGAAGTATTAAATAAAATTGATTATCATCTAATTTAACAAATCATAAAAAATTAACTTTTACGTCATAACATATTAATAGGAGATTGTAGAAGGCGCTTAAAACTGTATTACTATTACTGCTCTCAATGTGAACATAAATAAATGTATTCATAAAAATATCATTGTTTAATCACTATTAGCATCAAAAAAAAAAAAAAAAACAAACATGAGGTCTCAGCACGTATGCGTAAATATTACCTTCCAGGTAAAAGCAAACCAGCTCAACTACGAGTAACGTCAACAGTATTTTAAAGTTGTCTTCTTTTTTATTAATTATATTTGTTATCCCAGATACTGGGCCTTCTGCTTAGGAGTTGCGGGTCGGGATTAACAATTAAAACCCACTTCGGCACCACACTAAAATGGGTTTTAATTGTTCATCCCGACCCGCAACTCTAAGCAGAAGGCCAATATCTGGGGTAATAACTATAGTCAACAGTATCTTTCTGTCATATGCTTCTTATGATCAACACTTTCGTTCCTGAGGGTAAAGTTTATGATGGAGAAACTAATTTTACATCAAAAAGGTGCACTTTTTTCATATCCACAAAATATACCGTTTTCACGAAAAACGCATCTAAACGCAGATAACCACCGAGTACTAATTTTAGGATTTTCTTCCTCTTCTTCTTCCTTTCCAACAGGTGGAGAAGTTGGACGTCCAGCACGGTATCTCACTTTAAAGTTCTTATGTTCTTTTAATCGTTGGGATAAAATTTTCTGTTTGGTTGGCGACGATTTTGGTACAATTCATTATACTTTCTTGCTGCAGCTTTTCCAATAAATTGGTCTTGGCAATAAGTCGCAACCATATCAGCTATCTCAGAGTTAGAAAATACATTGTAACGGGGAGTTTTAAAATAAAATAAAAACACGCTTTCGATCGAGAACAAAAGGTCTGTTATCGGTTCTGAGATTGCTGTAGATTTTCTTTTGTTTTGTAAGCACTTTACATTTTTGTGACTTTCTATTAATGAATTCTATTTCTTTTTCTTTCCATTATTTAGAGATCACAATACAGCATCCCCAGTTTCTTTATTTGGATTTTCTAGATATGATTTGTACAATCTATTTATTTAAGACATGGGATATATTTCTTTCGAAAATCACGTGGTATTGATTTCTTTGCTGCACATTTAGCAGAGCTGTTACAAATCTAAAATAACTATCAAAAACCGGTTAGATCCATCTAAGAATAGACCGGAGATGTTTTATAGTTTGTCCAATTACCTTTTTGAAAATTCCATTTTAGTTTTCCTAAATATTCTAGAAAAGAATTTTGAAGTCGAATTTGTAATAGCCAAGGTCTATGTTGACTTCTTAGAAACGCTTTTAAAACGATACGTTTTGATTTCAATAGAACTATGTCATGATTCATTCACTAGATATATTAGTTCATTATTAAATCAAATACAGTAGGAAATATTTACTTATCGACTATTCCGTTTAGACCTCAACTAAACTGCTGCACTATATCAGCATTGATTAAATTCAATTTACTTGTTTGGGACACAAAAAAGTTAAATAAAATTTTCAAATTGTTAAATGTACTTTACCAGAACTTTGGTCCTTAAAACTAATTTATTTTACCCAAACAATAGTATAATAATTTACCAAAAGTCAGAAAATATTATGGCAATTAATCATTTTAAACGTTTGGATGTAGTACAATTTACACGAAACAAGAATTAATGTATTGTATACATCTTGATTTTATATGAACGTTTACATATTATTCCACATCTAATTATGTTGCAATTTCAACTTCAACTTGAATTAATTTCCATGTGAAAGAACAACTTATGTAAACCCAAATGTTAAAGAAATTGTAAACACACAATTATTTACCCGATACAAACAGTTGTAAAGCATCCGTTTTATATGCATACACAATTTATAGTTGTTTGCGTCCATACTTTCATAAATAGACTTTAATATTTTATAACAAGGAGTCATTATATGAAAACGATACAACATGCCTTTGTTATCTTTCAATGTACTTGTTTGGAGTGGTTAAACTTCTTTAACCTTAATAAATTCGTTCTTCAAAAAACATGTATATTTTTAGTTACGATCCAAAGTTACTTTTACCTCCAAACAAATGTAGAAAAAGGAATAATTATAAATTTTTGTTATAAAGCTGATAGCTTTATGTTACGTGCACGATAAACACAATTTTTTCTATGTTTGAATAAGACAAGGTAAATTTTACATTTTTTAAAAAGAAATTATTAGTATAATTTTGTTTACATTAGTACAACATCTGACACATCAAAAATGTAAGAAAGATTGTGCATTTGTATAGTGCTTTATAGGATAAGAGGTGTATATTTCGTTCGAACGGGAGGTTTGTGTACGAATGCGTAGCAGTGGTACAAAAATCACTATAGAACAAAAAATTTTTATTTCTCGAATTATGTACAATACTTTGTCTACGCTTACAAATGAAAAAGTCATGTAATTTTTAATAAATTGCAATTACCAATTTGAATAAATTTATTCTGAAAATTAGTTTTTAAAGGTAAAGTAGAACTATTTGAAATGCTGGACATCGCTGGTAATTGGATAATTGATTTTGAACTTATACGTTCTACATTTACGTTCTAGTTGATAGTATTTCTTTTTTTCGCTAAAGGAAACAAATGCGAACAGAGAAATAATAAATAATCAAGCTTACTTTCAGTGTGTAAAAAATGTTTAGCAAATATATGTACCGTATGTTAACTGTTTATTCAACGAATCGTTAATTGTGCTTAATTAGGGGTGACGAAAACATTTGCTTCTAATAGTTTAATTGATTAAACACTTTTAAAAAATACAGCGATTTTATTCTAATGGCTTAGAAATCTACCTGTAAAAAATCTGTTCAGATTACAATGCCTTAGGAGACTCCAATTAATGCATGAACTTGTAGTACAAACTCAGTAAGTAGTTAATGATTTACTGAAAACAGCAAATTCGTAACGTAATAATTAGTTGTTGCTATGTGTTTTTTACAATGTAAGAGAAAATTGGCGTTTTTTAAATTAAAAGTGCTTAATTCTTGTAATTATGCTTGCTTCTGTACAAACATACCTAAATTTAGGTCTTATTAATAACTTTTAATAAGCGCTCAGATGACAGTTTGAAAATTCTAGAAAATATTATAACTATCTTTAGATTCATCAAGCACATATAGTACGAGGATGTATTGATATCTAGTTAGCCTAGACCAGTTCCTTGCATAAACAAAATATTGCGTTACCATAGCAACGAACAATAACTTATTAGAAGTGTCAGTGTAAAGTTTGACGTCAAAAAAGTAAACCAGAGTCACGCAATAAATTAAATGAAAAAGATGTCCACCGAAATTGTGAAAATCGAAAAATTTGGAGTATCGAGCCATCATCAAGTACCTGTATTTAAAAGGGTTAAGAGGTAAGCAGATTTACGAAGATATGCTTAATACCCTTGGTGATCAATGTCCTTCGTATGCGACCGTCAAAATTGGAATGCAAGCTTCAAAAGAGGTAAATTTTCCATTGAAGATGATGACCGATCAGGAAGGCCAGTTTCTGTGTCAGTCCCCGAAAATATCGATGCAGTTCATGACATGATTTTATCAGACCGTCGAATTGGGCTAAAACGGATATCTGAAGCACTGAATATTTCATACGAACGCGTTCATCATATGGTTTACATCAATCTGACCAAAAGCGTGCAAGGGTAGAAGCATCGCGTTCGATCTGTGCTCGATTTGAAAACGATGTAGACTTCTTAAACCGAATTGTTACTATGGATGAGACTTGGGTACATTTCTACGATCCAGAAACAAAGCAACAATCGATGGAATGGCGACACTCTGGTTCTCCAAGACCTAAGAGTTTCGTGTCCAAAATCTGCTGGAAAAGTTCTTGCTTCAGTTTTTTGGGATTGCCATGGAGTAATCATGATTGATTTTTGGATAAGGGTAGAACAATAACTGGAGATTACTATTCGACATTACTGACCACTCTACGGAAAAATATTAAAGAGAAAAGACGCGGAAAGCTATCCAAAGGTGTTTTGTTTTTGCAGGACAACGCCCTGCACACAAATCTCATGTTGCCATGCAAAAAATTCGTGATTTAGGGTTTGAATTACTAGAACACCCCCTTATTCACCCGATTTGGCTCCGTCCGACTATCACCTCTTTCCTCAACTGAAAAAAGTTTAAAAGGTCGTACATTTTCTTCCAACAAGGAGGTAATAGAAGCTGTGGAGGTCTGGTTTGCAGAGCAAGAAGAAACATTTTTTGAAAGGTCTAGAGACGTTGCAGGTTCGCTGTAATAAATGTATCCAATTAAGAGGAGAATATGTTGAGTAATAAAATATTTTGACATTGAAATTTTGTTTGGTTCTATAGTAGGCTAAGAATTTTTCAATACATCCTCGTATTTCACAGAACTGTGGAAAAATTGAATTTTAAGTACTATTATGAAAACAAAAAACTAGGACACGTAGGTTCTACAAGTTAAGTAAGCATATCTACTTTAAAGATTATTAACACTGGGCTTCCTACATTATTTACAATTTAACAAAAATAAATTGAACAGTTCAGGTAAACTTTCATGTATTAATATAATTGTTTCCTGCCCAGAGGTTATTATTTTCCGTTTCTCACTATTTATTTTTAATTTTCAATAAATGTAACGTTTGTACCGTATTTGTTATTTTTAATTTTTTTAGATTTTTCAAGAATTTCTCTACATCGAGTCTCAATTTCAGACAATTCCTCACTATTTTAAGCATGTTGCGTAATTAATATCTATTTCACATAAAAATATCTATTTAATCAAACATATTAATTGTGATACGAGAAAGGTTTTTCTAAATTTTTTTGGATTTTTAAATACGTAATACGATTGTAGGTGTTCATTTACAATAATTTTAATGAAAAGAAACATTTTATAAGTTTCTTTAAAATGATGAGTTATTGTATAAAATTAAACACGCATTCGATTGCTGAATACGTAATAAGTAACTAAATTAAGCCGACGGTTTATTAAAAGAAATGTGAATTAAAGGATAGTATAGGTATAAAGACTATACAAGGTGGTCCGAATTAATTGTAGAAAACTTAAAGAGTGGAAAGTACATCAATAATAAAGGCCAAAGTGTCATATAAACTATAGTCGAAAAATGCCCTCTAGCGGAGCTAGCAATTCCTAAAGGTGCTCCCCAAAACCAGTTTTTTTATTTTTAATTCCTAAACAAAAAAAGTTATTTAAATGAAATTTGGTAAGCATATTCAGCATTTTGAAGTAGTTATTTGGGAATTTTTTCAATTTTTGAAATAAATCTGGGCAGACACCGGGGCCGTTCAAAAAGTTTGACAAGTTTAAATTTTGTTAAGCTGTAACTTTAGGATATTCGTATGCAGCTCATATCATAGCCCATATTTATTCTTAGAAAAGCTTTTCTTGACGTTTCTTTTTATTTTGCGTAGTTTTTGAGATATCGTAATTTTTATAAACTAATACATGATGAAAAAAATTGCGTTAGAAACCAAATTTTGTTTTTTAACTTTAAAATTACAAAGATTGAAATAAAAAAAAGACAGAATTAAATTAATTTTAAATTGAATTATCACAACGCTTGTTCAAAGCGCATGCCATTGGCATCAATGCATTTTTCACATCTCCCTGCTAGGGGGCACTTTTAGTTCATAGTTTAAATTTCCTACAATTAATTCAGACTACCCTGTATAGGGTCAATCCATTAAAAAAGAAATTGCGTGTATTTTAAAAACACGAGCCAATAAATACAAATCGAAAAACTTTCTCTTGCATTATAATATTAAGATTAATTTGAGGTATTTGACAAAAATATTGCAATATAAAATTAATAGTGGGTATGACCATCATTATTGTCGATGCATTCTTGCAGTCGTCTAAAATGATTTTTTTTTTGATATATTGCCATCTTAATTTAGTTACTTATTACGTATTGAGCAAATCGAAAGCGTGCTTGGTTTTATACAATAGCGCATCATTTTAATGAAACTTAGAAATTGTCTTTTTTCATTAAAATGATTGCAAATGAGAACAGCTACATTCGTATTACGTATTTAAGAAATAAAAAAAAATCGCAATTAATATGGTTGACTAAATAGATATTTATTAGACAACATGCTTAAAATAGAGAGAATGAAATTGATACTCGATGAGAAGAAATTGTTGAAAAATCTAAAAATAAAAAACAAAAAATACGGTCAAAATTTCGTTGAAAATTAAAAATAAATTGTGACGAACCGGAAATAATAAATTCCGGGCAGGATTGAATACGAGAAAACAATTATATCGATACACAAAAGTTTACCTGAACTGTTCGCCATATTCTTTGTTAAATTGTAAAAAATGAAGGAAACCCTGAAATTAATCTTTAAAGTAGATACGCTTATTTAACTTGTAGAACGAAGGTGTCCCAGTTTTCATAATGGTACATCTAGCCTACAATCAACACGATAGCTAAGTGTGGGTGAACTCAGCAAACAATTTTTATATTTCTGATTATGTATCGGGACATTATTATTAATATTGGCAGGGTAATCGCATTGAAATAATAACAGCAAAATTTCGACGGTTTACGCTGGACCTTATTCGTATGTTACAGAGTTGTTATGATACAAGAAAACGTATTGAATAATTTGATCTGTGAAGTTGGCAGTACCTAGTTGACAAATTCAAAAATATTTTATTTAATAATTTTGTGCTATTATTGCTCATATTTAAAAATTTTTTTGCTCGAATAATTAAAAAGTTATTAACAAATACAAATTGGCACTGCCGACTTCACGTGGCCGTTCCATACACTTCACTAGTTCGATATCTTTATTACGGTATAATTTTGTCCTATTTTTGATAATAATTAAAAATTTTGTGCTAGTATATTAAAAAAGTTATTAACAAAAACCAATTTCACGTGACCGTACCCGCTTGATCAATTCGACATCTTTATCGCGGTATAATTTTCTGCTAATTTTGTTGTGTTCATTGCTAATAATTGAAAGTTTTTGTCAATATGTTTAAAAAGTTATTAACAAAATTAAAGGGGCACCGTTGACTTTACGTACCCACTTCTAAACGCCTACTTTAATGCGTGTAAGTATAAAAACATATTTGTAAATAAGTATGAAATAGAAATTTTGAATTGAAAATAACAACCTATATTAATTTTACAAATTAATCAAAATAAAGTATCTTTTTTTATAATCAATACGTGATTTTGAAACGGTATCGATAGTAGGTGTTGAAAAAATTGCAACGAAATGGCGCGGCGGCTACGAAACGTCTTGGCGAAAAACAAGGCGACGATGAAACAGTCCTATTTCATAGGATTCATATTGTTTATTTAATATTTTATTTGAAACAATAAAGTGAAATTATGTTGAACACACTTCTGAAAACTTATTTTTACTCTCAGAAATTATAGGAGTTATGCAAAATGCATTTTCTTAATTTAAATTTTTAAATAAAGCCGTAAGAGAAGAACCCCACGGCAATTGTCCGTTCTGATTGTCTGGAAATTTATAATATTGTTTAACTGTTTATGATAATAGCACTCCACGTATTAGTGCAGCTATTATAAATCATCTATACCTTACAATTTTTTTAATAATTTGACATCGTCAAATAAAATAGGGTTTAACGAGTGACAAAAGTGACATGAAGCGAAGTCACGTTTAGTAATGTTCTTGAGCTTAAAAATATTTTGGACGAGTTTAATACAATCCTTTTCTATGATCCTATAACGAACTTCAAAAAATAATGAAAAACATTCTTTATTGAATTAAATAATACAAGCTATAATTTCTGTTAAATTCTAATTATTTTAATTTTCTTACCTTGACGGGTATTTCAAAATCGAGCATGATAGGCAAAGTTATTAGTCTCAAATATTTTTGGTTATAAACTGGATGACACTGATTACAGCCGAACCCATATGTTTTGTTAATTCATTACCTAATTTGGGAGAACAAAATTTTTAATTTGCAGTAATAAATAGCCAAACATTATTCCATAATAAATATATTAAATTGATTATCTGAATATGACCACTTAATATTGACCGTACCCATTTGTTTTTAAATAACTTTTTAAACATCCTGCCACAAAAATTTTAATTATAACACAAAATTAACAACAATTGATTGTTAATAACTTTTAAATATACCAGCACAACATTTTTAATTATTAACCAAAAATAACACAAAATTATACTTAATAAAAATGTCAAATTGATCAAGTTGGTACAACCAACTCATTTGCTTTTGTTAATAACTTTTTAAATACTTCAGCACAAAATTTACTTTAATAATATTGTATCTCAATGTATGTATAACAAACTCAAGTATGGAATAGATATTTTTCCGAAATTGCCACTAAAGTAACAACAAATTGGCAATAAATTAAATAAATTAGTTTCCCTTTTAATCAACAATAATATTTTACAATCTTTTACTTTTGCTGACGGTTTTAAAATAGTAGTATAGTAGAGAAAAATTTGTAGGATTATCTTGTCGTTTGTAATCCAACTTTTAAATTCAAATTAAAGTTTGAGAAGAAATTGAAGATGGAAATATGTCTGGAAGGCAGCAGAAATAGCTTAAGAAGGGGGATGACTTAAAATTGGCTCTTTTAGCGTTTATAAAGGAGAGAAAGGAGATTCTGGATGAGTCAAAAAAGACCGGTACAGTGGGAGGGAGAAAGTGGCAAATTATAGAATTGGAAAAAGCCATCGTTCACCTTTCTGGAAAGAATTCTCCGGTGGTGGTGAGAAATTGGTAGGGGAATGATCTACAATTATGGAGAAGATAAAAGAGTTGATTTTAATTTTGACTCGGATGCTCAATTTTAATCCAGTTTACACTTCTCACGTCACCCAAATATTTCATCTCAAATGCCATTCGGTTCCTCAAAAGTACCATCTTGCTCTAGCTCGTTTTAAGTACCTCAAACACCAAGCTTCTCTCAAAATCCGGCATGTTTTACTTGACATCCTGGAAACTCCAGTTCAACACAAGTTCCACAAGAATCTGTCCCGGGAACTTCTGCCGGAAATCCCGCTAAAAGAGGATTGAAGAGGAGATTTATTTTGCAAAGTCTATTTTTCAACAATCAAAAAGAAATCGTGAGGACGACTCTTAACAAAAAAACAGTGCAATATGCAAGAAAGTGCGTTTTTATTTTTTTAAATTTCACTTGGAAAAATCTCCCTTTACTACTAAAAACATTTTATTTTTTATCTTACAATATATACTTTGCAATACCTCACCTGTCAGTTTGGTGAACTGGAATTCCGGTGCAAGGTGAAAGGTGTACGTAAAGTATGGCAATATGCAACATGGTAACATACCCCTCAATTTTTTTTGTTTTGAAAGTTTTCAGCAAGGGTTTTCCATAATGTTGTGAACGAGTAATTTCACCGCTGTAAAGCTGGTAATTGTCATGAACTGTTCAAATCAATTTTTGTTACAATTTTACTTACATTACTTTAAACTAAAAGATTTTTTTTCAATAATTTTCTCTCATGTCCAAAATTTTTCTTGCATCAGTTGCAATCCTTGATTTGACCTTAATCTTATGTAAGAGCTTTTGCGTTACATATTACATGGAGTGCTGCAGGATGTTACCAATAATAACCCTTTTTACAATAAATTTATAAAAATTATTAAGTGTTGCGACATCTAGTGTCGACTCATGCTATAGTAACACGTTCGAAAATGTATTTGCTTTAACGCAAATTTATAAAATTGTAAAGGTTTTTATAAAACAGATTGTAATATTCATGTTTTATCTCTTATGCAGCAAATGTTTTCGAATTTGAACCGTTAACAGGTACCCAATATGCAGTTGTGTTGGTGTTATCATTTTCCACATTTAAACCATTGGTAAACTGATATCGAACGAAAACTAGAAACGTGCCTTAATGGTTGCAAGAATGCACATGCGAAACAAAAAGGAAAAATTTATTTAGACAAAAATCGATCAAAAAAAAAAATATAAATGGATTTCAAATAAGATATCGTATATAATCACACTTTTAATTTTTGTAGTGGTTTCAGTAGAGGTACAATGATATTTTAGCTATCAAAGCTTGTTTTTGTGCTTTCTTATACGGTTAGTTGTTATTACCTTATTCATAAACTAGTTATAGTAAACGTCAGTCTTTAGAGTTGCAAAGGAAACGTATTTTTTATAGAACTGCTCTTATTAATTGCGAGTGCAGATATTTGTGTAAGTAATTACTATAAAAATGTTTATTTCGAAAACATTTTGTTGAATTCATTTAAACGAAAACAATATCAAGTAACATCATCATAAAGAAAAATAAGAAAATAATTTTCTTTGTCTTTCTCACCTACTTATAAGGTAACATGTAGTGAACATTACTGAGTTAAGGGAATAGGGTTCCATTCAACTTTACAAGTTAAATAATTATTATGTTTTTAAGGTAAACTTTGAAAGTATTTTAAACACCAAAAAAAATAGAATGTATGTAAAACTCAAAAGAAATAGTTACATGTAACATTAATAAACAAATAAACTTTGCGTTAATAACATGAATCTTTCAAAAATAAAATAAGAATTAAGAATTAAACGTTACATTATTAAAAAAAATTATAAGAAATAGAATTCAAATTACCAAATTTTAAATGTGTATCATAAAAAACTTAGCTTCTAACATTAGCAGATAGTAGTTTTTAAAAATCGATAAAGTCAATTTGCAAAGGAAAATGATTTATTGTTTTGGGTTAATATAGTTTTACACCACAAGATGTATCAAAAATTGCAACATGTTATAAATTGTTTTGTAAATTATGGTTTTTTTTTCAGAATATAATTGAGTTGTTTATTACTGTATGACTTCAATTTTTTGAAGTGAGTGCAAAATTTCGTTATTTATTTTTAGTAGTAGGGCAATGTGTTTTTAGTAAAATTTATTTTTTTTTATTATTTATCAACAACGTAAAATTCAAATATTATTAAAGAGGGAATCGCTAAATATACATTTAATCCAAATAAAGAATTTGCTATTTTAAATAGAAGCAAAACCTATAACTGTACTTGTATTGGATGTAGAGCTACTGGGAGAGACCTATGAATCTTAAAAATTCTTATAATCAACCTACAAAATAATATACAAATGTTAAAAAAGAAAAAACTAAATGAAGTAAATTAAACCGGTTTGGATTTTAAAGAAACCAGTAGAGGACGATGGTCCAAAGGAAAGTATAAATTATATGACGTCAAATCTGTCGTATACTGTTTTCTTTCGCTTATACATAACTTAAATCTAACTTACTTCCCCACTGCGGACTATTGGAAAACACTGATTAAATTCTTTTTAAGGTTAGTAGTGCTGTAGTGACTATTGCTAACTGTCTTTTACATGAGGCTGACTACTAATTTGATTCCGGTACTCAACCAGTGTTGCTCTTGTTTTATTTCCATTGGTCTGATCCGGGCATTTCTATTTGTTATCTATTTACCCGTTAAAGACCGCCCTACATCTTTAGACATCCCCGATTAATCACATTTTAATCACTATCACCACAACAATTACCTGCAGACACAAGTGCGATCAATAACGGTGACTGATCTTCAATCAATTTGAAGTGCTCGAAAAAGTCATCAAAAAGGCCGTTCGTCAATGGGCCTTATGAATAAAAATCAAGCAATTGCTTTTTCTTATAAATTCGAAGTAAATGCTTTAAAGCCAATGGATAAAAACATGAGTAATTGCTTGTACTTAAAGCAATTGCTAAAAATTTTAGAAATTGTTATTAGTAAAAGCTTTTTCTTAAAAAGTACAAGGAATTGCTTACATTTACTGAAAATGCTATGAATAAATCAAGGAATTGCTTTTTCTAATGTGGCAATTGCTTGCAAATTTTTAAGGTAGATCGAACCCTGCATCATTTGCTAGAATCAGTCAATTTTTGGTTCGTCTGCTGCATACACGTGAGTTTTTATCGAAGTCTTTTAAATTATGGCCGAATATATGAATGTCCGTAAAAGAAAAATATACAGTGTACGTAAAAATTGCAGAGACGATGAGTTCCGAAAGTTATATCGATTTGATCGCGAAAATGCAGAGTGGTTAGCGAATTATTTTTTAACTGATACTGGTGAGAGGCGAGGGGCTGCATTATCAGCTATGAATAAGATGAAGTTTTTTCTGCGACATTTGTCGGATCCATGTTTTCAAAATTCTGTAGGTGAAGAACTCGGTGTTCACCAAACTACTGTTTGTAAAGTATTCACTTCCGTAATGCAAGCAGTTTTGGAGAAGACTAATATTTGAATTAGATTTCCTAGACGTGCCGGAGATTTTGTTGCAGTTAAACGGTTATGGTCCGAAAGATACCGTTTTCCAACTACTATCGGTGCGATAGACTGTACACACGTCAGGATTCCTGAGTAACGTACAGGCAACTTGCAATGCAAAAGAAATTTTTACAAGTGTAGACTGCCAGTGGCCAGGCTCTGTGCATGATAGCTGAATTTTTAAAAATTCTAATATATACAACATTCTGAAAAACAGCCCAGAGAAATGTTTATTATTAGGAGACGATGGCTACTCTATCTCGCCTTGGATCATGACTACTTGGAGAAATCCTGCAATCCAACCTCAGCAAAAATTATAACAATATTTTATACCGAGAACGAGTAATAATTGAACGATGCTTCGGACAAGGTTTCCTATCCTCAGTATAAAATTAAAAGTAAATTAGAAAAAATACCACCGACGATAATTTGGTTGCGTTATACTTCATAATATTGCTAAACGTTGAAATGAACATACCAAATAACGATAATCTGACACCAAATATAATTCGTCAATTACGACAGCAAAATTTACAACTCAAATGCTCTTCGATAATCATGTACAGGCAATCCATTGTAACTGTAGAAAAAGTTGCACGTTGCGCAGGTAAGGTGTTGGAGTAGGGACCCGGTTGTACACTCAAAGGTAAAATGATTTCGTAACTGTTGGTTATTCCAGCATGAAACACTGGCGGTATAAGATATCAGCGTAGGTACACCGTAGATATTTAAAATATTGCTTCACATTCATTTATTCAATTTAAATTTTTATATGATTATAATGACCGTCCTTTATAATGTGAAATATAACATTTTATCTTTTATCTTTCTAATTTTAATTTAATAACTACACTTCCGGGTCAAAATTCATATCATTGGAATGTAAAACTTTCTTTTAAAAATGACTAATTTAGAATACAAAAGCTTGGATGTACAAAACAAAATTAATTCTATTGTTAAGTAAATGTCTTTCTGATTGGTTAAAATTTAAATCTTAAATCCTCTGATTGGCTAACAAATTGTTAATATCTTTTGTTAACTAAAGATTATGCTTTACGCAACCGGGTAAAAATGAGTATTAGTTGAACATTATCAGTTTACTTGCATAGCTAGGTCTATATATTTAGTTTTAAATTAAGAAAATGTCAAAGTTAGGACAGGGAAAAGCTATTAGTGCTCAAACTCGCGAAGTAGTGTTTAAAGTTTTTCAATATTTTAAAAATTGCCAACAATGAAGTGAACATCATAGATGCTTCTGAGGTTGAGTTAAAAAGCCATTTATCAGCGGCTACAGGTGTTTCACAGAGTATGCTTTACAAAATTATCAAGGAAGGGAATGACGCACCAAATGATCCTGAAGCTGAAGAGGACGCCAATGTTTTTAAATCTCCAAAAGGAAGCGAAAGAAAAAATTTCCAATTACTGACATACATGAAACAGAACTGCATCACATTAGGCGTATCATTTATAATTACCATAAAACAAACAACCAACGGGTAACTCTTAAGAATTTGTTACAAAAATTAAAAGAAGATTTAGATTATGTCGGTGGCAGGTCTTCACTACACAAAATTATTAAAAAATGGGGTTTAAATTTTCTTCGGCTGAAAATAATCGAAAATTATTACAAGAGAAGCCCGATATAAGACACTTAAGAATTGCTTTTTTGAAAAATTAAAATGTACCGCAATGACAATCGACCAATCATTTACATGGACGAAACTTACATCCATGGCAGCCATACAGTTTCAAAATCGTGGACCGACAAAACAAGAAATGGTTTATTTGGTAATATTTCTAAGGGACAACGATTAATTATGTTGCATGCAGGAGGATAGTCATGGTTTTGTGAAGAATGCACTATTAATTTTAAATCTGGAACCAAATCAGGAGATTATCATCATGAGATGAATTTCAATAATTACGAAAAATGGCTCACCGAAAAGCTGATACCAAATTTGCCAGAAAAATCGGTGTTAGTGATTGACAACGCGCCATACCATAATGTCCAAATAAATCCAGCGCCCAATTCAAACAGCAGAAAACAAGTGATGATTGACTGGTTAACGCAAAACGATATTCCCGCATCATTGGATTTGACTAAAGCTGAACTTTATTTTTAATAAAAACAACAAAAACAAAC